>SJYT01030339.1:23-124632 GCA_006410635.1 Cephalophus harveyi
GGGGGGAGGCTGCAGCTGCCGCTGGAGGGGGAGGAGCCGCGGAGGCGCCGTCGCGCTGCGTGCGCGCGGTGCGGGCACATGTCTCGGGGGGAGGGGAGGCCCGGGGCCCCGGCGGCGCGCCGTGGCGGCTCCGGGCCGCGGTATTGTGCAAGGCGCGCCGGGCTCGGGGTGACGTCACTTCCGGCGGGCGGGGCGGGGTCGGGCGGGGCCCGCGGCGAGCAGTACAATGCGGCCGCCGGGAGCGCGGGCCCGGCTGGGGGGAGGGGAGGGCGAGTGGGGCGCTTCGGCCCCTCCCCCTTTCCTGAACACTCTCTGGGGTACACGTGGGCTCCGGGCCTGGGCCGCGCTAAATTTTCACGTGCTTTCTGGAATATTCGAGCGAACTGGCAAAATTAGCAATGTCTTTAGACTGCGTCACTGAATCCAAACCGATTCCAAGCAGATTGTTGTTTGACTTTGCAATTGAGTCGTTGATTGAAGTCACAATGTACAAGTCGAGTTTTAGGGAACCTCCAACAAGAAAGGGGTTTTCTGCTTGTTGTGGCGGCGTGCCGTGGTGTCTTATACAGCGGTGTCATGTGTTGTAGGAGACGGCAAAACAGAACAGAAAGGCGGAGATAAAAAGAGAGGTGTTAAAAGACCTCGAGAAGATCATGGCCGTGGCTATTTTGAGTACATTGAAGAGAACAAGTATAGCAGGTAGAGGATGCTAACCTAATTTTGTCACCTGTTCATTATTCTTTGGGGAAAGTTGTATCAGGAGACAATTCTGTCTTTTCAGAGCTAAATCTCCTCAGCCACCTGTTGAAGAAGAAGATGAACACTTCGACGACACAGTGGTTTGTCTTGATACTTGTAAGTGAAGCTGTTTCTTCCCCGTTCCTCCCTCAGTTATCAAATACGGTTTTTGGTTACAAAATGTTAGAAAACTTAATGCGTGTAAACGGTTCTTTTAAAATTAGAAAGATGGTGGTTTTTATTTAGATTCTGGTCACTTAATTTAATCCAGCAGTTATATTGATAGTTTTAGAGGCTCCAGCAATTTGATTATTTTTTGGTATGATTTTAAAATTCTCATTTGTAGGAATGTGAAATGAATGCCAATATTTGACTGTCTAGCTAATGGAAACTTGTAAGACTACCTATAATTTGTCCCTGTAGGGTCTACAATAAAAGTAATGTCTTTTTTGTGTGTGTGGAATTATGTTAAGTGAGCTACTTGGGCTAGTTAAGTATTTATTAATGGCTTTCCCATTAGCACATCACTAATTCCCTATTCTAAAAGATTGTAATATTACTTTCTCAATAACTGCTCTTTTGTTCTCAATTCCAGTTCAGTAGCTGCTGCTTTAACCTAAGTTGGTTTCTTCCAAAGACCTGGGGCAGCAGCAGTGGGCTATCACTGGGCCACTAGCTTTCTTCAGCAGCGAATGGTATCAATGGCAGCGCTGTAAATACTGCTACTTTACCCAGTTGGGTTGCAATTGAGTATGAGGAAGTATTGCAAACCTCTAAATGGGCCTTGGCAGTCAAGATTCCTCATTTTTCTCCCATACAAAATCATTGGTTTAGTATTTTGATCAGAAAGTACAATTTTGTGATAAACAGAAAAAAGGGTAGAAACACTTGCTTAGAGGTAAGGTGTCATCCTGTCCTCTAGATCTAAGGAGTTGAATCTTAGATTCTCCTGTTTTGGAATACATATTTTATTTAGATGTGTATGGTAGTATAAGTGTAAGTCTCTTTATTACATACTGTTTACATATAGTCAATGTAGTGGAGTCTTTTTTTTTTTTTTGGAACTGTATATGGAAGAGTAGTTGAATGTTTTATGTTTAGTTGCTTAAAATTGGCGAGCTATGAAGCGATGGTTTAGGAAGATGATGCTGCTATAAAAGCCTTTTTTTTTTAAGCTCATCAAGGGATATCAGTTTAAGTGCATTATTGGGTTCAAGTATAATTTGTTGAACATTCTATCAGAAATGTAAAGAGCAAAGCTTATGTAAGGAATTCCAGGCTGTAGGTTTAATTTCATCTCACCAGTAAAACTTAGGAAAGCAGCTTTCTTAATTTAGTGTTGCCTCCACTGAGAACTCAGAAGGTGCATGCTAATGAGCCAGTGACCCAAAGGTAGCTAGGTTAAAGTCATTTTGGGTTTGGATTACTTCAAAGTGTGTAATCCCCCATTCTTATTAACAGGCATATCTGGGGAAAGGGGACCTAAAATGCTGTAGTAGTAACAGCATTGATGACCAGGTTTGTATTGTATAGACTGAGATTGCCTTCTTAAGTTTTAGCAAAGAGTTTAAGATCTAGAACCCCTGTAAAGTGAGGATCAACAGCTCATACTCTTTACTTTAAAATACTTGGTCATGGCCTCCCTTCAGTTTTATTGTGGCACTGGTAAATTCTACCTGGTCTGGCATGCTTCACTTTGATTTCCTGCTATCCTCTACTGCTTGCCTCTAAATCAAGGTAAAGAGCAGAGCAGGTATGTATAAATGTCACATTGTCTTGATTATTTTATATACTTAAAATACACATATACTAAACCTTGATATTTGTTAGCTGCATAGGTAGTGTATGTTTCAGTTCATAATTTGGCAAGAATGACTTGGTGGGAGTGGGGTTTAAACTGAAAATTAGAACAGTATCTGCAAAAATGTAGTATGCAGCATTCAGAAATATGTGAAAATTTAATAACAGCTTTGTCTACATGGCAGATGTTTATAGTGGATATCAAAAGAAATAATACGGCATTTGATATAATTGCAGATAATTGTGATCTACATTTTAAAATATCAAGAGATCGCCTCAGTGCTTCTTCCCTTACCATGGAAAGTTTTGCTTTTCTTTGGGCTGGAGGAAGGGCATCTTATGGTGTGTCAAAAGGCAAAGTCTGTTTTGAGATGAAGGTAAAAGTAGTTTTGTGATGTTCTTTTTTCTTAAGCTTTGTGAGGTTTTTGCCTGATGTTATTAGATATCAGTGGAAGTTGTAGCTTTTTCAAGTTTTTGTGGGTTACAAGAGGGACTAACCTTATGTTTTATAGTAGTTGAAGATGTTTGTTATATTAGAAGTTGCAATGTAGATAGAGCCAGCATAATTTTTATTTAGGGTGTTCATTTTTTTATCAGGCACTTGAAAGCCCACCAAAGGTTTGAAAAAATTTGGTTAGGCTCCAGTTTTTGTTCTGAGGAAAACATGTTAAAGAATAAAGTTTAGTTGGTTTTGAGTATTGAGAATATATAATTTCAACATTTTCAACCAAGTGAATCAACCAAGTACATTTTCAGCTTCAAGTTATAAGCCCTTAATTTTTGAAGTTCTTGTAAATGTTGGGGGGAGCGTAAAGTTGGTATGTCTCTGTACTTAGTAGCTGAAGAAGAATTAGCCCATTGCCCAAATGAAATAAACTAGGGTTGATTGAGTGGTTTATTTTCCTTGGTTCACAGTTTATCTATCTTTGACTTTCAGGTTACAGAGAAGATCCCAGTGAGGCATTTATATACGAAAGATATTGATATACATGAAGTTCGGATTGGGTGGTCACTAACCACAAGTGGAATGTTGCTTGGTAAAGTTTCGATTTGAGTATCTTGGTACTCATGAGTGTTTAGGGTTTGATTTCAGTATTTAGCAGGCATTCTAAACTTTCTGCCTGTTTTTTAGAGATGAATAATAGTAACATGAGCATAGGCTAAATTTTAGCTTTTCTTTCTTTATAGTTACTTGGTTTATGGCTGATGGTTCCAATAGAATGTTATCATGTCATGCAATTTGTCAGCTAGTTAAATAACCACTTAGCTTTTTTAATATCTAGTATAAAGTCAGTATAGTATACTCTTGAACCCTACATCTTGAAAAAATAATGGGTCAGTTTATTTTGGAGACTTGATTTAATGAAAGTTAATTATTTTCTTAGGTGAAGAAGAATTTTCTTATGGGTATTCTCTAAAAGGAATAAAAACATGCAACTGTGAGACTGAAGATTATGGAGAGAAGTTTGATGAAAATGATGTGATTACGTGTTTTGCTGTAAGTCATAGCTAAATTTCTATGTAAATGGCAAGTTATCAGATAAGATTATTTTAAAGTTATATCAATATCAACTTTCAATTACTGATTGATTTTGACTGAAAACTTAGTATGAAGTTGATCCCAAAATCTAGTCTTTTTGGATAGTGTTAATTTCTGTTTGTGGACATAGGTGTTTTAATTGTTCACACCAAGTTATTTAAACATAGAACCTAAATACCCACAAGATAAGCTTTACTCCTAGGTTTTGTTTTTTTTTTTTAAGAAGTGTTACAAGAAGCATATTAAAACCCATTAATTTTTTTCTCCGATTAACAGAACTTTGAAAGTGATGAAGTAGAACTCTCTTATGCAAAGAATGGACAAGATCTTGGCATTGCCTTCAAAATCAGTAAGGAAGTTCTTGCTGGACGACCACTCTTCCCACATGTTCTGTGCCACAACTGTGCAGTTGAATTTAATTTTGGTCAGAAGGAAAAGCCATATTTTCCAATACCTGAAGACTATACTTTTATCCAGAATGTCCCCTTGGAGGATCGAGTTAGAGGACCAAAGGGGCCTGAAGAGAAGAAAGATTGTGAAGTAAGTCACTGGAAAAAAAATTTTTTTGAAGCTTGGCTAAAGTTCTGTTTAATTTACTGCTGTAGTTCCCATTAAAAGGCTGTGGAAGTTCAAATGTGTAAACTGGGCTTTTGTGTATTTCAAAAAAATATATTTAAAGAATTCTTTTCATTGTAGGTGGTTATGATGATTGGCTTGCCAGGAGCTGGAAAAACTACCTGGGTTACTAAACATGCAGCAGAAAATCCTGGTAAATACAACATTCTTGGAACAAACACCATAATGGATAAAATGATGGTAAGTAAAATGGGCTTGATTTCAGCATTTTTAAAAGACTAGAAGGTATTCTAGATAATGTTTTTGTTTTTATCCATTTTGTTTAGTATTTTAGAGAGATGAGTTTGGTCAGTTAATTGTTTATGTAAGTAGGTGCTTTACCTCTAAGGTAAACTGCTTTCCTTCCAGTGACTAGACTCCATTTTCTGTAGAAAATTTTTTAACTCAATTATCCAGTAGATAAAGATGAGTTGATTGGCATTGGGTGGTGTTACAGGATAAAATGTCCTTTCTTGTAGCATTGAGGAAAGGCAATGTTTAAATTTTTTTTCAATTTAAAAAAAGGTGGCAGGTTTTAAGAAGCAAATGGCAGATACTGGAAAACTGAACACGCTGTTGCAGAGAGCTCCACAGTGTCTTGGAAAGTTTATTGAGATTGCTGCCCGTAAGAAGCGAAATTTCATTTTGGATCAGGTAAGCTGTAACTTTGAAGTTGAAAAAACTGATAATTGTAGAATTAATGTTTTGAGGTTATAAACTTTTTTTTTTTTTCTTTTTCTGAAAGACAAATGTGTCTGCTGCTGCCCAGAGGAGAAAAATGTGCCTCTTTGCAGGCTTCCAACGAAAAGCTGTTGTAGTTTGCCCAAAAGATGAAGACTATAAGCAAAGAACACAGAAGAAAGCAGAAGTAGAGGGAAAAGACCTACCAGAACATGCAGTTCTCAAAATGAAAGGCATGAAGTTATATTATGTTAAATATCCTGTGATTTGTATCTGTTCACTTAATGTCAGTAATAACTGTTTCAAGAGTTAATTGTAAATGAACATATATATTTAACTTGTGTTTGTAAGAAAATGTAATTACAATATGACTAGGTGTTGTGTATTTTGCAAGAATTAACAGCTGATTGAGAGTTATAGGCTTTAGGGTTGTGAATGTGTATGTAGTGGGTTTGTAGGTTAATATGATTTTATGTTTTGCAGGAAACTTTACTCTGCCAGAAGTAGCTGAATGCTTTGATGAAATAACCTATGTTGAACTTCAGAAGGAAGAAGCCCAGAAACTTTTGGAGCAATATAAGGAAGAAAGCAAAAAGGCTCTTCCACCGGAAAAGAAACAGAACACAGGCTCAAAGAAGAGCAATAAAAATAAGAGTGGCAAGAACCAGTTTAACAGAGGCGGTGGCCATAGAGGACGTGGTGGATTCAATATGCGTGGTGGAAATTTCAGAGGAGGAGGCAAGTTATTTTTAGTATTATTTGGTCCAAGGTTGAAACAAATGGTACCCTTCTAGTTTGGGTCTATATATTAGCTGAATTTAACATAGGAAGCTTTTGATCTGCATTATCTTGGCTGTTTTAGTAAGCATGTCTAGGTTATGTTGAATGGTTAAACATTTTCTCCCTAACATGAAGGAATGGTCCGAAAGAACCCTAAGTCTCAGGTAAAGAAGGTAGCAGCACACTATTTAACGAGATGTTTCTTGTTTTCTAGCTCCTGGGAATCGTGGTGGATATAACAGGAGGGGCAGTATGCCGCAGAGAGGAGGTGGTGGTGGTGGCAGTGGTGGCATTGGCTATCCGTACCCTCGCGGCCCTGTCTTTCCCAGCCGCGGCGGCTACTCAAACAGAGGGAACTACAACAGAGGGGGAATGCCTAACAGAGGGAACTACAACCAGGTAACCATTTAAGATCTTTGCAGACTCTGATTCTCTATATAATTTAGTGTAAAAGGTTAAATATGATGGGCAGCCTCAGTTAAGAGTTAAGAATACAGTGTATATGCATAGTTACGATAAAATGCGTAAAATTCATTAATGTTAATTTTTAGGTGCATTAACTGCTAATAGGAGCAAGTCAGGTGTGATGTCTCTTAGTGAATAAGTTTATCACCTGAAAGGAAACCCAGCAGAGTGCTCAGAGGTTCATGGCTGACTGCCCATCCATCCCTTTCTGCAGCTGTGTCCCCTATTTTCCCTCTGCCCCTTAGGTAAACCTAACTTGTGTTCTGAGTTCTTTAAAGATTTTTTTCTTTTTTGTAGAACTTCAGAGGACGAGGAAACAATCGTGGCTACAAAAATCAATCTCAGGGCTACAACCAGTGGCAGCAGGGTGTAAGTAATTCCTTATGTGCTTTTATGTCCATTTAATTGTATTTTGAGTTCATAAGAATCAATCTTGAAAAAAGATGTTGTCCAGGGATTGAAGGGTTTATAAATAAGTATTACAGGGCAAGCTGTGAGTTGTATTGCAGTTGTAGCTGTATACTGTCTTTTGAAGGCGAGATAGGTTGGAGTTTGCTGTAACTTATTATTTTTTAATAAAGTAATATTTAATTCATATGGTTTTTTTTTTTTTACTGATAGCTTTAATTGTTATAAACTAACCAAGTCGTAATGTGTTTCCTTTTGTAAAGTGTATTGATAATGGGATGTTAATACTAACTAAATCTGGTTTGATAAATCAGAGGAATGACAGGTATAAATTTGTTTCCAGCAATTACTCTGAATTAGATTGTCATTTCCTAAAAGCAATTTGAGTGGCTTATTGATGTTTTTTCTTTAAAAAAAAAATTTTCTCTTACAGCAATTCTGGGGTCAGAAGCCATGGAGTCAGCATTATCACCAAGGATATTATTGAATACCCAAATAAAACGAACTGATACATATTTCTCCAAAACCTTCACAAGAAGTCGACTGTTTTCTTTAGTAGGCTAACTTTTTAAACATTCCACAAGAGGAAGTGCCTGCGGGTTCCTTTTTTAGAAGCTTTGTGGGTTGATTTTTTTTCTTTTCTTTTTTGTACATTTTTAATTGCAGTTTTAAAGTGAATCGTAAGAGAACCTCAGCATTGTGCACGATAAGAGAATGTGTCAGTATTTCAGGGTTCTACATTTTATCTGTAAAATGTGACTTTTTTTTTTTATCACAACAAAAGTAAAATGTTGCTTTGTACCTGGTGTCTTTTATTAAGAATTTACTCCCCCCCATTTCTCACAGAGATAACAGTCGGGAGTCATTGTCACAATATAATAGAAATGTTAGCAACCAGATTCATGTAAGGACTTAGTGGTCCTCATGAATTGCATAAGACTCTGTACTGCTCATATTACACTCCATCCTCTCTGTAGTTTGCCGAGTAGTGGAGGGGTAAGCTAAATAGTTTTTGACAGTAACTGGGAAGGCTCTTTCTTTTTAAGTAACAATGGAATTGGCATATTTGGGAATGAAGATAAAATTTGGAACTAAGATAGAGAAGATGGAGTGTATGTAGAAGGGCTGTTAAAAAATGTAAAACTTGGTTGCATTATTTGTGGAGGCTCAAACTTGTGAAGGTTTAAGTACCATAATTTTTCCATTTGTTCTGCATTTTGATTCTGAAAAGAAAGCTGGCTTTGCCCATTTCTTATTAAAAAAACTTGTTGTAAATCCAGTTGTCTAATGGGATCTATATGAAGTTAGCTATGTCTGTATGCCCTTCTCCCACAAAATACTGTATAACTAGTGTGCTTGTAGTAGTTAACTCCACCATCTTTGTAAGCTAATGAAATTGTGAGTCACCCATTTATATCTTAATTTTTAATCATGTCAGTTCTTGAATGGGTATCTCCTTAGCCTGCTGATTTCTTTTTCTTTCTAAAGAAAGTGGGTGGAGAAATTAATTTAGACGTTTGTTTGCAATAAAAAGAATTCATTTTACTCTTGTTTTGGGATTCTCGCCATCAAGGTTCAAAATCCCTTTATGAAACTCCCAAGAGGAGAAAATTTAAGTGTGTGCTTTCTGGACAGCTTATTCTTTACTCTGCACTTGGAACATTTAGGTTTTAAAAACTTAAATGTATATTGACAATTGACTTAAAATTATGAAGTTGAACTCTTCCCTTCCCCTCCCCCCTGATGACTTTAAACATTTAATGAGGGGAAAAGGTACTGGCTGGGAGAAGTTAACACTCAGTTTACCATCTTTACAAAATGCTAATGGCTGTCCTCAACTGATAATTATATATACATCTATATAATACATGAAACTCTGGGAACAGATGCTTTTAGAAGCCATCATGCAAGCCAGTCAATACTACACAACACTGCTAACTTAACTGTAGTTATGTGATAACATTAGATCCCCTAATTGTAATTTTATTGGGTTTGCACAGAACACTTAATCTTCTAAAGGACCCTCACTTAAGGTGAGGAATCAGGAGTCAAACTGTAGAACTAAAACTTGACATCAGTTTAGTGTTTCATTGATGTTACAGGTTTCTTCTGGTAAGTATAGGTTTGTTTATTTTTCTGACTGCCTAGATTTTTGTTTTAGCCATTTTAAGTCAGATTTTTAACTTCAGAAATTTTCTTGCTGAAAGATGAGCTGGAGTTGAGTTTCAGATGATGGTGTAGGTTCCGTTGAGAATGTTTTGGTTATTAACACACTTACCATAGGAATACTTAACAGTAGAAGATAGTGTCTCAAGGGCTTTTGTCTTTTTAGCAATTGGAACTATCTGCATGAGCCTACTTTTCAGGATGCATCAGTATTACTAGGATTGCATAGACTTGTCCAGGGGGGAAAAGTAAGCTTTGTTGCTAATCAGTGTTTAGGTGTCCTAAATGTTTTTAACTACTATTGAAAAACCTTGGCTATACTTCCTAGTTCAAAATTGCATATTTTGCTACTCTGATCATTGCAATGGGAAAGTGATGGCCAGGGGACAATTCTGTAGGCTTGTTGTGCCTGTGTAGCACAGAAAATTTGGGGAAGAGATAAAAATGTTGACAGAAAATGTTAGGTTTTAAGAAGCAGTTTCAAGGTCAGAATTACTGTTAACTATTACTGTCTTCATTTGTATGAAATGAAACAAATCTAGAGAATATATAAGAAATTAAGAGGGAGTGCACCATATAGCAAGCAAGAGAAAAAGTTGATGCCAAGTTTGCCAGAACAAGATCTATAAACAAAAAACTTGGTTTACTGTTCACCTCTCCCCTTGCCTACATCCCCTCTATGGCAAGCAAAACTGGATGAATTTCTGAACAGATGTCCCAACTACACCTTAGAAAACTACCTGTGAGACTGTTGTTTAAGACATGCATTCACTAGAAACTTTTGCATATAGTTGATTATACCTATCATCCTGAGGCAAGAATTGGATCAGATTGGTTACTTGTACAAAAACAGCATAAAGGTAGAAATGATAAAAGTTAAAACTGAAACTGCAAAAAGTTACCTCTGATGGTCGGTTACATCTTATTGCTCATACCTGGCCTTGGGTGGAGAGCTCCAGCTCTGACTGAAGAGCCTGAGACTGACTTGTGGGCCTAATACACAAACAGCAAGGCGAGACCTTAGGATGAAGGCCGAGTCCAACCAGTTTGACATTGAAGTGGCAAGCTACGTTACATGTAGAAAACAAGCTCTCATTTGCCTTAGGATCCTGTCTGAAAATAAGAAATATGAAATTAGTTTTAAACACTAGCAACAGGTATTAAAGCTTCTTAAAAAAATTTTGTTCAAGGAAAGATGACTCAGTATTTTTCAGCTCTTGGGGAATTTACATTCATGGAAAGATTGTGTGTTGTGTATGCCTCAGGTGTGGGAGTTGAATTGACATGATTTCCTATGAACTTAATATATGAACAGGCTTTTTATCCTAGGATTGTTTAACAGGTTCCATTGCACAATGTTTTGATAGTATTTAAGGGAGTGGCGCAAACACCTTTTACATAGGAAGAACTGATTGTAGATCTGGAAGCGTGTTTCTGATCTGTTTTGAAAGCCAAAACCACTTTAAGGAGAAATTAAGGAAGGTATAAACTTGTATCTTGGTAGTCCAAGTTGAAGTTTTTGGTATTAGACACCCAAAACAGTTTTCATAATTAACATATAACTTAAAATGTCTCTTTTTTTAAAAAGTGGAGCCTGTAGGACAGAAAAGTCATCCACTTTTCAACTTCCCAGAAGACTCATTTTGAAAGGAACCTGATTTCTTCTAAAGCCATTTTTCTAAAATTCTTAAGATGTTTGAATCTAAACTTGCTCATATTTCTGGGGCTCTGGAGCTCAAAAATGGGTTTAGATTTTAACATTTTAGTGATACTTAGGATGTATGATAATGACCTGGCAGTAAGTTGCAATGCTTAGTTTATGTACTGGAACTCTTCCTTACACATGAGTTTTAAGGAACCATTAGTGCTTTAAGAAGCTTAGTAGCTGCTTCAGATCCCTTAAAGATTGGGATTTATTACTCATGTAAACTTCAGTCTCTTAAAATCATTAGTTGCCTTAAACTGAACTAAAAATAGTTGAGAGTGCAGTATTTTTGTGATAGTGGAGAGCCTTTTCCTTGCATGATCTTGAGATGTGACTTTTTGGCCGTCAGTCCCCAGCTCTTACACTCAAACATACAGGTAATAGATGTAGCCAGTTTAGTGCCTAGGGTTTTATTTGGGTTGTTCTAATGACCAGTTTTTAACTTAGTACTGTTAATCGTACTACATGTACATGATTACAAGACAATATACATTGTTCCCCTTACTACTGAAGTGACATTTATCTTAACTAGTCCTTATTAACCTTGATAATAAAGTAAATCCTTCAGAATTAATTTGGAAAAGACCTACTGGACTGGTTGGTTGTAGTGTGTGTTGAGTGTGTTGCAATAGAAAAAATTAAAAACCATGACCTTAACATTAATTTGAAATTTATAAACTTGTACATTTGAACAGGTAATAACCTAATTTTTAAATTCTGCTAATCAGGTGTGCCGTTTTATTTGGTGGTCACAGTAGTGACTTTCAACCATGGAAGTAGCTGGACCTCAGAAAATAGGAGGGTAATGGCTAACAAAGATAACACTTAAGTGAGAGTATATATATATATACATACATACATATGTATACTTTCACATCCTAGCCAATCAGAGATTCAGGTGATAGGTTACTGTTTAGTTTGCCCAAGGAATTTAGTCCATGAGGAATAGTAAACTGAACATAGGTAGAGATATCACTCAAAAGGTTAACGCAGAATACTCAAAAAGGTAACACCTGTACATGGTGTGATCAGGTTGAGAATGTGCTGTCCATGTGAGAAGCTGAATAAGTACTGTTTGACATGTAGACAGTTGGTAGTTCCCCTTATGATTGTGGATCCAATATTTATGGGAGTAAATGTTGCAGGTAACTGTTAAGCCAGGACATCTGTAATCTCTGGTTAGATGAGTTATTGGGACAAGAACTTAATCACGTACTTAATGTAGTCAATTCTAATTACTTAGGAATATTGTAATTTTTTTTCTTCTTATACTAGGAATCAACAAACTTGAATCTTGACAAGGAATGGGGGTTTTGCTTTTAAATAAAACGGGATTTGTTGGTATGAGAAACAGTTGAAAGTGATAGCATAGTAACAGTCCAGGCAGATGGATATGAAAAGGTTCAGTTCCTTAAATATTTCAGTTAACATCAGTGCTACACCAGTGGCACAGCAGTTACTGCTGTGAATGTTCAGTTCACCTTGGGTGTCTGCACAAGCGGACATTCTGTAGGGACGACAGGCTTGGAAAACTGGCGTTGAGTTTGGAACCTGTAAACGCCCAACTGCTTGTTGCATGTTCTTCCTGCCAGTCCTCTAATACCCATTACATGGTTTTACAGGAAGTAAAATTAGTTTTGGCTAGTAAAATATCTTATACTTGCCAAGCACTTGAAGCCTTGCCACAAATGAGCATCAGCCGAAAAATATTTTAAAAATAAAAGCAATCAAGAACTTTGAGATAGGCACTGTAGACAGCTTGCACAGCATGAAATCTTCAAAAGTATTCAGGCATATATAGAATGAGAACAGTTGAAGCTTACTTGAATGACAGGATAATCATTTACCTTAGCTATTATTAAGGTACCCTTTTAGTTGTAGTTAAGGGAGATGGGAGAGTCATGGTGAAGAAAAACAAGATTCCAACTTACTGGTTTTTTTTTTTTTTGGAAAAATAAAGCAAAAGATAATGTGCTGATTTAAGTTTCATCTCCTTTTCCTTAGTCTGTCCATGTGAATGTGCTGTGTGGAAGAGTAAAAGGGTCCAAGTAAATGTGTTCCAGTGATTCCAATAGGTATTCCAAATTAATTGCTGCTTGTATGTTTAACAATTGTTATATTGGGCTTCCATGGTCTCACCTTAACTAGAACTCTTAAAAAGACAGGGGAAAGGGAGAAATTAGTAACTAGGTGGGTAGATCTGTCTATAATTAGAAGGGAAAAAAATAGTTCATTTGTATACCTGAAATGTGAAGCATATTTAGTAGAATGTTAGTTGGTGGTCCTCTTGCAGAGTGCAAATAGAGCCAAGTCCTTTTAAGATTATCTCATTCTAATGGTTCAGATTCCTTCTGTTTAATGTTCTGTATGTTTCAACACCCTACTTGTAGTTTAAATACTTAACAGTACTCTAATGCAAAGAGATCTAGAATGCCTATGTCCTTGGGTTCCCACAATCCTGCAACTATGTTAAATGCACAAATAAGCAGTTTATAAAAACTTGGAAAACCATCTTTTGGATAATGAAGTGATGTACATTTATATCAAAAGTCCATTAAATCAGGAATTGAAATCTAAGACAAGGACTTTGATTATGCTAGTTCAGAAACATGTATGAAACTTAGAAGAAATTTTCCTCACTACATACTTCAGAATAATGTATTTTGGTGAAATGAGAGGACTTGGGTGCTACACTGACGGGAAATAAAAAGATCAGGATTTCCTCAGTGAAATACAGTTTTATTCTGTCAAAACAGTCTCTTAATGGCTTTTGAAGAGCAGACAGCTTGGAGTAAAAGGTATAATTCACAACTCTTCCTTTTATTGGAGAAAAAAACCATAAAAAACTAGGAAAATGTCTTTAAAGCAGGCTTAGAATTTAGATAGTAAAACATGTTTCATTTTACATGACTTGTCCTAGGGGCCTAAGGAGGAAGACATTTTAATGAAAATTCACCCTGTAAGAAACCAGTTTGTGTTGATTTGAGTATCCTAAAGGGTGGGCCATAAAATAGGTGTTTCCTAACTTACAGAACTCTGGAAGTTATTAGAAAAAAGGTGGAACAGATAACTGCCCATGTGAATATTAGTGAACAACAGAAACCTTTGACTTTATAATACAGTCAGTGGTAGTTTTCTCAAGATAAAAATACTTGCAAAGCGTATAATCTCTAGAAAATAAAAGGCGAATGCAGTGGTTGAAAAGACTCATAAAATGTTTGCAACACTGATCAGTAGTGCCTACATTATAAACTTTGAAATGTAATACTTTGAAAAATACTGTGTAAGATAATTTGTCCCTAAAGCTTCTCTTTTCAGAGAAAATTTACATATTGAACTTAATGCACACACACAAAAATACCCTGTGTGAGATACCAGTATTTGGGTGGTAGAAGATAACACTGACCTGATATGATGACCAGTGGACCATATTTTTATGATGCTTCCAAAAGATATTTTATTCTAGAGGACCATTAAAAACTACAATTAAAACAATCATTGTACTTTTTCTACTTTCCTCATTAAGGTATTCTGCTTTCCCAAAGTCATGTACCTTACATGACTTAAGGGGTGCCTTAATCCCCATCCACCAGATTTTTATCTAGGAATAGAAGGATTCAAACCCTATTTGATACCTAGCATTTTGCTGAAAAGTGTGCATAAACAGGAATCCTGAATTTATTATATAGACCTCCTCGCATTATAACAGTGAAGCAAAGGGAAACCAGCGATGGAGTAGAGGTACGTAGACTGGAGAGATGCTTGCAAATATGGTACTAGGGATAGTCAAATTTGTTGGCAAACTTGCTCAATATAAATCACAAGTCCAGAGAAAAGCTAGTTAATTTTAAAAACCCTGAGGTTCTTTTATTGAAAGGTAAAACAAGGAAAAAGGAGGGGTGGGGGATGAGGGGGACTGCATAAAGCACTTAAAAGATAGTAGGTATGATAGATGAGCCACAAAAAGTTTTAAACCTACTAATGACGACAATTCTATTTTAATCAGCTATTTAGCTGGTACCTACTGCTATATCACGTAGTGTGAAAAATCGGATTTAATGGAACAATGAAGCAGTGCAGCTGAAGCCTTCCTGTGGGCCTGGAAGGTAGGTTACTCTTTCAGCTTAAGTGTTAAAAGCATGTAAGCTTCTTGATGACGAGGGATTAGTGAATGTTTTAATAATTCAACTGACTGTTAACTGCTTTATGCCAGACACTTTATTGGGAATGTAAAGATAAAAATTGACAGGGTTCTTAGCTATAGTCAGTGCAGTGACCAATGAAAGTGTCTACCACTGTTGGTGTAACGGAAGAAACAAACTAATATGAGAGCCTAAATGAGATGATGATGAACCTAATTCTAGAAGTTGGTGAGCAACAGGATGTTACAGAGAGGAAACAGGAGAAGGGCACTCTTAAGTGAAACGAAAAAGTGAGCAGAGGGGAGTTCAGTTCATGGTGAGCCAGAGGTACACTGGCAATAGGACTGGCAGGATTTACCAGCTTGAAGTTGGATGGCAGAGTGGAAGATTGGACTGGAGGAACCAGAAGTGGAAGTGTCAGGACCAACTTGGAGGCCCTATGGAAAGTATCTAGTAGCAATGTGTGACACAGGCCTAGAGCATGTTATGTGGTCCAATAGTTGATTTTGTATCATCTTAGTAGTTCAAGAAGAAAATGTGCTAGTACTGTAAGTTTATGAAATGACATTTGAAAAGTAATGCAAGTAAGTATTTAAACCTCTGTTTTTATCCAGGTCTCCAGTTTGTACAGTCTGTCTTCTGTGAAAATGAATTAACCTTATTACTGGTGAAGGCCTTGGAAATTTTTGCCAGCGGAGAGATTTTTCTCTTAACTTGGGGTAAGATTGAATAATAGTGTGCTAGAGCTGGAAGGGATTTAGTTACTTAATCCTCTGGCCTGATTTTATATGTTACATGTTATTAAAATATGATCAGTTCTCATCAGTTTCCCACCTACCCCGCCCTTTAGAACAAATGGCTGTCACATCATGGAATTGTTCACATCGTTATTCAGGTCAATTTGAATAATGTAGACTGCACTGAGCTTTGATTTATGCCAATAACAGGAGGCAGGTGATCTTGCGAAACTTAGTTCTCCAGTCAGTGTCCCAAGGTTCTCCCTGTGGTGGTGGCCAGATAATTAAGATCAATAAAGATCAGAACAGTGGTCCCCAACTGTTCAGGCACCAGGGACTGGTTTCATGGAAGTCAACTGTTCACCTCCTGCTGTGGAGCCCAGTTCCTAATAGGCCACGAACCAGTATCGATCCTGGGGTTGGGGATCCCAGATTTTGTGTACAGGCTTGACAGTGTCACTCATGATACGGACGGCATTTGATAAACCATAAACACTTGTGTACCCTAAGCCATAAGAAGATGGGCACAGGAGGGAAAATGGTACCTTTCTCATGAAGTGAACTGGAGCAAGCCCTACCTCTCCTAAAAAGAGGCACAAAATAAGAACAATGTAAGTCTCAAGACATCTTTCTTCCTCCGTTTAGTTAACCATGATAATCAATAGGCCCAGTAATAATGCTGTAATTCTATCCACTAGTGTTCATTCCTTAACCAGGAAGGCCTCTAAGCTTGTGTTTTAAGTATTGATATTTACTAAAAACCAAAAATGGATGAATGAATGAGTGAATGCTCTGGGCTTAGTTGGGTGCTTTTTTTTAATGGCAGCCAATTTATTATTATAAATGTCTTTACATAATGGAACAACATGTGTGTAATTTTGCAATTTTTCCTTTGCACCACACAAGTTTCAGAAGATATTTTTATGCATGCCATGTGCAAGTTTAAATTCTACTTAAAAATAAAAACCTTGCATACTTTCAAGAAATATTTAGAGCAGCTAAAAATCACATTTCCTTTCTGAGAGATAACTCACCTGTTAAAATGGGAGAATACAGTCAAGCAATGGGTACATTTTAAAAGTAACAATTGGAAAGCGATGATCCATTAGTTTCAAGTCTGATATAAAAGTCTCTGATAGAGACCAGAAAGTATCCCTTCATTTTTAAACAGGGTACAGTAATGCAGTTGTGACTTTTGTTTTTAAGGCAAGTTTTAACATCCAACTGAGATTTTATTTCTTGAGACATCAGGTGTACTCACTGCTTACTATAAGGAAACACTTTTCTAAGCAAGTTAAACACAAAGATTATTTGAAGTGAGTCCATCATGCTATACTGACAGTAGATACAGAGCCAGAATAAGTTTGTAAATACTGACACGTGTAAAAAAGACTGCAACTTACACATACATACTTTATTTACTTGATTGAAAGCTGTCTTACGGTACATAAAATGTTCTCTGTAGTTCATCTCAGCTTTGTTCACAATGAAGTGAATTGTATCTGGGTTTTCTATGCTCAAGACTGCTCAATTGCTGCTGCCGCCGCCATTGGTTTGTTTTCTTGCAGGATCAAGGTGGGTACTTTCGTATAAAATCTTGTTTTTAATTCCTTCTCTGGCAAGTCTTTCCTGGATTCTTAGCTTTGCATAATTATACCTACAGTGGAACCTAATAAGGAGAACATGAATAAATTACGAATATAACATACCTATGGGAACTAATTTGAAATTTTTAAAAGCTTACAGATGACTGGGGATAAAGTGAGCATTAGGATAAAAGGTTGAGGCCTTCCTAAATGACGTATAAACCCTGACATGGGATTAATGCAGTGTCTGATGTCACATTCATATGTTCATTTGACAAATGACACAAAACACGTGTATATATACATATTTAAAAGATTAAAGGCAGTCCAGCAATATCATTTTGTAAGATAATCTTCAGTAAGGGTGGGAATCTCCCAGTGGGAGATTGCTGAGTATAGCATGTGCTTTGAAATTACATTAACCTATTAAAATCTTCTTGAATACTTAACACTCATACCAGCATCCTAAAGTCACCACGATAAATCCTCCTACTCCAACGTCACATGATCTTCTAATTCTGCCTGTCGAAAGGAATCATAAACACTATAATCGGGATTGTGATACTTCATCTAGAACAAAACTGTAAACACATAAATGTTTTTTATACATGAAGAAAAACAGATATACTCACTAGTTAATAAAAAATGTCCAAGGCCAGCCACAACGGATCCTAATGAGCCATATAATACTGAATCCCGTGCACAGGGAATGTTTTCAACATCTAAAATTCCTAGGAGTTTAAAGGGCTAGGAAAAATAAAAAATTACATTGAGTAAAAGAATAGGGTGGTTTGTCAAAGATTAAAAACAAACCATCCTGCTTTGGTATCTAATATGAATGAATCTAAAATGTAAACCTTGAGAATTTAACCGGAAAGTACTAAGTAGTAGAGTAAATTAAACCTGAATAGATTATGGTATCATGCTTATGCCATAATTTGTTAGTCAGCTGGTTTGGAGATAGGGGCATACATTATTTCATGAGTTTTTTAAATATCTCTATGGAATCTCTTGGGGATTTGGCTATCACTGAAGGTAAAAAGCAGCATAATTACAATTTGAGAAACAGATGGGAAAGTGAAATTGTTCTAACCATGTTACTTATAATATTTAGTATACTGCTTTAAACTCCTTTAAGGATGACTGCAGATTTTATCTGTGTTAACTAGTAACAGCACTTCAGTTTTGTTATAATAATAAATATTTTGACAAGTCCCTTGTCTGTTTCCTTGCCTGTGATACGAAGTTGCACTTGATTTTATTCCTTTGTTGAAGTACATAGTAACCACATCTAGATGTGATGAAAAAATGGAAATCTAAGCGGGTTGGATTTTAGTCTCAGCTCTGCCACTAACTTCTGTAACCTACAGAATATATTTTTTTATTTGGCCTGCAGTCTGTAATGAAGGGGTTCAGCTAGGTGATAATTTAAGTTCTTTCAAGTGCTAAAATGGTTTTAAAATTCTTTATACAGTCTGCATTGGATTTATTGATTTGTTCTTCCTCTTTGAAAAATACTGCCACTTTAAGTGTGACATTTTCAACCTGATGTCTTGTCGCTCTCACTGTGTACTTTACTTTGGGGTTGGGGGGGCAGACATTTTTTAAAGTCACACTTAATGTTTTGCTGCAGCACTCTCCTATTCATTTGGGGGAAAATGTTTTTTCAGTAATGTAAGTTTTAAAAAGGAAGTCACTTGCCCATTCTTAGGAATGAGATGATACCTAGATGGTAATATACTATAAGGGAAAAAGAAGACTGGATTGGAAGAAATAGTGAAAGGACAGTGAAGGGCAAGTTAGATTCAAGGTTGAAACATAAAGGTATTCTCGACTGTTTGCTTTGGCTAAAGCTTCTGCAGAAAAGACAATGTGACTTGGTTCCTAATAAAGCAAAAGTTAAATACTCAGATCACTGTTTTTTTCTTTTGTCTCTGCTTGTCCTCCGCCACATGTCTGAATGCAGCAGGTGCTTCTTAAAGTTGGCGGACTCCAGTGGAAGGCTCTTCAGTACAAATCTTAGAGGTTGGGATTTAACTTCTAGGCTTTTCATTTAATTTAGCAAAAAAAAAAAAGATTGTTCCTTACCTTCAGGTCAAGAGCCCAGTGCCATTTATGGGCCCGGAGGGGAGGGTGTGAACTGTTCTGCAGGTAGGCCATTGCCCTGGGTGAGGAGAGGGTGCTAAAAAGACTGAGATTGGGGGTGGTGGTGTTTAACGTCAGGTCTTAGAAGTGAGACCAGCAGCTTCTATCACGGTAGAATGTTAAGATGGCTTTCCCATTTAAGCAGAGAATGAAAGGAACCATTAAGTGTTAGCCACAGCATGCCAGACACTGCATATCCCCACCAAGACAGCACAAGCTCTTTCAAGGCATCTGGACCTTTTCATTTGGATTCTCCTCCATAATGGAGTCCTAGTGTAACCCCAGGATACACCAGAATGTGCCAGCTTTTGGTGGGGCGGCACTTGGATGAAATGATCAAGTGCAGTTCTTTGCCAGGTGTGTGAACTTGCTGGACATCTATCTGAAAGGGTGCTATTTAAATCAGCTAGGTAACTTCTGAGCTTTTTGAGTCCCACCCTTAGATTCTGACTTAATAGGCCATGGGCATTTATGTTTAGGAAACTGACCACACCCCCACCCCAAACCACCAGATTGGGAGAAACACTGCTTTGGAGACATAAGTAAATTTTTGAAATTGCAAATGGTAGAATAATCAAGTTTACTTTGAAAGATAAACATCTTGTTAAGTGTTACCTTCTAAAACCAATACATGGTTTCAGATGCCAAGGATGGTCCTGCCAAACATGTATCACTTCCAACAAAAACTGCCTTGGTCGATGTCAGTAGCACCAAGGTTGAGAAGCCAGTGCTGGTCTACTTAATCTTACAATTTAGAGGTGCTAAGGCTTCCCTGGTGGCTTAGAGGTTAAAGCGTCTGCCTCTAATGCAGAAGACCCGGGTTCGATCCTTGGGTCGGGAAGATCCCCTGGAGAAGGAAATGGCAATCCACTCCAGTATTCTTGCCTGGAGAATCCCATGGACAGAGAAGCCTAGTAGGTTAGAGTCCACGGGGTCACAAAGAGTCGGACACGACTGAGTGACTTCACCTCACCTTCACCTCACCTTAAGAGGTTATTGGAGAAGGAAAATGGCAACCCACTCCAGTATTCTTGCCTGGAGAATCCCATGGACAGAGGAGCCTGGTGGGCTACAGTACATGGGGTCGCAAAGAGTCGGACATGACTGAGCGACTTAACTGAGGGGTTATTGGTACCAAGCTCTTTATATTCCTTGTTTTTAATTCTCTCAGCCTTTGTGACATTCCTGAAACAAGCTCAGGGTTTAAGTAGAAGCCTCCTAAGTGGTGGCAGAGTGGAAGCCAGTTTGACCCCGAGAGCCTGTCATTTTCATTGGGGGCATTTAACCCTTTCAAGGTTCACATATAAGGAGTAACAGAACTAAGGACATAACTGTAGATCTGCATGTGTGCACATATAAGGAGTAACAGAACTAAGGACATAACTGTAGATCTGCATGTGTGTGCTTAATCACTTCAGTCGTGTGTGGCAGCCTGCCAGACTTCTCCATGGGGTTCTCCAGGCAAGAATACCGGAGTTGGGTAGGGCGCTGTGCTTTCCAGGCAATTTTCTTAGGTCTACCTGCAGGCGGGTTCTTTACTAGTGCCACCCTGACTCAAAACTGGGTATACTAAGATTTTTTTCCCCTTTCCTAGTAAGAGAATTGTCACAGCCTCCTGATAAATTTGAAAGTTAGACCAGTGATGGCTTAAAAGCAAATATAGAATACTGTAAAAAAAAGTCTTGAGTTTATACAATATAGTATCTGAACTGTGAGTCTCAGAAATGGAAAGAATCTAAGCCTGAAGTCCTTTTGAAGTAGTTCTACTTGTTCAAGGCATTTAGCATTCCTCTTTTATCCCCTAGTGAAGTGATGTCGCTCAGTCATGTCTGACTCTTTGCAACCCCATAGACCACAGCCTACAATGCTCCTCCATCCATGGGATCTTCCAGGCAAGAGTGCTGGAGTGGGTTGCCATTTCCTTCTCCAGAGGATCTTCCCAGGGATCGAACCTGGGTCTCCCACATTGTTGGCAGATGCTTTACCATCTGAGCCACCAGGGAAGTCCTAAGTAGTCTGCAAACTTAAGGTTCACTTGCTATTAACAAAGCCTTTAAACATAAAAGATTATATTTTAGGATAAACTAATGTTTTAAGCTTAGATTTAAAAGGGCAGCTTTACCAGCACACCTTGATGGAATTAGGAAAGCTCAATTTCTAAACCAGAATGCCAATTTAATGATTTATAGAGAATAAAGCTGCTTCATTTTCCACTGTTACATGTATCTGCTCCATCAGTGGTCATTTGCCTTTTATTTCCAAGGAGGAGCTGGCCCTACTATTTAAAACTAGTCCTCACTGTGCAGCTGATTACTCTTAAGGACTTTGTTTCTAATGGTTATCCCTTACTTTAATTGCATTATTTGTTTTTCCTCTATTTAATAATCTCCAGTCTAGAAATAAGTTACCCTCTCAGCACCCTGTTCCCTCAAGCCACCATCCCATTTTTCTGCTCTTGACTGCAAAACTCGGTTACCAATATGTGCTCCTCTCCACTTAAAAACCTACCCTGCTTTTAACGCAGTTCAACAAGACATCCCCTACCCTCCACTGAAAGGGCACCACTGAGGTCTAAAAGCCATTTTGCTAAGTCCATCATACTTTACATCTCTGCACATGTAGCACAGATAATCTTTTGACTTTGGAACATGATCTTTGTTTCGTTTGAAATACAATATTAAAATTTTCTTTCATTGAATTTTCTTGATTTTCAATGGGTTAAACCACCATCATGACCCTAAAATGACAGCAGTTACCTCCTCTCAAAGGTGAACAATCATATACAAGGGATAAAGAGGCCCATTGAAGATCCCAGTTGTCTTCACAAAGCCGTCTAGAATTTTGTGTTTCAAGTTAGATGCCTCTTGAAATACTCGTGTCAAACAAGGGTATCTTTTGTTCTACTAAAGCATATTCCAAATGGCGTGTGAGACACGAAAAACAGAAAAGGTACCAAGACAGACTGGCAAACTGATAAATATGGAAGCAATTTATCCAATGTTTGTTCATAACCATTGATGATTTGGCCAAATTTGTTAAAATTTTATTTTTTGGTTGAGCCACGTCACACGTGGGATCTTAGTTCCCCAATCAGGAACTGCACCCACCCCCACCCCCGCTCTGGAAGCTGGAGGGAAGTGTCCCATCTAGGGCAAATTTAGATGGAAAATTCCCGAGCAGCAACAACACTAAGCAATCAAAATTTTCAAGCGGAGCAGATCTAGATTACAGATTTGGTGCAATGTGGCAGAGTGGGTCTAACATAAATATTTGTGACTAACTGATCCAACGTTAATCTTTGGTTTACGATGTATAAAATTTTTTTCTTTTTGTGTATTCTTTATGAGCAGTTAATCTGCATCGAGGATATAAAAATTGGATTCCTGCTCTAACTTCCAGTATAATGCTGTAATGATAACAGCTATGTAAAAGGTGTCAGGGAGATGACAAGAAGCACCTCAGCTACCTTTGGGGAGTCAGGAAGCCCTTGCCAGAGACAGCCCTGTTGAGCTTTAATACACTTGGAGAGGAAAGCATGAGAAGAATTACAGAGACTGAACAGTTAAGAGTTAGGTGAGGAGCTTTATACGCTTCCCAGGTGCCACTGGTGGTAAAGAACCCGCCTGCCAATGCAGGCGACCTGAGACTCGGGTTCCATCCCTGGGAGGAGGGCATGGCAACCCACTCCGTTACATCACAGATCGAGAAATTCGGATTTACCCTGAAACCAATGGGCTGCTACAGCTGAGTTTTAAGTAGATGTAAAATGATCCATATTACAAGGTAGCCCACAAAGACAACTGTGGATGATGGGCTGAGAAGGCAAAGCAGGACCCGAATGCAAGGCAGCGAAGCTGTTGGTTGCATATAATAATGCAAACTCCACGTGGTTGACTGAAAACTAGTTAACGGGAAAAAAATAGCAAATCTTTTCATATGATCCTCCTGCTCTGGATATAAATTTACTCGAATATAGCAAAATGTTCATTTCTCAGCGTTTGCCCATTCCTCCATGTTAAAGTATACAGCCTTAGCACTTGTCCTCAGGGAACTTTAAAATCACTATTAGCCAATTACAATATGAGGCACCGTAGCAAAATTTTCTTTCCACAGGGACGAGTCTTGGGGGCCTGCAGTAAGTTATCGGTATCGGTTCTCTCATCCTCCTAGTTTGGGTCACTTGAATCGTGTCACGATAAATATGGGCTGTACGACTGCAGAGGAGCTAATGACACGTGCCCCTATCCAGGGTCTCCCAGCTTCAGAAACTGTGTCCCCACCCGCCGCCCGCCCGCGTACCCCGCCGCCCCTCGCCCGTCCTCCCCGAATTACCTTCCCCTTCCCGGGTTCCCCGGGCTCCGGCGCAGCCGCCATGGGGACTGTCAGCGCCGCTGCCCCGCCCCGCCGCCGGCCGCCGCGGGCGGACGCCCGCCCCGCCCCGCGCCGCGCCTGCGCCCTCGCTGTCCGCCATTTTAGGAACGTTTCCCAGTCTCCTAGGCGGCCTCACCGGCTTCGCCGGTTACCTCGGGTGCGGCCGCCATTTCCTTTGTTCACTTGAACGGATCACGTCTTCGCCGAGGCTTTCCCCAGGTCGAAGGCCTGGAGAAGAGGCGAAGAAGGGCTAGGGAAACAACCATGCACCCCCGCTCTTGGCACTCGAGGCTGCGCCTTTTCCCGCCCTTGCCCCTCCTCCGTCTCCAACCGCCATTTCTAACCGTCGTCCGCGCGCGTGCTCTCGCTCGCGTGCTTGGACGCCGGGCGCGTGCGGCGGGGGCGGGCGGAGCCGCGCGGAGGAGCCGTGCGCGCCGCCGCCGCTTTGTCCTGCGAACGGGAGCCCTCACCCCCCCCCGGCCCACGGCCCGGAAGTCGGCCCGTCCTGGCGTGCGGCCCGCGTCCCCTTGGTGTCCTTTGTCCTCGCCCGGGGCGGTCCTGGCAGCTCCACCTAACCCTGGCCTCCAGCACAGTGTGGTCTCGCGCCCACATTGCCTCCTCTCTTGCTTTGGTTTAATCAGGGAGTTGCTTTAAAATAGCGCCGCTCCTTTCGCTTGAAGGAGACTGGGGACAAAATGGAGGGAGCACCCCTTCAGTGAGGATGCGTCAAGACGTTTGTGTCCGGCGTGCAGGCGGGGAAGGCGGGCGGGGTGAAGTGGAAAAAGGCCTGCGACACGCACTTTTGAATGTTTTGAGTGTTCAACGTGTACCGCTCCCTACGACTGCGACTAAACCTGAAACGCATTTTAGCGGCAGCAGTCGTCTGATGCGAAATAGGGCTTGCCCGCTTACTCAGCACTCTAAATAAGCACAATGCAAATCCTTGCCCCGTATTTTTTCCTGTGCATCGTAAGGAAAATGTCCTTATCAAGACCTCATGCCTCTTTTATATATCTATATATTTCAAAATATATTCCTGGGAAGATGTTCAAGTTTTCGCGTGTTTATTATTATTGTGCATAGTCATGCTGCAGTGCACAGAGTAATTGCTGCGTAAGGTTCGCGATGATTGCTATCATCTGTCATTAGTTGAGCGTTTTCTTACTCTTTACACTTTAGTGATCGTTTAATACCTTTCTACAATCCCAGTAAAACATTTAGATTATGACTCGTGTGTATGTGTGTGTTTTAAATAAGTAACTTCGGGGGGGATTAAGCTGGTTTAACATACTGCTCTAATACTAGTTAGGAAATAGACTAAATGTCACCCTGCCCATGATATCCTGCCAGTTTGGGGTTCTTAGCTGAAAATCCTTGCTAACTATGCTTTGAAATCTTGGTCTGAAAGGTAGTATTTAAAGCAGTAATGGGCCATTAAAAGTGGAGAAATGGCAAACCACTCTTGCTTGGAGAACTCCATGGACAGAGGAGCCTGGAGGGCTATATTCCATGAGGTTGCAAAGAGTAGGACACTACTGAGCGACTAACACACAGTCCATAAAGGAGTGAGGAATTCTTTTGAACTAATTCGTAGTTTGCGTCCTAAAGGAAGGAGACCTGGAAAAGTACCAGAGCCATCCTATTTTATTGTGACTTCGAAAAATTGCTAGGGTAAAATTAGGGTCCATTTCATTTATCTTTGCAGTATTTTCATATATCGTTTCTTTATATTAAAATTTTAAATTTCACAAATGACATAGTACATGTTTTTTAAATTTTCATATAAAGTGAAAAGTAAGTCATTTTCACTTTCACTCCTTTTTTCTTCCCTATTTAAGGTAAACACAGGTAACAGTTTAATACATCTGTTTCCAAAGTGTTTTCTTTTTTCTTGTTAATTAGAACAACCCTGGAATATAGGGTAAAAAGTAAAAGTCTCTCTATATCAGACCTACCCTCATACTTGTGTGTTTGTGTATGGCGCACACACATTTATGTAAATGTCTATGCTATGTGCTTTACATAATTTTAGCATTTAATACTATGCATTGAAAATTTTTCATGTAAGGATCTATGGACTTATTCATTTTAAAGGCTGCTCAGCAATCCTTTAGTTTCCCTCTGATTGACCTAGCCTTTCAGTACTGTTGCCAGTTTACATTCCCCATTAACAGTGTATGTGAGTGCTTGTTTTCTCACAACATTTATTTATTCATATTTTTAAAATCTTGGCTGGCCTGGGTTTTCCTCATGGCTTTGGTTCCTCTAGTTGCAAACTGCAGGCTTAGATACCATGGGGTGTGTAGGATCGTATTTTCCCAGCCAGGAGTCAAACCCCAGTACCCTGCATTGGAAGGTGGTTTCTTAACCACTGGACCAGTGGGGAAGCTACTTCTCACGTTTCTAACATTGCATATTATCATATTTGAAATTTTTTGTCCATCTGATGAGTGAAATATGTTTTGTTTTTTAAGATTTATTTATTTATTTTTGTCTGGGGTGGGTCTTTGCTGCAAGTGGGCTTTCTCTAGTTTCCTCAAGCAGGGGCTACTCCTCATTGTGGTTCTCCGGCTTCTCATTGCAGTGGCTTTTCTTGTTGTGGAACCTAAGCTCAGCAGTGTGGCCCCCTCAAGCCTTGGTTGCTCCAAGGCATGTGGGGTCTTCCCAGACCAGAGATCACACTGGTATCACAATAGCTTGCATTACAAGTCGGATTCTTAACCACTGGACCACCAAAGAAGCTGGAAAAATGGTGTCTTAATTGCTTTAAACTTTCCTGATTACTAGTATGGTTGAATATTCTTTCAAATGTTTATTGGTCATTCTTTTCCCAAAAATCTATTTGTCAATTTTTTATGGATTTTTTCATTTTAACTTTTAATTTATTATTATTATGGAGTCCAATATGCCAATGCTTTCTTTTATGGCTTTTGAGCTTGTGTCTTACTGAGGTCTTGCTTAAGGCCTTCTTGACTCCCACTAAAAAAAAATATTCTCATAATTTTGAAAATCATCATATACTCTAATTAATAATTTTGATTATATCTTTTCTTATTTCTTAACAGACCAACTTTTGGTATTATTGACCAAGGCAAGTTTGTAAATTTCATTTTCTATTTTACACTTTTTTTCCTACTAATAAAGTATATTTTGAGGTCTTTTGTCTAGCTTTTTGCATTGACTGCTTAAATTCATGTTTTCTCCATCTTTCTTGGTTTCTGACAAATGTATTCCAGGCTATAAAATTTCCTCTGAGAATCATTTTATCACATGTTGTCAACAGAGTTTTTACAGGTAATGTTTCTATGACCATTCTTTTCTAAATTTTCTATACGTTCAGTTTTTCTTTCTTTCCAAGTGCATATATTTGGATATGCTTTTGGTATTAAATTTTAGGTGGCCCATGTAGTTCTACTTTGGGAGAACTTTGGGGGAATTTTTCAGTTTTTGTGTATGTGTGTGTATTACCTAAGAGATCATTTTGTACATGTTCCATAGGCTTTTGAAAAGAATATGCATTCTCTACCTTCGCATTGTTAAGCTTACTTATTATAATAGTAAAATGTATACAGTATAACATATATAAAATGTTTAAACTATATGATAATAGCATTAAACTTCTTATTTGCTATTCAGCCATCTATTTGTATGGTAAGAGTTATTTCATTGCAGGCAACAGACTGACTGTAGTTAGCTTAGAACAAGAAAGAAATTTATTGGGAAGATGTGGAGAAGCTCACTGAATGGATAAAAAGTTGGAGTCTGGTCTTAAAGGACAACATCCAGGACGGTTCCGGGGGTTGTGATAGCAGGAACTAAAGGATGACTTTCTAGGATGACAGTGAAAACCTGTTCAGTCTTACTTCTACGACTGTGCTTTGCTTTTCAACCGTGCTGTCTGTAAGACTCTCTCGTGTGTCTGGTCATGGACGCAGATGTCCTGAATGCGGTGGTGGTTTAGCATAGTGGGGCCAGAAAAATTCTCCTTTAAGGGCTCCTTCCCTCACGCGGTGGCTGCAATCCCCTGGCACACTGCCCAGAGTGCCTGCTTTCATTCTCTCATCTAGGAGAGAGTGTTTGGAGTCAGTAATCCCATGCTGCTGCTGCTGCTGCTGCTAAGTCGCTTCAGTCGTGTCCGACTCTGTGTGACCCCATAGACAGCAGCCCACCAGGCTCCGCCGCCCCTGGGATTCTCCAGGCAAGAACACTGGAGTGGGTTGCCATTTCCTTCTCCAATGCATGAAAGTGAAACGTGAAAGTGAAGTCGCTCAGTCGTGTCCGACTCTACGCGACCCTATGGACGGCAGCCCACCAGGCTCCTCCATACATGGGAGTTTCCAGGCAAGAGTACTGGAGTGGGGTGCCATTGCCTTCTCCGAATCCCATGCTAGATATATAGTTATCTGTAGGCAGTGGGAGGGAGAGGGCTGAAATGGTTACATCATTTTAGGAATTTGGTTGGGTTGTGCTGGCAAACTCGCTTTTTGAGGTTCTCTCTTAAGCTGTGTGGTGTCATTTTGTAATCAGGAATATTGTGTTTAATAATGAGTTTGATCCCCACTTTCTGTATCATTGGGAAGTTCCTAACTGTCCTGGTCGACTGATGGTACACCCTTCTGTCTTTCCAAAGGAAGTGTCAATTTATTTTTATTTTTACATTGCTTTTTTCATTTCAGTGGGTTTTGAAGAAAGGGGTAGTAAAAAGAAAAATGGGCTCAGCCAACCCTATGTAACCAGCAGTCTGAGTTTTCCTGCTCTTCTTCCCTATTTCTGTGTGTCTGTGAGTGTGTGTACGTGAGCATGTGCTTCAACGTAATGGTACTATAGCAACTGATAGGAAAACCAGTTGTTTTCCACCACATTTCTCTCTGTTCTGGAGTTCTGTACCCCACAGGCAATGACTTTTATCTTTTTTTGGCTCTTTCTTCTGGTAGTTTACTTTTGTATTTCTAAGTAAAAATACTCATTCTATTTCTTAATTTTTCAATTTTAGGCATTATCTATTGATAATAAAAATTTATTCTTCTTTTCTACTCCTTTCCCCTTTCCTCATCCTCTCAATATAGTTGTGTTGCATTTCCAAAAGCTAAGTAGACATTCAGTATGTACATTATTATGGCAATGCAAGTGGTCATAGCTGAATCATGTGGGATACTATGATTTCATTTCTTTTTTTATAAAATTTTTAATTTTTCCTGGAGTTAATAATTGCTGTGTTTGTTTGCTTAATTTTGTTGACGCTAGCTCTTGTTGATCCTTCCTTCCTTTTTTTTTTCATAAGAGAATATCTAAAATTTAGCATATACTTGTTTGGCTGATGGGACATTTGGTTCTTGGGACAATTGTGTATTACATGCTCTTCCCTACAGCCCCCTTTACTGGTTGTTAAGAGTCAATTATACACATCTCTTGCCAACTCTTTGTTCAGTGACTTCATCCTGGTTACTTGAATTTTGCTATAGTGGAGTATTTATGCCACAGAAGTCAACAAGTGCTACACATCAGAGCTTCTTTCTTCCATTTTTTCTACCTTCCCCCTTCTCAAACAGGTAGTTTATCAAAATGCCACTGAATGCACCTCTCATTAATTTTTCTCTCAAAATTTTTCTAAAGAGTTGTAAAAATCTCCACAATATAGTAAAAAAATGTTGTATAATCTGCATGACATTTTATTTTAAAAGACATCTCTCCTGGAGCCTGTCTCCTCTTGGTTCAGTCTGTAATGGTTGCTTGCTAAGACTGGTTCCCAAATACCATCCTGGGGGTTCTCATCATCTCATGCCTACTTGGAAATCACCTGCTTCCTCGATTTGTAATCTTCCTCTTTCCTGGCTTATTCCCTCATTTCAGAGCAGTATATCCTCCACTGGCTTCTTGGAAAAAGTTTGCATCAGTTCAGTTCAGTTCAGTCGCTCCGGAGTTCACTGAAACTCATGTGCATCAGTCGGTGATGTCATCCAGCCATCTCATCCTCTGTCGTCCCCTTCTCTTCCTGCCTCCAATCCCTCCCAGCATCAGGGTCTTTTCCAATGAGTCAACTTTTTGCATGAGGTGGGCAAAGTATTGGAGTTTCAGCCTCAGCATCAGTCCTTCCAATGAACACCCAGGAGGTAAATATTTTGAGCTCATCATGCCTATGCATATTTTTTTCTCCTGACAGCCTTGATATTTGGTTAAAGTGGCATTTCTAAAATTATTACCCCTCCTAGAAATAAAGCAAACGCTGATATAATCATAATGTCATCGTCATGCCTAAGAAAGTTAGATAATTTCATAATTCATCCAGAAGGTACTACACATTCAAAGTTCCCTTCAGTTCAGTCGCTCAGTCATGTCAAACTCTTTGTGACCCCATGGACTGCAGCACACCAGCCCTCCCTGTCCATCAGCAACTTCCGGAGTTTACTCAAGTTCATGTCCATTGAGTCAGTGATGCCTCCAACCATCTCATCCTCTGTCATCCCTTTCTCTTCCTGCCTTCAATCTTTCCCAGCATCAAGGTCTTTTCAAATGAGTCAGCTCTTCGCATCAGATGGCCAAAATATTGGAGTTTCACCTTCAACATCAGTCCTTCCAATGAATATTCTAGACTGATTTCTTTTAGGATGGACTGGTTGGATCTCCTTGCAGTCCAAGGGACTCTCAAGAGTCTTCTCCAACATCACAGTTCAAAAACATCAATTCTTCTGTGCTCAGCTTTCTTTATAGTCCAACTCTCACATCCATACATGACTACTGGAAAAACCATAGCCTTGACTAAACGGAACTTCCCTAATTGCACATTGTTTTTAAACAAGGATCCAACACTACATTTAGTTATTGTAGCTCTGAAGGAGATGGGAATACCAGACCACCTGACCTGCCTCTTGAGAAACATGTATGCAGGTCAGGAAGCAACAGTTAGAACCGGACGTGGAACATCAGACTGGTTCCAAATAGGAAAAGGAGTACATCAAGGCTGTATATTATCACCCTGCTCATTAACTTATATGCAGAGTACATGATGAGAAACGCTGGGCTGGAAGAAGCACAAGCTGGAATCAAGATTGCCGGGAGAAATATCAATAACCTCAGATATGCAGATGACACTACCCTTATGGTAGAAAGTGAAGAAGAACTAAAGAGCCTCTTGATGAAAGTGAAAGAGGAGAGTGAAAAAGTTGGCTTAAAGCTCAACATTCAGAAAACTAAGACCATGGCATCTGGTCCTATCACTTCATGGCAAATAGATGTAGAAACAGTCAAAACAGTGGCTGACTTTATTTTTCTGGGCTCCAAAATCACTGCAGATGGTGATTGCAACCATGAAATCAAAAGACACTTAGTCCTTGGAAGGAAAGTTATGACCAACCTAGACAGCGTATTCAAAAGCAGAGACATTACTTTGCCAACAAAGGTCTGTCGAGTCAAGGCTATGGTTTTTCCTGTGGTCATGTATGGATGTGAGAGTTGGACTATAAAGAAAGCTGAGCACAGAAGAATTGATGCTTTTGAACTGTGATGTTGGAGAAGACTCTTGAGAGTCCCTTGGACTGCAAGGAGATCCAACCAGTCCATTCTGAAGGAGATCAGTCCTGGGTGTTCATTGGAAGGACTGATGTTGGAGCTGAAACTCCAATACTTTGGTCACCTGATGCAAAGAGCTGACTCATTTGAAAAGACCTTGATGCTGGGAAAGACTGAAGGCAGGAAGAGAAAGGGACGACAGAGCATGAGATGGTTGGATGGCATCACCGACTCAATGGACATGAGTTTGAGGGAGTTCCGGGAGTTGATGATGGACAGGGAGGCCTAGTGTGCTGCAGTTCATGGGGCCGCAAAGAGTCAGATACAACTGAGTGACTGAACTGAACTGAATCTCTCTTAGTCTAGGACAGTCTCCTGTTTTAGCTCTTTTATGACATTGACTTTTTAGAAAATATAAAAGTCTACAGTTATTTTGTAGACTGTTCTACATTCTGGATTGTCTCTTGGTGTCATTTAATTGTCTATCCCCTTTGTTTTCTATAAAATAGAAGTTTAGTCTAAGGCTGCATGATTCATGTGGCTATTCAGCACCCAAAATGTGGCTAATGCAACTGAGGAACTGGATTTTAAAATTTAACTTGAATTAATTTGAATTTAAACTTAAAAGCTCATATTTAATTTCATTATTGGAAAATTTTTGAAAGAGAGCAGAACCCCCTGACCCTTGTCCTCTGCCTGCCTATTGTCTGTGGAAAAACTTTAGCCAAAGAATAAGTTTAACTAGAGAAGTGAGAAAATGCAGAAGCAAATGGAAAACTATTAAAAGAGATCAAATAATAATAATGTAGTCATTAAATATAATTAAGTTCCTTTAGTTTCTTCTCAGGGGCTAGAGATCATATTCTGAGGCATATCCTGTGACCTGAGTTTTATATACTGAAACCTCCACCTGGTGGAGAAGTTAATTACACGATGGTCAGACTGTAGCCATGACGCAAGCTGCCACAGTTCTGAGAACTGGCCTCATGGAAATGGAAACACACTGACCCTAAAGCTGAAGATTAACTGTGCTGAAAACAATCAAGAGATAATGCTGCTCAGACCACTGAGGGCCAATTTCAAGATGACTGTCAGAGCTGACTGTGCTGTTTCTTCACGTAGCCCCTCCCTCGATCTAGAAAGGCTCTTGCCCACTGGGGAGTTGGTGTTGATCAGGCCTCAGCTCTCCCCTGACCCCTAGTTACCAGCGTCCAAAATAAAGCAAACTTTCCATCAACCTGGCCTCTTTAATGACTTTTGAGCAGCAAGCTGCTGAACTCCACTTGCGGTTAAATTTTAAGCAGGTTTGGAACAACTTGAGTATGCAGATCGACTTCTTCAACTGTAAATTTTATGAAACCTAAATAAATATATACCAAGTATTTCCAATGAAAATTTAGTATCTGAATTGAAATGTGCACTAAGTATAAAAATACACACTGAATTTTGAATGCTGTACAAAAAAGGAATGTAAAATATTTTTAAATATTGATTACATGTTGAAATACTAATATTTTGGTTATATTGGGTTAAAACATATTACTATATTAATTTCACCTGTGGCTTTTGGTGTTTTTATTTTTTAAATGTGGCTACTAAAAAATTATAATATTACATATATGGCTCACATTATATTTTTAATGACATGTGCTAGTCTAGAAGCCTGATTAAGGTCAGGTTAAACTTTCTTTGCAAGAATACTTCTAGATGTTGTTGTATAGTTCCTTTTTACTTTTTGACCAGAAGTCTTGCAGGATCTCAGATCCCCTACCAGAGATTGAATTTGAGCCATGGCAGTGAAAGCCTAGAATCCTAACCACTAGGTCTCCAGGGAATTCCCTGTTGTTCTGTTTTTCAAATTGTATCATATCAGGAAGCACATATTGTCCCACTATTGGTGATCCTAACTTTGGTCCCTCAGTTAAGATGGAGACTGCCAGAACTCACCATTGTGAAGATACACTTCCCTTTTTGCAATTAAAAATCTGTGCAAATATTCTGTTACCAAAAATCCATTCACCTAATGGTTTTAGAATTTTTTGATGATCCTTACTTTGAATCCATGATTACTTTGAAGGTTGCCAAAAGATGGACATTCTCATTTTTGTCAATTCATCTCCATTTATTAGCTGACATTGGTCTGTGAAGAAGAGCTTCTCACTTCTCTGGATTTAAACTATTTATTTATTTAATGTGTAACAGTCAGTTAAGATCATCCTCTTTGGTGCTCAGTGCACTTCCTTGTACATTCCCGGCCCCTGACTTGTAATCAACCATTGTTTCAGAGAACTCATGCTCCTTACTGAGGATTAAATTGCTTCTTAAAGCAACTTGAGGTGAATCTTTTTTTTTTTTAAATATAAGAAAAACACTGATAGAATTTTATTCAAGGTAGTTTCTAATGCTTTATGTACACATCAACCTACATTGCCACACTTAGAACTAAAGCATTGTACCTCCAAAAATTATTTTCCTCAGTTCGTGTTAAAACTAAATCTTGGGGCTTTCTTGGTGCTCTCCTGGTTAAGAATTCACCTGCCAATGCAGGGGACACAATTTAATCTGGTCCGGGAAGATCTTGCATGCTTCGGGGTAACTACTGAGCCTCTGAGACCGCAAGTTGCAACAACTGAAGCCCGCATGCCCTAGGACCCGTGATCTGCATGCAACAAGAGAAGTCACCGCAATGAGAATCCCTTGCACGGCAACAAAGAGTGGCCCCCACTCGCCGCAACTAGAGAAAGCTGGTGAGCAGCAATGAAGACCCAGCACAGCCAAAAGTGAATAAATTTTGAAAAACAAAACTGATTCTTGGATAGCTTTAGGTCTCATATTTGCAAAAGTAGGTTAAAATACTTCTCTGAAAATGAGTATGCAGAGTTCTCAGTTCGTTCTTGTTGCTATGTGCTAGGAAGTCTACCTATGCCTGTGGGTCCTAGATTGTATGGGAACTCTGATCTCTCCATCATCATTGTCTCTCCCTCTCTCCCCATATCCTATTAAAAAAAAAAATCTCGGTCATAGTTTTACAACTTCTCAGTTCATATTTTAACAATCTTTTCTGGTATCTCGGGCTTCCCCGGTGGCTCAGAGGTTAAAGCGTCTGCCTGGAATGCGGGAGACCCGGGTTCGAATCCCTGGGTCAGGAAGATCCCCTGGAGAAGGAAATGGCAACCCACTCCAGTACTCTTGCCTGGAGAATCCCATGGAGGGAGGAGTCTGGTAGGCTACTAGTCCATGGGGTTGCAAAGAGTCAGACATGACTGAACGACTTCACTTTCACTTTCTGGTATCTATTCATATTAATTTGAGGTTATCTCAAAGTGCACAAATATTACTCATATTTCCTGTAAATGTACTAAACACTGACAAGAAAAATACTTATTAACTTCCCAACACACAAATATTTAAAGGTTTCAACATAATTCCTTTTTCAACAAATGATTTTTTCCTCACCTAAGTCAGCATACATTTACATTGGGTTTATGTGTAGATATGTAAACAGACACAACCTAAGTCAACATACATTTACATTGGGTTTATGTGTACGGATGTAAATAGACACATTCCTCAAATTGTTCTAAGATAAACCAGCATATAGTGTACTTCTCTCTGGATATAATTAACTTTTCAGAAGTAAAGTGGTTCAAATGGGAGCAAATAAGCTTATGTCCTAATGAAATAAACAAGACAGAATTTAAGAAATATTAAAGTGCTAAAGATTAACCCTATAAATCTTTCATTTCTATCCTTTTAACAGATTGTGTGTGTCATGTGTGTCACTTCTAGGCTAGATTTTAAGCACTTGTGGATGGGGCTATTCGTATTCAGTAAAAGGCCCTGAAGTAGCAAGGTGAGCACTATTATAGGTGGACAGGGGATGTTTGTTCTTCACCAGGTTACCTACATAAACTCCCTAAATAGGCAGAGGAGATTATTTGTCTCAGTGGGCTCAAATGTTGACCTGAGCCTTAAAGTTTTGCTTCATTATGTTATATTTTGTTGATTTGCTAATTTGTTTGTTCCATTATTTTTGAGACCTGGCCAAGGTGGAGGTTCTATCCTTGAGACAACTGGGAGATGACAAATTCAGGCTGACGAAACTAACAGTTCAAACCAGCAAATAATCTATAAGTTCAGACAAGAGGTACTCTGGGAGTTGAGAAAATAATTTATTGACCATTTACACTATGAACTGCTGAACACTTGACATCATTTTATCCTCATAGTAATTATAGGCAGAGAGTTATTATCATCCTTATATTATGGTTTGAGAGATTAAAGAAGTTCAGAGTCAAAGAGCTGGTAACTCATGGTTACCAGAATGCCTACTATTTACGACTGTCAATATGACACCACGTACTGAGTGGCAGCTTTGAGCCTGATGATGTCTTAGAAATGAGGATACAATATTGAGCAGCACAAGCAAGGTCCTTGCTTTCCTGGGGTTTATTAGAGGTCTGGGGAGATGGATGATAAGCAAGTTAGTAGGGCTTGCCCAGAATTAAAATGTAGTTGTAAATTATAGTACCTCATGATGACTTCTGATTGTGTGGTAAGAGAAGTCCTCTCTGAAGGTACAGAAAACAGGGAGCCAGCCTGGGCACATTGGTTGGGGAGGAAAAAGCAGAAAGGAAAACCTGGTGCAGAGACCCCAGGTGGGAATAAGCTGTGGGGGAATCCAGGGGCTGGTGTTACTAAAGTGAGGTGGGTTGCAGGGGATGCAGGGAATGTAGTTGGAGAGGTGGGGTGCCAGGACCACGGGGCTGGATCCCTGGCTGGGAGTCTGGATGTTGTTCACAGTGTGATAGAAAGTCATGGAAAGATCTTAGTTTTCTGAATGTTGAGCTTTAAGCCAACTTTTTCACTCTCCTCTTTCACTTTCATCAAGAGGCTCTTTAGTTCTTCTTCACTTTCTGCCATAAGCGTGGTGTCATCTGCATATCTGAGGTTATTGATATTTCTCCCAGCAATCTTGATACCAGCTTGTGCTTCATCCATCCTGGCATTTCACATGATGCACTCTGCATATGTACTCTTTAGGCCTTCCCTAGTAGCTCAGGTGGTAAAGCATCTGCCTGCAACATAGGAGACCTGGGTTCAATCCCTGGTAGGGAAGATCCCCTGGACAAGGAAATGGCAATCCACTCCAGTATTCTTGCTGGAGAATCCCGTGGACAGAGGAGCCTGGCAGGTCACAGTTCATGGGGTTGCAAAGAGTCGGACACGACTGAGCAATGAAACACACACATACTCTGCATATAAGTTAAATATCACAGCATTATGTAATTATAAATTTGGAAATAATTATAAATTGAAGTAATGAAGATAAAACTATAAGAAGATTTATGCATTTGAAAAGCATATTATTGGAAACTGTCAAATAGTTTTCCAAAATAAAGGAAATGTAAACTAAAATACCAGTTTCACATCCGTCATTCTCATATGCTGATGGTGGGAGTGTGTACTGATATGATCACTTTGGAAGACAATTTGGGATTATCCAGTAAAATTAAGGATGAGACAACTGAGTGATTCCACTTCTAAGTCCAGAGCCTAGGTTTGCTGACCCCTGCCCATCCACAAAATGATTGTTACTGAGCTGCGTGGAGCTGGTGCAGAAATTGAGAGTATCTTTTGAGAAACCTGTGTAGCATTCACATTGCTAAAATATCCAGACATATGATTTTTGTGTTTTACAAAATTTCATAACAGATTTAAAAACAGAACTGATAGTTTGAGAAGTACTGCTTCTTCTAGACCAATACTTCTTAAACTTGCATCATGTATATAAAGTTCCTGGGAGTATAGTTAAAATGTAGATTCTAATTTGGTAGGTCTGGTGTGGGGCCCAAGATTCCGCATTTCTAGCTCCCAGGAAATGCTGATACTGCTCCTCTTGGAACTCCGCTTTGAATAGCATCTGTCTAGATTCAACTTTGATTTATGTGTAGAAGGGGTCATATGTGAGAATACTTATAGTCATACGTCTGTAATAGCAAAAATACTGAGAACAACCTAAATGTTCCTGAATAGAGGTGAGGTGAAGTCGCTCAGTCGTGTCTGACTCTTTGCGACCCCGTGGACTGTAACCTACTAGGCTTCTCTGTCCATGGGATTCTCCAGGCAAGAATACTGGAGTGGATTGCCATTTCCTCCTCCAGGGGATCTTCCCAACCCAGGGATCGAACCTGGGTCTCCCGCATTGGAGGCAGACGCTTTAACCTCTGAGCCACCAGGGAGAAGAATGGTTAAATTGATTATAGTAAAGTCATGAATAAAAGGCTTCCCAGGGGGCACAGTGGTAAAGAATCCACCTGCCAAGGCCAGAGATGCAAGCAACGTAGGCTTGATCCCTGGGTCAGGAAGATTCCCTGGAGTAGGAAATGGCAACCCTTTCCAGTATTCTTGCCTGGAAGAATGGTTAAATTGATTATAGTAAAGTCATGAATAAAAGGCTTCCCAGGGGGCACAGTGGTAAAGAATCCACCTGCCAAGGCCAGAGATGCAAGCAACGTAGGCTTGATCCCTGGGTCAGGAAGATTCCCTGGAGTAGGAAATGGCAACCCATTCCAGTATTCTTGCCTGGAAAATTCCTTTGGGAGAGGAGCTTGGTGGGCTGCAGTTCATGGGGTTGCAAAGTGCTGGACTCAACTGAGCATAAGCATCAATAAAAATACACGTGTATTATATGTATGTGTGTGTATATACATATATGTGAATAATAACAGTAAAATGAAAAATAACATGAAATGAATAATAGTAATATAACAACATGGATGATTTTTACAATGATGTTGCTAAACAAATTGTAAATAGCACAAAAATATATAAAGTATACCATTTATATAAAGCTTAAACTCATGAAAAATAATAGTATCTATGTAGGGATGCATATACATTTAGCAAAAGCATAAAGATACACCTAGAAATGATGACCTCAAATTCAGGCAAGGGTTTCCTCTTGTGGGGGGCTTCTCAGGTGGCGCTACTGGTAAGGCACCTGCCTGCCAATGCAGAAGACATAAGAGACTCAAGTTTGATCCTTGGTTCAGGAAGATTCCCTGGAGGAGTGTGACAACCCACTCCAGTATTCTTGCCTGAAGAATCTCCGTGGACAGAGGAGTTTCAGTTCAGTTCAGTTCAGTCGCTCAGTTGTGTCCGACTCTTTGTGACCCCATGAATCACAGCACACCAGGCCTCCCTGTCCATCACCAACTCCCGGAGATCACTCAGATTCACGTCCATCGAGTCAGTGATGCCATCCAGCCATATCATCCTCTGTCATCCCCTTCTCCTGCCCCCAATCCCTCCTAACATCAAAGTCTTTTCCAATGAGTCAACTCTTTGCATGAGGTGGCCAAAGTACTGGAGTTTCAGCTTTAGCATCATTCCTTCCAAAGAAATCCCAGGGTTGATCTCCTTCAGAATGGACTGGTTGGATCTCCTTGCAGTCCAAGGGACTCTCAAGAGTCTTCTCCAACACCACAGTTCAAAAGCATCAATTCTTCAGCGCTCAGCCTTCTTCACAGTCCAACTCTCACATCCACACATGACCACAGGAAAAACCATAGCCTTGACTAGACGGACCTTAGTCGGCAAAGTAATGTCTCTGCTTTTGAATATACTATCTAGGTTGGTCATAACTTTTCTTCCAAGGAGTAAGCGTCTTTTAATTTCATGGCTGCAGTCACCATCTGCAGTGATTTTGGAGCCCAAAAAAATAAAGTCTGACACTGTTTCCACTGTTTCCCCATGTATTTCCCATGAAGTGATGGGACCAGATGCCATGATCTTCGTTTTCTGAATGTTGAGCTTTAAGCCAACTTTTTCACTCTCCTCTTTCACTTTCATCAAGAAGCTTTTTAGTTCCTCTTCACTTTCTGCCATGTAGGCTACAGTCCATGGGGTTGCAAAGAGTTGGACCTGACAGAGACTAACACTTTCACTTTCCTCTTATGGGAGGGAGGAGAATGTGACTGGAGAGAGGCAACTAAGAGGATTCTATTCATCTTTACAGTTTATTATTACTTCAGTGGGATGACAAACAGGTAATTGTGTTTTTTTTCTTTTGGCCAAGCCGTGTGGTATGTAGGATTTTAGTTCCTGGAGCAAGAATCGAACCTACACCCCCTGCAGTGAACATATAGACTCTCAACCCCTGGACCACCAGGGAAGTCCCCTGTAATTTTATTTTATGAGCTCTAAAAGTTTAAATATTTTTATAATCACATTCAAAAAGCAGTTTAAATTCATCCAGGGTAAATTTACCAACCACCATCAACTTACTCATTATGTTCAGACTGAAATCTAAAGTCCTTAGCACAATGTCCTTGGCCTCCACAAGCTGGCCTCTCTNTATGAGCTCTAAAAGTTTAAATATTTTTATAATCACATTCAAAAAGCAGTTTAAATTCATCCAGGGTAAATTTACCAACCACCATCAACTTACTCATTATGTTCAGACTGAAATCTAAAGTCCTTAGCACAATGTCCTTGGCCTCCACAAGCTGGCCTCTCTTATGACACTGGGCTCATCCACTGCTCTGCCCTCTTGAGCCCATACTCTTCCCCACCAGTCTCCACATTGTTTACCCAACACAGAAGCCCTTTCTTGATTTCAAATCCCTGAATGACATCCCCTTCCTGGATCATCTCTTGGTTCTCTCCTCCCACCAGGCAGGTCTTTGCTCAGATGCAGCTCCTTAAAGAGGCCGTCTCTGATCATCTCAAGTGAGCACCCTCCTTCCTCTACTCTCTGAACCTTTAGCCCACTGCTTCTTAACATCGACTGTCATCAGACATCTCATGAGATTGATTTACTGCCTGGTGTCACATACATTTGACTATAAGCACTTGGCCGGTGGTACTTCCCTGGTGGCTCAGTGGTAAAGAATCTACCTGCTAAGCAGGAAACATGGGTTCGATCCCTGGGTCAGGAAGATCCCCTGAAGAAGGAAACCTTTCTTGGGTTTGCTGGAGTGTAGCCCACTCCAGCATTCTTTCCTGGGAAATCCCATGGGCAAGGGAGCCTGATGGGCTGCAGTCCATGGCATCAACAAGAGAGTCGGACACAACTTAGCAACAGATTTTCCCTTTCATATGCTCTTGGAAAGCAGGGCTTTACCTCCAGGGCCTAGAACAGTGCCCCCTGGCATATAGTAAGTAGTCCATAAACATTTATGGAATCATGAATGAGTGAATTACTGAATGAGTAAGGCAGAGAATTTTGACTACTTGCTGAGGCTGGGTGGCCACATTTAATCTACTAATTGGCAGATAACTCAGGAACAATATTGCTTATTTTATTAGAAACCAATAACTTCTTGATAAAACACATTGCTCATTGGTCATTCTTGGATCATATGAAGTTATTAAGTAGCCCTTTTCCCCCAGCTTCCAGTTGAACAACTTCATATTAATAAGCAGTGTTTGCACATTTTCAGGAAAGAAGAATTAACATTTAGTGCTCACTATGTTCTAGGTAGGGGCTTCCCAGGTGGCTCAGTGGTAAAGAATCCGCCTGCCAATGCAGGAGACACAGGAGATGCAGGCTCCATCTCTCGGTCGGGAAGATGCCCTGAAGGAGGAGATGGCAACCCGCTCCAGTATTCTTGCCTGGAGAATTTCATGGACAGAGGAGCCTGGTGGGCTACAGTCCATGAAGTCTCAAAAGTCAGACACAACTGAGCAACTGAACACACTTATTCCCTTTCCCCTCCAGCAACTCTATAAGACAAACGTTTTCATTTCATAAAGAAAATGAGGTTTGGAGAGGTTAAGTATTTGCCTAGAGTCACAGATTTGGTTCCATAATCTACATCTTATAGTTGAGGTAAAGTTGTATGTTCTGTGTCTGTATGAGGGGTCATTCTCTGCATCACTGAATGCTGTTGCTGGGAGGAAATTTAGACTCCTTTAATCCAGCCTCCTCCCTTTACATGCAAGAGAACAGAGGTTGACTAGAACACAGGTCCTTTCACCTCTTAGCAGCAGAGCAGCCTCAGGGTTCATGGCCCTTTCACATGGCCTCCTTCTGCACCAACTATTGAGTTGGCCAAAAAGTTTGGGTTTGAATGCACTTTTTTGCCAATCCAATAGATACAATCTTTCCTGTAGCTATCTGCGGATGCCATATTTGTGAATTTACCTCTTAGCTAAAATTTATTTGTAACTCCCAAATTAATACATGTGGCACTTTTACAGTCATACACAGGCTTCCCTAGTGACTCAGAAAGTAAAGAATCCACCTGCAATGCAGAAGACCCAGGTTTAATCCCTGGGTTGGAAAGAGCCCCTGGAGAAGGGCATGGCAACCCACTCCAGTACTCTTGCCTGGAGAACTCCACGGACAGAGGAGCCTGGCGGGCTACAGTCCATGGGGTCGCAAAGAGTTGGACTTGACTGAGCCACTGGACACAGACACACACGTAGGCATACACACACAGAATGGTGGAAATTTCGAGTTGCCCACTGCACATGTTCCCAGCTAAGGCTGAGCAAGGCTGCATTCAGCTTTTCTGAATTAGCACAAATGCTGTAAGAAGTGGCCCTTACCGTGGTCTCTTTAGTGCCATTTCTTTTTTTTTTTTCATTTTTGTTGGTGATTATACAGTCAGCTACAGTCCATGGGAGTCACAAAGAGTCAGACATGACTGAGTGACTAACACACACCTGCTGTTTAAAATGGCCCCCAAGTGCAGTGCTGTTTAGGGTCCACGGAAGGTTGCGGTGTGCCTTAAGGAGAAAAATACGTGTGGCTGGACAAGCTTGGCTCAGGCATGAGTTACAGTGCGGTTGGCTGTGAGTTCAGTGTGAATGAATCAACAGTATCTATTAAATAAGGTGTATTTAAATAGAAAGGCACATAAAACAAGGTTCTGTTTTGATTGGTTGACAAAAATATTGTCACTCGAGGCTCACGGGAACCAAGGCTTTATCTCCCCTAGGAATTCACTAAACTCAGCCTTCTTGATGACTTGACAGAACACAGCTATGGTGAATGAGAATTACCAGTGTTTGGGGAACGCACTGCAGAGTTGCACCTGGTTTCAGAGGCCAGAAAGAGGAAGTGATGTTAAAACAAAGAAACAAGTCCCAAACACTACAAGAACTAGTATTTAGCTATAATTTAAAAGTATGACAGTGGGACTTCCCTGATGGTCAGTGGCCTGAGGTGGATCCCTTTCAGGGAACTAGATCCCACATAGCGCAACTGAAGAACACACTGCTGCAACTAAGACCCAGTACAGCTCAGGAAAATAGATGAGTAAGCATTTTAAGAAAGTCTGATGGTATTTCATTGCTGCTAAAACCTTAGTTAAATCTCTAAAGCTTCAGGGATTGCTCTCTCCAGGGTGGAAACACTAGGGGAATGTAAAAACAGTTATTTTCACTGTCAGTTTCTGATTGTCTGTATGCTGTATCTTTAGTATTTTGTTTTCGACCTTTTCTAAGACAGTCATACGCTCTCATTGTTAAAATGCGAGATAATTGTAGTAAGGCAGAAAGGGCACTCCATTTGGAGACAAATGCTGGGGGTGAGTCAAACTCTGATGCCTCTGGTTGTGTGCTGCTGCTGCGGCTGCTGCTAAGTTGCTTCAGTCGTGTCTGACTCTGTGCAACCCCATAGACGGGGGCCCACTGTCTCTGGGATTCTCCAGGCAAGAACACTGGAGTGGGCTGCCATTTCCTTCTCCAATGCATGAAAGTGAAAAGCGAAAGTGAAGTCTCTCAGTCGTGCCCGACTCTTAGCGACCCCATGGACTGCAGCCTACCAGGCTCCTCCGTCCATGGGATTTTCCAGGCAAGAGTACTGGAGTGGGGTGCCATTGCCTTCTCCGTCTGGTTGTGTAACCTTAAGCAAATTTCTGAACATTTCTGACTTAGTTTTCTAATCTATAAAAACAGACAACAGCCAGTCTTGGCTAACTCACACATCTCAGGTGTTTTAAAGGCTTCTCATCTGACCTTTGCAACCCCGATAACTCCTCAGTTTACAGAGATAACTGAAGCCCAGAGAGGTCAAGTGACTGGCTTATGATCACACAGCTAAAGAGAACAGAGCTTGGACTATGAGTCCAAGATCCTTACTGGTGCTAACCACACGGCCCCAGCCCCTTGGTGGCCCTCACCGCCTGCTGTCTCAAACAGTGCTGAGGGGGTGGGGTGGTGACGTAAGGGGATAAACCCCAGAGCTAATAAAATGTAAGCTATTACTATTTTTTTCATAGGTTAACATTTTGAATATTAATATTTCAAAAGGGGATTTTCCATTAAGATATCCGGTTTTCAAAAAGTTTGTTGAAATCGTTAAGTATGCTTGTGTTCATTCAGGGATCATTTTTTTTTTTTTTGTCATTGTTGCCAAGACTCATTTCTAATTTCTATTGAAAGTGAATTGAAACGAGGATTTTAAGTGAATGTTTTCTTTATAACAATCCTTTGTGGAACTTACCTTTTGCACTTAGAATGGGATATTTGTGTTTGTATTTGAGAGTGATTTTTCAAGAGCACAGCATGTTAAGTCATAACTCCGAGAACTGTCTCACTAGCAGCATTATAAGCTAATTGACAAAAGAGAAAGAAGAGGGTAAAAAATAGCAGCATACAATTAGGGAACCACTGGAAGTCTGTGCAAGCTAATAAATCCACCCTTGAAAACTCCATCCCCTATTCATGAAAATAAAAAGTTTGTCATTAAATTGAAACTGAAGTTTTCTCTGATGGGTTTCACTCATTTACTCACTCAATTGCTTTCAGATTTTTTTTTTTTTAATTGTTTGCTACGTGCTTGGTACTCCTTTACACCAAGAGGATACAGCAAGACAGGCCCAGGCCCCCTCTCAGGAAGCTTCCTTTTATTGAGGGGAGATGGGCAAGTCTGACATGGCAGTGTTTTATGCTGGTGTGCTACTGTGTGAGATCATAAATGCTTATGGGTTTTATTTCACTTATTTGTTTATTTTTGGCTGTGATGGGTCTTCGCTGCTGCTCAGGCTTTCTTTAGTTAGAGAGCGAGGGCTACTCTTTAGCTGAGGTGCGCCCGCTTCTCATGGTGGTGTCTTTTGTTGCGGAGCACAGGCTACAGGGCCCACGGGCGTCAGAGGTTGCAGCCCACGGGCTTAGTTGCCCCATGGCGTATGGAATCTCCCTGAACCAGGGATCAAATCTGTGTCCCCTGCATTGGCAGGTGGATTCTTAACCACTGGACTACGAGGGAAGTACTGCTTGTGTTTTTAAACTGCTGAATTTGGGGGTAATTTGTTCTGCAACAGCAGTTATCTATGACATACCCAGACTCTCATGTTCAATTTTTCTTCCTTTGGCATCCTTGGCCAACCTCCAACAACCTGACGAAGCTGGACATTCTTCTTTTGTGAGCTCAGAACCAGGCTACAAAACCCAAACAAAACAAAACAAAGAAAACAACCAACCAAACAAAACCCTACAAAGCAATTTTCACGTTCACCGATGTCATTTGGACCCTCAACACTACCCTGCAATGTGTTCCTGCAGAATTCTTTCTTTTTCAGACCTTCTCCACTGTTTTAAAATCTCTGAGCCCTTCACCTTCCTTCCCTGGCTCAGGTGCCCTTACTGTCTAGATAAGAGGAAGATACAAGCTCTGTGCCTCTAGAATCTCCCATTCCATCTCCCCCTACCTTCTGAGGCTCCTCACTTTTTCAACAACATTTCCTTGCCCCCAGCTCAGCCATATCAGGATATAACCAAGCTCCAGTCTCTCCACTCTGAAAAAGAAAAAAAAAAAAAAGAATCCTCTTCCAAACTCATGCTCTTCTCTGCTTACACCCTGTCTCTTTCTTGCCTCCACTGCTTAATCCATTCAGTCTGGCTTCTGCCTTCATGAAACTATTCAGTGCAGAGGTCACTGGTCTCTGTGATAATAAATCCAAACGCTACATTTTTATTATGGAAAAATAATAAAAAAAATTTGTAATGGGAAGTTTCAAACATATAAATAAATAGAACGCAGTGAACCTTCATGTGCTCAACACCCAGCTTCCACAGCCAACAACTCCTGGCCCATCTCACTGGAAGTGTCCCCACGCGCCCCGCCCAGGAATTATGCTGAAGGAAATAATCAAGTCTTTATTTTGATTAGCCATTCAACAACATCTAATACTGTGTTTTATTCCTCTCTAGACTTAGAGGTCACCATCCTTTTTCACTCTTCTTGGTTGCTTTCTGATCTCTACTTTGGAAATTTTCTTGTTGCCTTCACCTCCTCTACAATCCCTGATTTCCCTGAGGCTCGGACCCTGCTGTCCATTCAAACCCAGCCCAGCAAGCCCAGCCCTCCCAGGCTGCACTGGCCACCCACTTTCGGGGGAGCCCGTGGCCCCACCCTGCTTCTTGAACTCCAGGCTCTGCTAGCTAGCTCCCTACCTGACAGCTTTCCCAGGATCTCTCACAGGTTCTTCAACTTGACAGATTTAGAACTAAACTTGTCACTTTCCCCACCAATCCTCCCCTGTTTTGTTTGTTGTTAAAAGGCACCACCCAGCTGCTTAATCTAGAAACCCAGGAATAATCTCTTTGCTCCCCCTAAATCCCCCTACCCCCACCGTGGAGCTATTCATCAATAAGACCTGTAGAAGGGATCATCAGAGTAAGTCTAATATCCACCCACTTCAGAGTCACCTAGTCACCCATTCAACCAGATCACCAGTGTTCTAACTGGTTTTTCTGCTTCTACTCCAGGCCAGCTCCCACCCACCCCACCCTGTCCACTTGTCCCACTGCAGCCACAATGTAGAAAATCCTGTCTTGTAATCCACACCTAAAAGCTTTCCATGGCTCTTCATGTTTTTTGGAATTAAAGAATCAAAGTCCTTAGCACCCATCCCCCCTTTTTTCCAGTCTCATCCGTGCCATTTCCCTCCTCGGTCTTGAAGTTATTGCCAAGAATTTAAAAATATTTTAGGCGGTTTATTGAAAAACACAGGACCTAGGTAATTTGAATTGTTAATCTGTGGACTCATTCTGTTGATAAAACTATATGCCCCATAGCCTTCCTGGTTTCTGTATCTTTCACTGGAATGGCCTATAATCCCATTAAGGGTTATATTGAAACTCCACATTTATTTGTTTGTTTGGCTGTGCTGGGTCGTTGCTGAGGGGGCTTCTCTTTAGTTGTAGCAAGTGGGGCTTACCCTCTAGTTGAGGGGCACAGGTTCCCCATTGCAGTGGCTGGCCTTGCTCTAGGGCACCCGGGCTTCAGGACCTGCAGTTCCCGGGCTCCGGGGCTCAGGTTCAGGAGTTGCGGCGCTCTGCCTTTGCTGGTCCTCGGCACGTGGGATCGTCCCAGATCAGGGATTGAGCCCCTGCACCCAGGAAGCCCTCCAAATTTCCTCTAACTCTGAATTTCCCCCTTTCTGAACTTGGGCCTACTTCAGGCTGGAAAGCTAGCAGCCGTTCCTGACCCTCTGGGTTGGGTTGAGGAGAGGGGGGCACGGGGAGGCAGCAGTCCTGTCTCCCCTGTCTCGCGGCCGGGGTGGCTATAACTGGGCGATGGCTGTCTGTAGAGGTGGTCCGCACAGGTGGGGCCCTTCTGAGCCCACCTCTAGCTTGGCGCTCTTGGATGACTTTCTGACCTCCTGTCTAGGTGGTCCCACCTCTGTGTGTGCTCTGAGATGAAGTCGTTGGATAACTCCAGGCAACACCCCAGCATGGGGTCCACATGTGGTCCTCGGGAACATTTCCCTTTGCCCTGCCATTGAGGAAGTACAGATCACTTCTAAGTGATTCTTCCCTCACTCTGCCCACAGACAGGGGCAGTTCTGCCACGGCCTCTCACCTTTCCAACACCCACCTGCATGTCTCCCCAGCCTCATGCTCTCTCAAGGGCCTTTTGGAGTTCCTCCACAAGCTTGAGTGAGAAAGAAGGATCCTCAATACTTCCCCCTTGGAGGGACACATAGCTCAGCACCAAAGTTTCTTCATCCCTTAAGAGGTTAGAAGAGGGTGGTCATTTAATGCTGGTGGAACTAGCTTGGATTTTGCCCTTTACAAGTCTGGTGTAGATGGTCTAGCCTAGTCAGTATCTCAGTTTATAAGTGGGGAACTTGACACTTATTGTTTACTATTTGGCCTCTGGGACCCGTGCTGAAGCTCTGACAATGAGAAGGGTTACATTTAACATCTGGATGCAATAATTGATATTTTATTTACCAACTCTTTGAAACTTCTTAGTCCAAGTCATTGCATCAACTTATACATAATAAAGATACGGTCTTTTGAAATTAAATACAATTATTCTAAAATTAGAATTATAATTAAAAAATTAGTTCTGCCTGACCTTGATTGTCCTTATTCCACATTAATGAAATTTAATATAATTTATACCACTGACATAAATTTAAATTCTAAATAGAATTGAACATTTTTTATTTTGAAGGACTTTAAATATACCCCCAAATAGAGGGACTAACATATGAGCTCTCAGGTATCCTTCATCTAGCTTCAACAATCAACCTTTGACCTATCTTCCTTCGTTTATATCATTCCATCCCTGTTTTGTTAGAATATTTTAAAGCAAACCACAGACTAAATTATTTTGCCATAAATACTAAAGTAGCTATTTCTGAGAGATAAGAGCATTTAGGAAAAAATACCTTCATTGCTATTATTGGATTTAATAAAATTATCAGTGACATTAACTAGGACTAAGTTTATATTCACATTTCCCTGAATGTCTCAAAATTGTCATTTTATAGTTGATTTCTTTAAATTAGGACCCAAACAAGGTTTACCAACTGCCTTTGGTGACTATTTCTTTTGAGTCTACTTTAATTTTAATAATTGCTATTTTCCCCAAAATATGCTTTTTTTAGAGAAACCAGGTTATTTGCCTGTAGAATTTTCACTCTGTTGAATTTAGCTGATTGATTACTGCTGGTTCATTTACCTATTCGTGTATCTTTCTATTTCCTATATGCTGGTAGGTGAGTCAGAGGCTTGATTAGTTTCAGCTATGCTGGGAAGAATACTTCTATGTGGTCCCAGGTACTTCATTTTTCACTTTCAGAGACTGGCCAAGTGAGACTGGGTGGTGTCAACCTGATCCCACCACTTTAAAGCTCTTGATCTACCTTCCAGGGATGGTTTTAGTAGCAGTTGATGGAGAAGGCAATGGCACCCAACTCCAGTACTCTTGCCTGGAAAATCCCATGGGCGGAGGGGCCTGGTAGGCTGCCGTCCATGGGGTCGCCAAGAGTCGGACACGACTGGGCAGAATTAAAGAATCAAAGTCCTTAGCACCCATCCCCCCTTTTTTCCAGTCTCATCCGTGCCATTTCCCTCCTCGGTCTTGAAGTTATTGCCAAGAATTTAAAAATATTTTAGGCGGTTTATTGAAAAACACAGGACCTAGGTAATTTGAATTGTTAATCTGTGGACTCATTCTGTTGATAAAACTATATGCCCCATAGCCTTCCTGGTTTCTGTATCTTTCACTGGAATGGCCTATAATCCCATTAAGGGTTATATTGAAACTCCACATTTATTTGTTTGTTTGGCTGTGCTGGGTCGTTGCTGAGGGGGCTTCTCTTTAGTTGTAGCAAGTGGGGCTTACCCTCTAGTTGAGGGGCACAGGTTCCCCATTGCAGTGGCTGGCCTTGCTCTAGGGCACCCGGGCTTCAGGACCTGCAGTTCCCGGGCTCCGGGGCTCAGGTTCAGGAGTTGCGGCGCTCTGCCTTTGCTGGTCCTCGGCACGTGGGATCGTCCCAGATCAGGGATTGAGCCCCTGCACCCAGGAAGCCCTCCAAATTTCCTCTAACTCTGAATTTCCCCCTTTCTGAACTTGGGCCTACTTCAGGCTGGAAAGCTAGCAGCCGTTCCTGACCCTCTGGGTTGGGTTGAGGAGAGGGGGGCACGGGGAGGCAGCAGTCCTGTCTCCCCTGTCTCGCGGCCGGGGTGGCTATAACTGGGCGATGGCTGTCTGTAGAGGTGGTCCGCACGGGTGGGGCCCTTCTGAGCCCACCTCTAGCTTGGCGCTCTTGGATGACTTTCTGACCTCCTGTCTAGGTGGTCCCACCTCTGTGTGTGCTCTGAGATGAAGTCGTTGGATAACTCCAGGCAACACCCCAGCATGGGGTCCACATGTGGTCCTCGGGAACATTTCCCTTTGCCCTGCCATTGAGGAAGTACAGATCACTTCTAAGTGATTCTTCCCTCACTCTGCCCACAGACAGGGGCAGTTCTGCCACGGCCTCTCACCTTTCCAACACCCACCTGCATGTCTCCCCAGCCTCATGCTCTCTCAAGGGCCTTTTGGAGTTCCTCCACAAGCTTGAGTGAGAAAGAAGGATCCTCAATACTTCCCCCTTGGAGGGACACATAGCTCAGCACCAAAGTTTCTTCATCCCTTAAGAGGTTAGAAGAGGGTGGTCATTTAATGCTGGTGGAACTAGCTTGGATTTTGCCCTTTACAAGTCTGGTGTAGATGGTCTAGCCTAGTCAGTATCTCAGTTTATAAGTGGGGAACTTGACACTTATTGTTTACTATTTGGCCTCTGGGACCCGTGCTGAAGCTCTGACAATGAGAAGGGTTACATTTAACATCTGGATGCAATAATTGATATTTTATTTACCAACTCTTTGAAACTTCTTAGTCCAAGTCATTGCATCAACTTATACATAATAAAGATACGGTCTTTTGAAATTAAATACAATTATTCTAAAATTAGAATTATAATTAAAAAATTAGTTCTGCCTGACCTTGATTGTCCTTATTCCACATTAATGAAATTTAATATAATTTATACCACTGACATAAATTTAAATTCTAAATAGAATTGAACATTTTTTATTTTGAAGGACTTTAAATATACCCCCAAATAGAGGGACTAACATATGAGCTCTCAGGTATCCTTCATCTAGCTTCAACAATCAACCTTTGACCTATCTTCCTTCGTTTATATCATTCCATCCCTGTTTTGTTAGAATATTTTAAAGCAAACCACAGACTAAATTATTTTGCCATAAATACTAAAGTAGCTATTTCTGAGAGATAAGAGCATTTAGGAAAAAATACCTTCATTGCTATTATTGGATTTAATAAAATTATCAGTGACATTAACTAGGACTAAGTTTATATTCACATTTCCCTGAATGTCTCAAAATTGTCATTTTATAGTTGATTTCTTTAAATTAGGACCCAAACAAGGTTTACCAACTGCCTTTGGTGACTATTTCTTTTGAGTCTACTTTAATTTTAATAATTGCTATTTTCCCCAAAATATGCTTTTTTTAGAGAAACCAGGTTATTTGCCTGTAGAATTTTCACTCTGTTGAATTTAGCTGATTGATTACTGCTGGTTCATTTACCTATTCGTGTATCTTTCTATTTCCTATATGCTGGTAGGTGAGTCAGAGGCTTGATTAGTTTCAGCTATGCTGGGAAGAATACTTCTATGTGGTCCCAGGTACTTCATTTTTCACTTTCAGAGACTGGCCAAGTGAGACTGGGTGGTGTCAACCTGATCCCACCACTTTAAAGCTCTTGATCTACCTTCCAGGGATGGTTTTAGTAGCAGTTGATGGAGAAGGCAATGGCACCCAACTCCAGTACTCTTGCCTGGAAAATCCCATGGGCGGAGGGGCCTGGTAGGCTGCCGTCCATGGGGTCGCCAAGAGTCGGACACGACTGGGCGACTTCACTTTCACTTTTCACTTTCATGCATTGGAGAAGGAAATGGCAACCCACTCCAGTGTTCTTGCCTGGAGAATCCCAGGGATGGGGGAGTCTGGTGGGCTGCCATCTGTGGGGTCACATAGAGTCAGACACGACTGAAGTGACTTAGCAGTAAAAATACATCATTTAATTAGTGGCTACCATTCCCTCCAGATTTATTAACCAAAATTCTATAAAGAAGAACTTTCCTTCATCAACTATTTAGTTACCTTAAAAAACAGGCTGAACATGAAAATATGGTCAGGATAGATGCTTCTCTTTTCCTTCATTCACCAAGTTTCAGAAAAACTTGTTGATACCAAAGCCACCTCCAAAGAGCAATGAGGGGTGTGTGTGTGTGTGTGTGTGTGTATGTGTATGTATGATTATGTCATTATGAACACTTGGGTTTTTATAGTTGTCTTGTTTTTCAATCCATTGTAAGCATTATCCTTTTGACACCCAGACTGTTTCACTTTTGGCGCATGAATTGGCTCCTGTTCTAACAGTGTGGCCTTTCTATTACTCGGCTGCTGTTGTATCTAGGCTGTTACAGTGGGCAGAGACGGAAAGAAAAATTTTGTTAAATGACTATACTGAAATTCAAATTAGGACATTTACAGTCTGGGCACTAGGGAGGCTCATTGTCATTAGGTGTGGTTGCTTCTTGGCCTTTTTAGTAGACAACTACTGTATACTAACTAATAGTACATATTAATGAGTTAAAGGATTTTTACCCATATTTTCTGAATTTTATATTCTTGTCTCTTTTCTTTTATATTGACAGTCTTGGTTCCTAAGATAATGATTTTCCTTATCTATCTGTCTGTCTATCCACCTATCTACCTATTTACCTTTTGTCCTTGGAGTATACCCTGCCAGGGTGGGCAGGGAGTGTCAGGGTATACTAAAAATAGTCTTCATGTGGATACGCAACCAACCTGATGGGCAGCTGGATTCATTCATTTGTTTCATTTGGTCAAACGATTAGAAGTTTTAAAAATTTCCCTGCCCTTTGTTAATTTTATAATAAAAATGTTCCCAGGAGATACGTTTGAATAAATACCCTAAGTAGATGCATCTAGGAGAGAAGGGGCTCCTCCCTTTGCACCCATGTTTTTCTCCCGCCCCAAATTACTGCAGTCAGCTTCATATGTTCTAGGCACCCTGCTAGGGCCTTTGCAGACACCTTCTTTTTTTTTTTTAATTTTTATTTATTTATCTTCAGCTGTGCTGGGTCTTCATTGTTGCCTGCGGACTTTTCTCTAGTTGCATCAAGTGGTGGCGACTGTCTAGTTGCAGCGTGCAGTCTTCTCATTGCAGTGGCTTCTCTTGTGGAACCCAGGCTCTAGGGTGTGTGTGCTCAGTAGTGGAGGCTCGGCTGGCTCTAGAGCACAGGCTCAGAAGTTGTGGCACACGGGCTTAGTTACTCCGTGGCATGTGGGATCTTGCCGGACCAGGGAACGAAACTGTGTCTCCTGCCTTCGCAAGCTGGTTCTTTACCACTAAGTCACCGGGGAAGCCGCTGAAGACACTTCTTGTGTGACCATCTCTTTCTGTAAATGAGGGAGATATTTTTATTACTATTTTGCAGATGAATAAATTGATTCTCAAAGAGGTCAACTAATTGCCCAAGTCATAATTGCCCAAGTGGAAAGTCCAGAGCTTATCACAAGTGTGCCTGAACTAAAACCCTAATTTCTTTTCCGTTCTCCCTCATTACCTGTCAATAATAACTCAACAACATGTGAAACTTAAGTCCAGAACTTTGTCCCATCCTGTTCCTTTTCTACTTCTTGAGGCTACATCTGGCATGTTCCTAGCATCTTTCTTGGTAATAGTCCAAACTGGAAACAACCCAATTACTCATCAGCAGTAGAATTAGAATGAAATAATTACTGCTAATGTGACAACTTGGGTGAGTCTCAGAAACAGAGGTTTGAGTGGAAAAAACCCAGATGTAAAAGTGTGTATGCTGTAGATTACCACTTAGGTGAGGTGAGGTGAGGTGAAGTCGCTCAGTCATGTCCGACTCTTTGCGACCCTATGGACTGTAAGCCACTAGGCTTCTCTGTCCATGGGATTCTCCAGGCAAGAATACTGGAGTGGATTGCCATTTTCTTCTCCAGGGGATCTTCCCGACCTAGGGATCGAACCCAGGTCTCCTGCATTGGAGGCAGACGCTTTAACCTCTGAGCCATATAGAGTCCAAAAACCAAGATAAATCTGTGGTCTAGAAGTTGCGGGGAGGAGGGGTCAGTGATTGGGAGGGGGCAGCAGTGCTGGGCACTGGCTTTTTCTTGATTCAAGTGTTGGTAACAGGGGAGTGTTTGCTTTGAAAAAAAAGAATCAGTATTAGGTCAATATTATTATCCTCATCATTTTTATGTAATGACAAAGGAATTCGGGGCTTAGAGAGGTTAAATAATTTGCCCAAGGTCACATGAAAGTGGCTGAACTGGGATTCTAACTCTGTTCTCTGAGGCTGCAGTCCATTTGCTTAACCACTGCACGAGTGACAGAGGATGAAAGGGTGGAGGAAGTGTTTCTGTGGGCAGGAGGCGACCATCTGGGGTGTGAGGCTGGCAGTGGCCCCAGGAAGCCAAGAGGCGGGGGACACTGTGGGATACTTAAGCCAGGGGCAAGCCTGTGACAAGGTGTGTCCTGGAGGCTCCTAGGAAGGTCCTAAAATGAGAGAAGGCTGACTTTCGTCTCTGGGGTGAGGCATGGGGTCCCTAAAGAGCACTGGGGATTAGGGAAAAGCCATGGTGTCCACCCAAGTGGAAATTTTTAAATCTGTGACCCTCCCAATGTGATCTTGCCCCCATGTATCCTCTCTGCTTCCCTTTCTTCATTGTCCATCTGCGTCCCACGTCTTCACCACTAAGATCCTGTCATCACAGCAGGAAGGATATGTGACCCCAAGGTGCTTCTAATGAACTAGTACATGAAATCTCAAAAAGGAACCAGAATGAGTAATTCTGACCCATTCTAACAAATACACCCACAGACAGTGTATCACACCTTCAGAATGGTTAGAGAGGCCTGGTAAATGCATAACAATTAATGGTAAAGGTTAAGACATCGTTGTATTAGCTATTGAAGCCTTGTGAAAAACTTCTAAAATTGAAAGTATCTTTTTTTTTTTAATGTATGAACAATTAATAAACTTTTTATTTTCTTAGCAATACGAAGCAGCTGAGGTCCATAATTTATTAACAAAAGGAGGTTGTGTCACCTGTTCCCCCTTTTGAGAAAAGATAAGCAGCTATTATAGGAGAGCCACCTTTTTTTCTCACCTAAGATGCAGGACTCTCAAGCTTAGCATGAGCTCCTATCAATAAAATCCTATGGACAGCAGCCCTTTCCTCACTGCACATAAAGAAAGATGCTTCTTGGATTAGCAGTCATAGGTGACCTCACCCTTGGCCCCTCAAGGACCCGGCTTCTTTCCTGACTGCCTCTCAAAGCCTGGCCGGTGTTATTCTCCACCCACCTGGAGCTGGGGACGTATCTGAGAGGAGGTTCCGAATAGCTCCCAGGGTTTCTGTCCCTGCTACCAGTGGGCTATCGTCTTTTATTAGAAGACCAAGGATGAAAGCTTCTCACCTTTCATTCGCCACATGTCAGGTACTAATGTTTTGTTATGAGGCTTTGTTATGTTTATTAGGCTTTGTTTTGTTTATGAGGCTTTATTATAACTTAAGTAAATTAAGACTTATTTGAAAGGAGGAGAAAGCTGTAATATTTTCAATACATACACTGTATTTACATGTTGAATCTAATCTTCCAAATAAAAATTGCCAGCACTGACACTAACTTACATTAACTGTAATCAAAGGACGATGAGTCCTTTATCCTAATATCACTTGGCATTACACAAACATTTAAAAACCTCCTTTTCTCAGTGGAAACACAGAAGCTATGGGCAACAAAGAACACACCCTAGTGGCCAATTCCTGTAATTGTCATTACATTCTAGCTCTAAAGTTAAGCGTGAAAACAAAGTTACAAAAACCCACTGTGTTTGTGTTGATGTGAGACGATTCCACAAATTTCTGCCTTGCAACTTCTTTATATTACTTTAAAAGTTTTCACTGGAAAACAAACCCTAGATACAGAAAATCACACAAAAATAAATGTACAATGTAATGAATCACTATAAAGGCATATATATTCAATTTAATACTTATAGTAAATACTTATATTTAACACTTATTAATATTTAACATTGATTAACATTATATTAACATTTAATATAGTTAAATGTAATTAACTAACATTAATTTAGTTGTAAGGCATATGTTAATAAATCACTATAACAACCTTATAACTACCATCCTGGTCAAGAAATAAAATTTTTCCAGTCACTGAGAAGACACTCTATGCGCCCCATCCCACTCATATCCTTCACCCTCAAGCAACCAGTAAAATAATCCCTTACTTGTGTTTCTTAATAGAGTTGACCCTGGAACAACACTGGGGTTAGTGGTGCCACCGAAGGGGTAAAAAATACACATATAACTTTTGACTCCCCCAAAAGGAAGTTCCAGAAAAACATCTATTTCTGCTTTATTGACTATGCCAAAGCCTTTGACTGTGTGGATCACAATAAACTGTGGAAAATTCTGAAAGAGATGGGAATACCAGACCACCTGACCTGCCTCTTGAGAAACCTATATGCAGGTCAGGAAGCAACAGTTAGAACTGGACATGGAACAACAGACTGGTTCCAAATAGGAAAAGCAGTCCGTCAAGGCTGTATATTGTCACCTTGCTTATTTAACTTCTATGCAGAGTACATCATGAGAAACGCTGGGCTAGAAGAAGCACAAGCTGGAATCAAGATTGCTAGGGAAATATCAATAACCTCAGATAAGCATATGATACCACCCTTATGGGAGAAAGTGAAGAGGAACTCAAAAGCCTCTTGATGAAAGTGAAAGAGGAAAGTGAAAAAGTTGGCTTAAAGCTCAACATTCAGAAAACGAAGATCATGGCATCTGGTCCCATCATTTCATGGGAAATACATAGGGAAACAGTGTAAACAGTGTCAGACTTTATTTTTTGGGGCTCCAAAATCACTGCAGATGGTGATTGCAGCCATGAAATTAAAAGACGCTTACTCCTTGGAAGGAAAGTTATGACCAACCTAGATAGCATATTCAAAAGCAGAGACGTTGCTTTGCCAATAAAGGTCTGTCTAGTCAAGGCTCTGGTTTTTCCAGTAGTCATGTATTGATGTGCGAGTTGGACTATGAAGAAGGCTGAGTGCTGAAGAATCTATGCTTTTGAACTGTGGTGTTGGAGAAGACTCTTGAGAGTCCCTTGAACTGCAAGGAGACCCAACCAGTCCATTCTAAATGATTTCAGTCCTGAATATTCATTAGAAGGACTATTGTTGAAGCTGAAACTTCAATACTTTGGTCACCTGATGCGAAGAGCTGACTCATTTGAAAAGACCCTGATGCTGGGAAAGATTGAAGGCGAGAGAAGAAGGGGACGACAGAGATGAGATGGCTGGATGGCATCACTGACTCAATGGACATGAGTTTGAGTAAACTCCAGGAGTTAGTGATGGACAGGGAGGCCTGGTGTGCTGCAGTCCAAGGGGTCACAAAGAGTCGGAAACGACTGAGTGACTGAACTGAACACCTAAAACTAACACAACATTGTTAACTATATTCCTTTATAAAATAAAAAGTTAAAAAGACACAGAAAAACCCTTTTTTGGTATGCTCCATACCCTGGTCTTACACCATTGAGAAAAGCAGCTGCACTATATCTACATTGTCAGAGCACAGTTCAGTTCAGTTCAGTCGCTCAGTCGCGTCTGACTCTTTGCGACCCCATGAATCGCAGCACGCCAAGCCTCCCTACCCATCACCAGCTCCCGGAGTTCACTCAGATTGACGTCCATCGAGTCCGTGATGCCCTCCAGCCATCTCATCCTCCATCGTCCCCTTCTCCTCCTGCCCCCAATCCCTCCTGGCATCAGGGTCTTTTCCAGTGAGTCAACTCTTCGCATGAGGTGGCCAAAGAACTGGAGTTTCAGCTTTAGCATCATTCCTTCCAAAGAAATCCCAGGGCTGATCTCCTTCAGAATGGACTGCTTGGATCTCCTTGCAGTCCAAGGGACTCTCAAGAGTCTTCTCCAACACCACAGTTCAAAAGCATCAGAGCACATGGCCACTACAAATTATACTCAATCTCTTTTAGCTCTCATTTGGACTGAATTCCACAAGTAACTATGCATTTAGTGATTACCACTAGTCTATCTCCATGTCTCTCCAGCAAAAGCTCAGGTTCATTTTCCTATAAAAGAGGAGGAAAGAATATGGCCAACTGTGTCCATGTTGAGATTAATTACAAATAGTAGATAGCATTTCATAATGTCTACCTAATAAAATTCAACCTGCAAACTCTGAACTCTCTTGCACATATGTATTGCACATAATGCAACTCTCTTGCACGTAAATTCTCATTTATGACTCATAGCTGGTGGCAATGGTGATGAGGACAGTCGGAGGGAAGGAGAAGGCTGGACTTTCTCTCTCCTGTTTCCTAAGCCAGGGTTTTTCAACTTTGGCACTGTTGACATTTCAGGCCATTAATTCTTTGTTGTGGGGGCTGTCCTGTGCCTTGCAGGATGTTTAGCACCATCCCTGGTTTCTACTTGCTGGATGCCAGTAAGCCTCCCCCCAACACCACCTAGTGACAACCGAAAGTTCCAGACATTACCAAATGTCCCCTGGAGGGAGATCACCCCTGATTGAGAACCACTGTCATAGAAATTGCTGTTTTCATCTTCGTGACTGGACTCATTATCATTTCAGTTAACCCCTGTGTGAAAGGGACTTGTTGTAAGGTACACGGTCCACATCAATTCTGTCTTGTCTTTAAGTAATATTAAAATTCTTTGAAGGGAAAATTTTGTGGCTGAGAGCAAACATTTATATAGCATAACGTTCATACAATTCACAAAACACTTTTCACTTACCACTTAGTTCACTTAACAGAGTTTTGTGAACTCTGTAGAGGTTATTAAAATTTCCTGCTTTATAGATGAGAAAGTGAGCCCCCAAATGGTTCAGTATCTTGTATGAGGTCAGAATAGAAGCAGCAGAATAAAAGACACATTCTTGATCAAGCTTGTGATCAAGCTTGAGATTCACCTTCATAGAATGATAGACTCTTTCTATCTTTAGTGCACAAGGAGGAATACACACACACGCAAGCATGTCTACAAGTACACTTCTTTTTTGCTGCTAACTCTATGGACTGGTTCTTAAAATTCCCTTTTTATTTAATTTTCATGAGGACTAAACCAGGAATCCGCCATTAGAGGCCGCTCACGATGTTATTGCATATCTTACCACGAGGTGTCGCCAAAGTACACTTACACGTGTTTCTTCCATTGGTGAATTTACTGAGTTCTCCAAGGATTGATAACCAAGCTAATTTAAAAAGAAGTGTATCATGCAACTCGAAATGGCCTAGGGAGCATAATGAGGATTAAAACGGTGAAGAAGGTGATAAAAGAAGACCAGTAAAAGAAGAACAACAGTAAGAGGGGATTTTTTTTTTTCCTACTTCACCATTCACTTGGCATATACAGGAAGGCAGATGCTTGACCTTCATTGCTATAATTCCTTTAAGGAAACAAAATTGCTATAGACTGAATGCTTGTGTCTCTCCCAAGTTCATTTGTTGAAGCCCCAATCCCCACATTTGGAGGTGGGGCCTTTGGGAGGTGATTAAGATTAGATGGGGTCACGAGAGTTGGACCCTCCGGATGGGACTAATGTCCTTATAAAAAGAGAAGAGACTTGAGATTTATTCTCTCTTTCTCACATGAGGATACAGCAAGAAAGACAGCCATCTGAAGGCAGGAGAGCCCTGGCAAGGAATCTAATTGGCTGGCACCTTGATCTTGAAGTTTCCAGCCACCCAGTTTATGGTATTTTGTTATAGCAACCTGAGCAGACTAAGACAAGTGTCCATATTTTCCCCATTCTGATTTTCAAATAATGTAGCTACATATTTCTTTTTCAAAAAGCCCTTTACATGTGCTCAGTTGCTAAGTCGTATTTGCCTCTTTGAGACTCCATGAATTATAGACCGCCAGGCTCCTCTGTCCATGGGATTTTCCAAGCAAGAATCCTGGAGTGGGTATTTCCTCCTCCTCCATTTCCTCCTCCAAGGGATCTTCCCAACCCAGGGGTCAATCTGCGTCTCCTGCATCTCCTGCATTGGCAGGTGGATTTTTCGGCTACCGAGCCACCTGGAAAGCCCACAGGTTGCTTTTAGATTACCAAGTATTTGTGTTTAATTCAGAACAAAGATTGAAGGTGGGGAAGTGTGTTGTGGATACTAAAGAAATGTAAGGCAGTTTCCACTTTTAGGAACTCACATTCTACCTGTGGAGACAAAAATGCCCTTGCAAAAACCAAGTACGCAAGACAACTTAAGATCCAGGCCCCAAATGGCCTTCCAGATCCTAAGGGCTGTGTTGCTGGCTGGGTTCTCTGGGGAGCAGAGTGTTTACTTAGCAGTGCCCTTGGGACCAGAGAGAATGGACTAGAAGGGGTCAGAGCTGGATTGTGTAGAGGAAGAAGTCAGGCTGGGGCATGGGAGCTCTGGAACTAGAAACTCCCCTTCAGAGCTGTCTTGGATTGAGCCAAGATTGCTAGACCTTTATACTCCTGCATGTACCAGTGGTGGATATGAGCACACCAGAAGACGGGTGAATATTTGAAAGTGCATATGAAAATGTTAATACATCAAAATGGCATGCCTTGAGCATTACTGACATTATGCTGATAAAACATACGAGTGATCCCAGGACCACTGATCAGCCAGTTTCTGGATGCCTCAAACATCAATGGCATGGAAGTAGGCTATTTGACCTTCCAAAGGTCAAGGCTAAACCAAAGCCAGTTAGCAGTTTGGGACCAGATACTGAAACCAAAGTCCAACTTGCATGCAACTTTTGACTTAGAGATTCCATTTCAAGGAGTCTGTTTTAACTGCAGTGGACAGTGTTGACTGTCTTGCATCTATCCCTGTGGGGACTGCACCCCTTCCCCTTGGAGAGTTTTCACCTTGGACCAGGAGGCTCCCTGTGGCCGAGTTCCACAGACTAGAGCAGCTGTGTGTGTGTCCATACAGTTTAGGATCATAATGTTACTTATTGTTTTAGATTTGTACCTTTCTTTTCACTTCATGTCCCTCCTTCTAGGTCCTTAGGTTTTCTTTCCTTTTCTTTTTTTTCTCTTCTTTTTCTGCGTCTCCTGCATCTCCTGCATTGGCAAGTGGATTCTTCGACTACCAAGCCACCTGGAAAGCCCACACGTTGCTTTTACGTTGCCAAATATTTGTGTTTAATTCAGAACAAAGATTGAAGGTGGAGAAGTGGCAATTATACCACTCTGTGAACATCCTTTGTATGCATTTCAGAAAATGTCCTCAGTATGTTGCCGCGGCCAGCACAGTCAAGGAGCAACACCTGTGAGGAGGATGCGAAGGAGAACGCTCGCTTAAGAAAAACAAGAAGACAGAAAGATGGGGTTGAGAGGATCAGACCGCTTTCTCTCCACATTGTCTGATGCTGACTTTATTAGATGTGCAGTATATATAGGATCGGAGAAGGCAATGGCACCCCACTCCAGTACTCTTGCCTGGAAAATCCCATGGACAGAGGAGCCTGGTGGGCTGCAGTCCATGGGGTCGCTAAGAGTCGGACACGACTGAGCGACTTCCTTTTCACTTTTCCCTTTCTTGCATTGGAGAAGGAAATGGCAACCCACTCCAGTGTTCTTGCCTGGAGAATCCCAGGGACAGGGGAGCCTGGTGGGCTGCTGTCTATGGGGTCACACAGAGTCGGACACGACTGAAGTGACTTAGCAGTAGCATATATAGGATAATATTCATGACTTATGTCATTTACTAGGTTATTTTGACCATGATAATAAATCACCAGACCTTCACCATTGTGTACAGAACACAGCGCCCATGTCCTTGAAGTGCGATAAACACCAGACACCTGGAGCCACAAGGTCGTAAACACATTCTTTGGGTGGCGGGACAGAGAGCTTAGGACATGCCTAGGGCCCTGCGATAACGCTCGAGCAGCTCCCAAGACTTAACCCTTCACGGGCAGTCCCCCGCAGTATGTTACTAAGAATCTTTCAGTTGCAAGCCATAGAAGCCCAACTCAAACTAGCTTGAGGCCAAAATGGAATGTATTTGCTTCCATAATAGACAGAAGAAGAGCTGCTTCAGGGTTGACTGGTCCCGAGGGCTCCAAGGAGGCCCTTGCTCTGTCCTTGGACTAGATCTTCTTTTCTCCAACTCTATATGATCTTCCTATTTGAGTGGGAATATGCCTGAGGCAGCTCCAGCTTTAAGAGGTCTAAACGCGGGTTTCCCTGGTGGCTCAGTTGGTAAAGAGTCTGACTGCAATGCAGGAGACCCGGCTTCGATCCCTGGATTGGGAAGATCCCCAGGAGAAGGAAATGGCAACCCACTCCAATATTCTTGCCTGGAAAATCCCATGGACAGAGAAGCCTGGCAGGCTATAGTCCATGGTGTCACAAGAGTCGGACACAATTTAGTAAATAAACCACCACCAAACATAAACCCTAAAGGGAAGAACATACTTGATCTCCACCCCTGTATGTAAAAAATCCCCATAAGGGCTCTGACCGCTCTGGCCTGGGGTGAGTGGACACCCGCTTTGGGATTGACGGTGGGCCCTGTAATTGGCAGCTTTCACCAGAGCCACAGAGCTGAGAAGGAGGAGGAAAAATTCCCCAAGGGAAGGAACTATGGTCCTCACAAGGGTGGATGTTGAACAGAGTCACATTTATCCACTACTGTTAAAATAGACTTCCAGAAGTTAGATTTCTGGGTCAAAAGATGCATGACAATTGGGCTTTCGTTTCAGCTTCTGGCCCCAGTCTGCTAACTGGCTTTGGTTTGGTTTTGACCTTGAGAAGACCAAATAGCCTACTTTAATGTTACTAAGAATCTTTCAGTTGCAAGCCATAGAAGCCCAACTCAAACTAGCTTGAGGCCAAAATGGAATGTATTTGCTTCCATAATAGACAGAAGAAGAGCTGCTTCAGGGTTGACTGGTCCCGAGGGCTCCAAGGAGGCCCTTGCTCTGTCCTTGGACTAGATCTTCTTTTCTCCAACTCTATATGATCTTCCTATTTGAGTGGGAATATGCCTGAGGCAGCTCCAGCTTTAAGAGGTCTAAACGCGGGTTTCCCTGGTGGCTCAGTTGGTAAAGAGTCTGACTGCAATGCAGGAGACCCGGCTTCGATCCCTGGATTGGGAAGATCCCCAGGAGAAGGAAATGGCAACCCACTCCAATATTCTTGCCTGGAAAATCCCATGGACAGAGAAGCCTGGCGGGCTATAGTCCATGGTGTCACAAGAGTCGGACACAATTTAGTAAATAAACCACCACCAAACATAAACCCTAAAGGGAAGAACATACTTGATCTCCACCCCTGTATGTAAAAAATCCCCATAAGGGCTCTGACCGCTCTGGCCTGGGGTGAGTGGACACCCGCTTTGGGATTGACGGTGGGCCCTGTAATTGGCAGCTTTCACCAGAGCCACAGAGCTGAGAAGGAGGAGGAAAAATTCCCCAAGGGAAGGAACTATGGTCCTCACAAGGGTGGATGTTGAACAGAGTCACATTTATCCACTACTGTTAAAATAGACTTCCAGAAGTTAGATTTCTGGGTCAAAAGATGCATGACAATTGGGCTTTCGTTTCAGCTTCTGGCCCCAGTCTGCTAACTGGCTTTGGTTTGGTTTTGACCTTGAGAAGACCAAATAGCCTACTTTCATGTCATTCTGTTTATGGCATTCACAAACTGGTAACCGATCAGTGGTCCTCTGGTCATTTATTTGTCTTATCAGCGCAGAAATGTCAATAACACTCAAGGATGTCATTTTGGTTTAGATTTAAAGTCACTTCACTTTCAAATATAGGCAACTTTCTTCATGTAACTTGGAGTGAAAAGATGTATCTATATTCACAGAAGATAAAAGATGGTCACTGATTCTTTAACCCTTCTCCCATGAGAAGCAAGGGCGCTGGCCCCTTCGCTTGAATCTGGGTGGTCTCTGTGCCGTGACCAGTAAAGGAAGATGGAGTGATGCTGTGCCAGTTTTGGGGTGCATGCTTTAAGAAACTGGTAACTTAACCTTCCTGTCTCTTTGAACACGTTGGGATCCCTGGACCACCATATAAGACATCCCTTTACTCTGGACCACTGTGCTCGAGAGTCCACATGAAGGCTCTTTGATGGACACTCCCAACTGAGTCCAGTCCTTCAGCCACCACTGCCACCCTGTCACATATGTGAACGGAGCTGCCTTGGGCCCTGCAGATTAGCCCATCCACCAGCTGAATGGGTGACCTTAGTATCGCGTGGGATACTGAGCAGAATTTAGGCAGAGCTGCTGTGGTGTTGGAGAAGACTCTTGAGAGTCCCTTGGACTGCAAGGAGATCCAACCAATCCATTATGAAGGAGATCAACCCTGGGATTTCTTTAGAAGGAATGATGCTAAAGCTGAAACTCCAGTACTTTGGCCACCTCATGCGAAGAGTTGACTCATTGGAAAAGACTCTGATGCTGGGAGGGATTGGGGGCAGGAGGAGAAGGGGACGACAGAGGATGAGATGGCTGGATGCCATCACTGACTCGATGGACGTGAGTCTGAGTGAACTCTGGGAGTTGGTGATGGACAGGGAGGCCTGGCATGCTGCGATTCATGGGGTTGCAAAGAGTCGGACACGACTGAGCGACTGAACTGAACTGAACTGAGCCCTGCGTAAATTCTTGAGCCACAAAATCATGAAATATAATAAAGTGACTGTTTTAAGCCTTTATATTTTAAGCCAAATGAGTCTTGAAGTGTTTTGTTACACAGTGATAAATAACTGGACAATATTGTTGTGTGTGGTTGGGTGGACTACTGTTTCACTGTGTGACTATAGTACAGGTTATTTATTCATCCTCTTGTCTGTGGCCTTGGGTTGTTCCCATGGTCTGCTATTAAGAACAATTCTGTATATGTATCTTGGTATAAAACTGTAAGAGTGTTCTTAAGTGTATTAATAAAGGTGGAATTGTTAGGTTACAGGATACATAAGTCTTTAGCTTTACAATATACTCTTTAACTGTTTACCAAAGTGTTCTAATACCTGCTTCCTCTGCAACGAATGACACAACCCATTGATCTACGTCTTCTCTAACACTGAGTGTTGTCAGTCATAATTTCTGTCCTTTGAATGCACTCTGCATCACTTTGCTGTACATATGAAACCAACACGACATTGTATGTCAACCATATTTCCATTTTAAAGGAAAAGGGGACTTCCCTGGTGGTCCAGTGGTTGAGAATCTGCCTGCCAGTGCAGGGGACACGAGTTTGATCCCTGGTCTGGGAACTAAGATCCTACATGCGGTGGAGCAGCTAAGCCCGTGAGCAGCAACCACTGAAGTCCTCGCCCTAGAGCCCGTGCTCTGCAACGAGAGAGGCCGCTGTAATGAGAAGCCTGAGCACGCAACACAGCCCCCACTGTGTAGCAACTAGGGAAAGCCTGCTTTCACCAACAAAGGCCTGCTGCTAAGTCGCTCAGTCGTGTCCGACTCTTAGCAACCCAATGGACTGCAGCCCACTAGGCTCCTCTGTCCATAGGATTTTCCAGGCAAGAGTACTGGAGTGGGGTGCCATTGCTTAGCACAGCCAAAAATCAGTGAATAAATGAACAAAAAAATTTTTGAGGAACAGAAGTTGCTCTACACTGGTTATATTTTAAACAAACAAATGAACAAAGATCTATATTGAACATTTTAAACTAAAACCCAAAATGAACATTGCTTTGCTGATCTGGTGCAGAGTCCTTCTTTTTGAGGATCAATTGATTGGAGTTCTGTGTGATTTCTTGAATAAGCCACATTCATAATTCATTATAAACAGTATCCAGTTTTGGTTACTTACGTGGAGCAAGAATATAGACAGATGCTCAATAATCTGAGTGCTAAACTCTTCCGGATTATCACAATTTCTTTCTTTAATTTTGATGGATCTCTTTCCCATTTCTTGTTACATACTCGCAGCTGTGTTTCCATCGACTGCAGCCTGCCGTGCTGCTCTGTCCATAGGATTTCCCTGGCAAGAACACTGGAGTGGGTTGCCGTTTCCTTCTCCAGGGGATCTTTGTGACCCGAGGACTGAATTCTCATCTCCTCCATTGCAGGCTTCCCTGGTGGCTCAGCGGTAAGGAATCTGCCTGCAATGCAGGAATCACAGGAGGCACAGGTTCGATCCCACTCTAGTATTCTTGCCCAGAGAATTCCACGGACAGAGGAGACTGCCGGGCTAGAGTCCATGGAGTCGCAAAGAGTTGGACATGACTGAAGCAACTTAGCATGCATGCATGCACTCCTGCATTACAGGCAGATTCTTACAGCTGAGCCTCCACGGAAGCCCTTATCTCTCCCGTTGGTAGCACTAAAAAACCAAAAAAATAGTAGATCATCTATATCTCATCTTTCCAAAGCTTTCCACTTAGTTTCCATAGAAACATTTACCCTAATATGTCATGGTTTATATATATACTTTTAGGTTTCATAGTTAAAATAAGTGAGATTAGCATAAATAAATTTGTTAGTAACAAAATTGAATGTTTGCAAACAACGAGTTTGCTTCAGCCAAGGATGCTTCTAGCTGAAGGGGCAGACATGTAATGGTGTTTGGAAGAGCAATCTCACCACGGAGAGGTTCCAGGGGCTCCCAACCCAACCCTGGCAGGGCAGCCTGCGGCAGGCATGGAGAGCAGGAGCAATGGGGTGAACCCGCCAAGTGGAGGTCAGTAAGGAGCACGTCTATTATGTCCGAATAAAAGTATAAACATTTGGGACTTCCTCGGTGGTCATTTAGCTATCTCAAAGCACTGCCCTTGATTCACAAAATAAATAGAAAACACAAAGTAATATTTAAGAAACAGAAAAGTTAGGTACAAGTTAAGTACATCCTCCTGATTGCTATCAATGATTAGCTCTCACTTTAGATTGTATTTCCTGAGTCTGAAGCCGTTGAGTGCATCTCCAGCCTCAAGATGTGGGCTTCCCAGGTGGCTCAGTGGTAAAGAACTGGCCAGCCAATGCAGGAATTGTAGGAGACTTACTGGAGAAGGCAATGGCAACCCACTCCAGTACCCTTGCCTGGAAAATCCCATGGACAGAAGAGCCCGGTGGGCTGCTGTCCATAAAGAGTCGGGCACGACTGAGCGACTTCACTTTCACTTTCAGGTTCCAGCCCTGGATCAGGAAGATTTAAGGTGGAAATGGCAACCCACTCCAGTATTTTTGCTGGTATAATCCCGCGGACAGAGGAGTATGGCAGATTACCGTCCATGGGGTCTCAAAGAGTCAGACACAACTGAGCAACTGAACATGCAGAAACCTTAAGGGGTGTTTGAATATGCAGATTTGGGTTTACCAGGCCCACAATAGGTCCAAGAGCCGGCAGGTCCACCTTGAAAAAGTGTCTATTAGGGGAAGAGTCCTCTGTAATCAAATGCCTGATGATGATCTGAGGTGGAACTGATATAATAATAATAGAAGTAATGTGCACAATAAATGTAATGCTTTTGAATTATCCCAAAACCATCCCCCCCAACCCCTGTCCTTGGAAAAATTGTCTTCCATGAACTGGTTCCTAGTGCCAGAAAGGCTGGGGGCTGCTTTCTTAGGGCTGAGTGGGGACTGATAGGCATTCACACTCAGAAGGGGGTGTCACAGATTTTTGATTTTGTTTTTGTTTTTCCTAGGTTTACTGAGACATAAGTGATAGACTTTGTGATTAGCCTATTTTATGTACAGTTAATGGCATTAGCGTATTCGGAGTTGTGCAACCATCAGCATCATCAGTTTTAGAACATTTTCTTCATCCTGAAGAACTTCTCCTATGAATTAGCCATCATTTTCCTCTTCCACTCCTTAATGCCCCGGCCACCACCAAACTACTTTCGGTCTCTATAGATTTGCCCATTCTGGACGTTTTAAACAAAGACAGTCATATAATAGGTGATCTTTTGTGTCTGGCCTCTTTCACTTCAGTTCAGTTCAGTCACTCAGTCGTGTCCAACTCTTTGTGACCCCATGAATCGCAGCACGCCAAGCCTCCCTGTCCATCACCAACTCCCAGAGTTCACTCAGACTCACGTCCATTGAGTCAGTGATGCCATCCAGCCATCTCATCCTCTGTCGTCCCCTTCTCCTCCTGCCCCCAATCCCTCCCAGCATCAGAGTCTTTTCCAATGAGTCAACTCTTCGCATGAGGTGGCCAAAGTACTGGAGTTTCAGCTTTAGCATCATTACTTCCAAAGAAATCCCAGAGCTGATCTCCTTCAGATTGGACTGGTTGGATTTCCTTGCAGTCCAAGGGACTCTCAAGAGTCTTCTCCAACACCACAGTTCAAAAGCATCAATTCTTTGGCGCTCAGCCTTCTTCACAGTCCAACTCTCACATCCACACATGACCACAGAAAAACCATAGCCTTGACTAGACAGACCTTAGTCAGCAAAGTAATGTCTCTGCTTTTGAATATGCTATCTAGGTTGGTCATAACTTTTCTACCAAGGAGTAAGCGTCCTTTAATTTCATGGCTGCAATCACCATCTGCAATGATTTTGGAGCCCCCCAAAAATTAGCACAGTATTTTCAAGGCTCATTCATACTGTAGCATGTATCAGTACAATATTTCATTCCTTCTCGGGGTGGGGGGGGCACACTGTGTGGCATGTGCGATGTTAATTCTGCAACAAGGGATCAAACCTGAATCCTCTGATTTGCAAGGTGGATTCTTAACCACTGGACTGCTGGGGAAGCCCCCTTCATTCCTTTTTATTGCCCAATAATATTCCACCATGTAGATATACAAACATTTGGTTTATCTGTTCATCAGTTGACAGGCATTTGGAGTTGTTTCCAGGTTTAAGATATTATGAGCAATGCTGCTATGAACATTCACATGCAAGTATTTGCGTGGACATGCTTCAGTCTCTTGGCTGTATATCGATGAGTGGAATCCCTGGTCATATCTTAACTCTAGTCTTATTATTTTGGGCAACTGCCAACGGTTTTCCAAAGTGGCTGCACCAGTTTCACATTCTTATCGACAATGTATGAGGGTCCCAATTTCTCCACATGCTCATCAACTTTTTTTTTCTCTTTTATTATACTTTTTGAGAGGTAATATTCCATTGTGGTTTTAATTTGCATTTCTTCAATAGCTAATGAGACATTTTTGAACATCTTTTCATGTACTTATTGATTATTTGTGTATCTTCCTTGGAGAAGTGTGCTTATTCAGATCTTTTGCCCATTTAAAAATTCTGTTGTCTTTTCATGATTAAGTTGCAAGAGTTCTTTATATGTTCTGGATGCAAATCTCTTATCAGATACATGATTTACCAGTATTTTCCTCTAGTCTGTGGGTTGGCATTTTATTTTGGTATTGATGGTATAAGTTGAAGCACAGTAGTCTTCAATTTTGATGAAGTTCAGTTTATCTATTTTCTCTTTGTTGCTTATACTATGAGTCCTAACCCAGGGTCACAAAGATTTACTTCTATGTTTTCTTCCAAGAGTTTGAAGTTTTAGCTCTTCCATTTAAGTCCATGATCCATTTTGAGTTAATTTTTGTGTGTGGTTTAAGTAAGGGGACATCAACTCATCCCTGTGCAGCTTGTTGAAAAGATCATTCTTTCCACATAGAATTGTCTGGGCACCCTTGTCAAAACTCAAGTGACAAAAAAAAAAATTAATCATTAAAGTGAGGATTTATTTCTAGACTTGCAATTCTATTCAATCCCTGCAGATGGTGACTGTAGCCATGAGATTAAAAGACGCTTGCTTCTTGGAAGGAAAGCTATGACAAACCTAGACAGCTATTAAAAAACAGAGACATCACTTTGCTGACAAAGGTCCTTATAGTCAGAGCTATGGTTTTGCCAGTAGTCTGTGCAGATGTGAAAGTTGGACCATAAAGAAGACTGAGAGCTGAAGAATTGATGCTTTTGAATTGTGGTGCTGGAGAAGACTCTTGAGAGTCCCTTGCACTGCAAGGAGATCAAACCAGTCCATCCTAAAGGAAATCAACCCTGGATATTCATTGGAAGGACTCAAGCTGAAGTTCTAGGACCTGATGTGAAGAGCTGACTCACTGGAAAAGATCCTGATGCTGGGAAAGATTGAATGCAAAAGGAGAAGGAGGGTGGCAGGGGATGAGATGGTTAGACAGCATCACCGACCCAATGGATATGAATCTGAGCACGCTCTGGGAGACAGTGAAGGACAGAGGGGCCTGCTGTGCTGTAGTGCATGGGGTCACAAAGAGTCAGACAACAGTGACAGAACAACTTCAACAATTCTGTTCCATTTATCTATAAGTCTGTCCTTATGCCAGTATCACACTGTCTTGATTACTGTAGCTCAGTCCTATTTTAATATTAGGAAGTATAAGTCCTCCAATTTTGTTTTGCTTTTTCAAGATTGTTTGGGCTATTCTAGGTTGCTTGCAATACTCTGAATTTTGGGATCAACTAGCCAATTTCTGCACAAAGTTGGCTGTGATTTTGACAAGGATTATATTGAATCTATAGATTAATTTGAAGCATATTGCCAAAATAACAATGTCAAGTCTTCTGATCCATCAACATGGGATATCTTTCTATTTATATTGGTCTTCGTCTCTCCAGAAAGTTTTGTAATTTGCAGAATATAAAATTTGCATTTATTTTTTTGCATTTATTCTTAAGCATTTTATTCCTTTTAATGCAATTGTAAATGAAATTTTCTTAACTTCATTTTTGTGTTGTTCATTGAAACAATTAGATTTTGTACAGAATACATACAAATTGAATTTTGTACATTAATCTTGTATTCTGTGACGTTGCTGAATTCGTTTATTAATTCTAATATTTTATTACTGGATTTCTTAGGGTTTTCTTTTTTATAGTTTTATTTATTTATTTATCTATTTTTGGCTGTGCTGGGTCTTTATTGCTGCGTGGGCTTTTTTCTAGTTGCGGTGAGTGGGGGCTAGTCTCTAGTTGTGTGCAATCTTCTCATTGCAGTGGATTCTCCTGTTGAAGAGCTCAGGCTCTAGGGTGCTTAGGCTTCAGTAGTTGCAGCTTCCAGGCTCTAGAGCATAGGCTCAGTATTTGTTGAGCACAGGGCTTAGTTGCTGTGCTGCTTGTGGGGTCTTCCCAGATCAGGAACTGAACAAGTGATTCCTGCATGACAGCTGGATTCTTTACCACGGAGCTGTCTGGGAAGCCCCTAGAATTTTCTATATGTAAGATGATGTCATCTTCAAAAAGAGATCATTTGGTTTCTTCCTTTCCAATTGGAAGCCTTTTATTTCTTCTTTTTTTAAAAAATGTATCTATTTATTTATTTGCTTAATTGCCCTCTCGCTGTATTTTTAGAGCTGTCATTATTACTTTGATGGGTTAAGTCCTTGCCATTCCAGTCCTTACACATTTGGTATCCTGAGCCAGGCTCTGGGCTCCTGGGCTGAGCAGAACTTTTTTTTTTGGCTGCATCAGAGGGCATGAGGAATCTTAGTCCCCTGATCAGGGGTGGAAGCCATGCCCGTTGCAGAGGATGCATGGAATCCTAATTCTTTTAATAAGCTAACTTAGAGTGTTAGCCTGTCTCCTGAGCTCTGCTAATGACTCACTCAGTGAGGGAGCCATCTGAGGTTAGATCCCTTCACAGTCAAAGCCAAAGACCTCACACCTCCGGAGCCTCAGAGTCACACATATCCTGCATTTGCCTTGCAGTGAGGGTCTCCCCATCCATGTCACTGCCTTCAGTCACCCTAGTCCACTTTATCAATACTCTTTGCCAATCCCTGCTGTTCAACAATTTGCCGAGGACCAAGCTCCTTTCCTCTGAACATTTACTACACATTTGAACACTTTTCAAACTTTACAGTAGGGAAATGTAGGTATATTTCCACTGTTAACTCAAAGGAAAAATGTGTGATCAGAGAACTGCTGACATGACTAAGTCTCAGTAATATGTGTGAACACCCATATGCATCTGGTTTTGCATCTGACAGAGGCAGAAACTCTCCACAGCCACGATGGCAAGGATCAGGGAGTGTTATTGCTCCCATTTGACTCTGCGCAGGGCGCCCTGCTCTGCCTCCCCAGGGAGTGGACCACAGCCTGGAGCTCTCACTTCTGGGCCCTGATTGCAACTTGTGCGCTCAGAGCTGTGCTGCCTGCCAACCAGAGGAAAGCTCAGAGCAGCACCCAGGGCCCACCTGCCCTCGCTGCTTGGGAATCCTGCCCTCCTGCAGAGAGGAAAGGAGTAAATCAGAGACGGTGACTTCTCAGCTCTGACAAATGTTGGGTGAGCAGCGGTCTCCTGTGTATTCAGCTCTCTTGCCTAGTGGCACTGAGATTCATGTCTGAAGTACCAGTGTGGGGTGAGGTCACATGCACCTCCCTGGGGCCTTCATTGTAGAGGTCCTGGCAGTTAGTCAGCAGGGAGAAATGAACAGCAGGTCAGCAGCTACGTTTGTTTTCCTGGTGAAGTCTTTGCAGCTAAACTGATCACATTGTTCTCTAGATTGACAGAGTGGTCAGCTTTTCAATCCAATTTGTACACAGAATGGTATTACTAGCACTTGAGAAGACTTAACTGTTCAGAAGAAAAAGACTTCTCACTTCCATCATCACCTCACAGCTCAGATCTGGAGAAGTTGACCCTTCTACTGTGAGGGTGGTGGGCCTCCATTTTCCACTAAAGTCCAGGAGTGAAACCATGTACGGTTGTGTTAGGGAATGTTGACTGAAACTGCCTGCCATGGCCAGGCTTGATAATAATCACTTGCCTAAGTTGTCTCATGACAGGTGGTCCCCATAAAAAGCAGGGAGATGCCACTGAAAACTAACAGGGAGGATTTGGGTGGGGACAAAAGGAGGAGGGAGGAAATGCCAGCCCATTTGTCCTGCCAACCTCCCAGAATCCTTCACACTGGAATCTCTCTTGGCTGAGAGATGCTCATGCCAGCAAGAAGAACTGAGTCAGACCAAGTATAGGCCAAGCAAGATGATTGGCCAGAGACAACCTGGAAACTAACCCCACTACTGTAAATTCTGGGACTGTGAGCCTTGTGGTAGAGGGTTCCCTTACCCTTCTGCTCTCCGCCTAGCCACCCCTTCCCAATAAAGTCTTGCTTCGTCAGTATGTTGACTCCTTGGACAATTCATTTTCGAGTGTTAGCCAAGAGTCCACTCTAGAGCCCCTTCCTGCAACAGTTGGATGAACTAAGTCACACTCTTGAGTTCAGTGCTATCCAGCAGGGACTGTTTGCAGTGACGGAAATATTCAATATCTGGGCACCCACGGGTGGCTATTGAGTACTTACAACATGGCTAGTCTTCCCGAGGAACTGAATTTCTAATTTGAACTAATTTAAATTTAAAGAGCTACGTGTGATAATTGGCTACAGTATTAGTGCAGCTCTATATAGAATACCTAGATTTGCAGTAACGTGGATGGCCCTGGAGATTATCATACTAATTTAGACTGAGAAGGACAAATATGTGATATCACTTAAGTGCAGAATCTTAAAAAATATGATACAGATGAACTTGTTTATAAAACAGAAAGACAGACTTTAGAGGATGAATTTATGGTTACCAGGGGGCAAGGGGGAGGGGGAGGGACCGACTGGGAATTGGAATTGACATGTACACACTGCTGTATTTAATATAGATAATCAGGGACTTCCCTGGTGGTCCAGTGGTTGAGACTCTGCACTCCTAATTCAGGGAGCGCGGGTTCAGTCCCTGGCTGGGGAACTAAGATACACTGGTGCAACCTAGAAAATTAAGAAAAAGAAAGATAACCAACAAGGACCCACTGTACAGCACAAGGAAGTCTGTCCAATATTCTATAGTAACCTAAATGGGAAAAGAATTTGAAAAAGGATACAGCTATACATGTAACTGAATCACTTTGCTACCGGAAGTTAATACAATATTGTTAATCAACTCTACTCCAATACAAAATAAGAAGTTAAAAAAAGAATACATAGAAACACAGACACCAAAGGACTCCCACATTAGAGACACCTTTGCTTCTGGGACAGAGTTGTAGTAAACAAAGTTATCCTCTAATTAAATTAAAGTGCTTTTATTTTGCCTCTGAGGAGGAAGAGGGTTAATTGCCTTTAAAATTTGTACCCACCAGGCAAAAGTCTCATTGTAAAGAAAAAAGTTGGAGTGTTTAAAAGAGAAATCTGAGGACTTTGTTTTTCTAAAAGTAGGATATTACTAAACAAAAATTTAACACCAAAATAAAAGGGTTTTTATTATTTGGAAATAATAATAAGAATTATATTGTAAATGGTATGAGTTTGGGTTAATCATAGTCTCTTTCTGCTAATGGAGCCTTTTATTTGTCGAGAAAGTCCTGGCAAATCAGAAAGTGCTGATGAATGGCGGGTAAAGCTCTCCTTCAGGTTAACAAGGAAATGTTCGTTTGGCAGCACCAGTGGTTCCAAGCCCTGGAGGCACATCAGAGTCCCCTGCGTTTTGTTTAATATTACACTAGCGCCTGCATCCCCTCTCCAGAAATTCTGATTTAATTTTACCTAGCCCAGGCTGGGGCCAGACTAAGCTCCCTAGTAATTCTATTCAGTGATCTCCCATCCAGCCAGTCCCCACTAGGTGATTCGAAGATGCAGCCAAGGCTGAGAACCAGTGATTTACAGATGAGCTGAGGATCCAGTCACCCTGATCTGCTAATGCTATTAATTCAAGTGAGACACAGACTTTCAAACTTGTTTAAATAAAAATTCAATGAAGTCCTGAATTTTCTTTTACCTCTTTGCCTGTGGGAGAAGAAGGATGATAATCTTCTTCCTGCCTAACACATAAAACTCACACATGTTTAGAAGACAGAGATGTCAATTTTAATAGAATTACTACCAAGGAACAAATTAGGTGGTGAGATAAACAGTATTTTAACAGCTAAAGGTTATTTTTCAAGACAATTTCTCAAATACCAGTATCATACCAGATTTTTTCTGCTAGAAGTCAATATTTGCAAGGATATTTTATGATGCAGAAGAGCACCTATTTTTCTCCAGCTTCCAGAAAAAAGAGCATGCTTTTCTCCTTCTCATCTTGATGAATTGTCTTTCATCAGCCTTTATATGAACCTGAGGTTTTCAAAGCTAAGTGCTTGAATTCCATCAGTGTGACTGGAGACGGGGGAAAATGCAAGCTGAGAAGATGAAAATTTAAAATACAGATTTTTAAAAAGGGCAGAGAGAGGAACTGAACAAATGGAGTATGGGACTTGCAATGTACCCCTATTAGCTTCCAAAGGTCTGATCAGCTGCCCCATTTTGCTATGGAGTTTGCAGCCTTTTTGAGGAAGAGCCATGTTTGTGGCTCTTTTCTGACCTTGGACTTCTCAACTCAAAGGTCCAGGGTGTCTGTGACTAGATTAAAAAAAAAAGTCTGTATCAATGCAATGTCAGAGCTTCTCTAGAAAAGCCTACTTCCATTGGAGAAGGCAATGGCACCCCATCCAGTACTCTTGCCTGGAAAATCCCATGGACAGAGGAGCTTGGTAGGCTGCAGTCTGTGAGGTCGCTAAGAGTCAGACACGACTGAGTGACTTCACTTTGACTTTTCACTTTATGCATCGGAGAAGGAAATGGCAACACACTCCAGTATTCTTGCCTGGAGAATCCCAGAGATGGGGGAGCCTGGTGGGCTGCCTTCTATGGGGTCGCACAGAGTCGGACACGACTGAAGCGACTTAGCAGCAGCAGCAGCATAGTTACTTTCTCTTAAAATTGGACTCACTTAGGAACCCTCCACTGTTGGTGGGAATGTAAATTGGTACAGCCACTATGGAGAACAGTATGGAAGCTCCTTAAAAAATTATAAATAGAGCTACCATATGATCCAGTAGTCTCCCTGCAGGGTATATACCCAGAAAAGAGGAAAACTCTAATTAGAAAAGATACATGCACCCTAGTGTTCACAGCAGCATTATTTACAGTAGCCAAGACAAGGAAGCAACCTAAATGACCATCGATAGATGCATGGATAAAGAAGATGTGGTATAGATATACAATGAAATATTACTTAGCCATAAAAAGAATAAAATAATGCCATTTGCAGCAATATTGATGGACCTAGAGATTATCATACTGAGTAAAGTAAGTCAGACAGAGAAATATAAATAGCATATGGTAGCATTTATATGTGGAATCTAAAAAAAAATGGTACATATGAACTTATTTATAAAAGAGAGACTCACATAGAAAACAAGCTTATGGTTACCAAAGGGGAAAGGGGTGGGGAGGGATAAATTTGGGATTTGAGATGAACAGATACATACTGCTATACATAATAGATGATCAACAAGGACCTACTATATAGCACAGGGAAATATATTCAATAGCTTGTAATAACCTATAATAGAAAAGAATCTGAAAAAGAGAATATATATATATAACATATGAAAATCCCACGTGGCGCAGACAGTAAAGCGTCTGCCTACAGGGTGGGAGACCCGGGTTCGATCCCTGGGTCGGGAAGATTCCCCTGGAGAAGGAAATGGCAACCTGCTCCAGTATACTTGCCTGGAAAATCCCATGGACAGAGGAGCCCAGTAGGCTACAGTCCATGGGGTCGCAAAGAGTCGGACACGACTGAGCGACTTCACTTCACTTCATAACATATATATATATATATCTGAATCACTTTGCACCTAAAACAAACACTGTAAATCAACTATACATCAATAAAAAGTAAAAATAAAAACTAGGCACATCTTTCCTAGGCTGAATGAGACTCTTCCCTGTTGTAGCTAAAGCACATTTCTTCCGTGGAAATGGTAAGCAACTTGTCTGCCTCCCTTTGATAACAGAAAACCGCCTTTTCAATTACCAGTAAGATTCTTTCCATGCCAAGCACCTGCAGCTCCTTAACTTTTCTCACTACTAACAAAATTAATTTCCATTCTCCAAGTGCCTACTATGTGTCAGGCACTGTAGTAAGTACTTTACATGAACTATTGCATTTAATCCTTCAATTGTCCTATGAAGTGGATGGCATCATTCCCATTTTATGATTAAGAAACTGAGGTTTAGAGAGAAAAAGTGTTTTTCCCAGGCAGAGCAGAAAGTGCCAGACTGAAGCAGATACCTGGCTTATGGCCAAGGAGGGTGGTATGGCTGGAGCAGAATGAGTGGGGGAGAGGGGAGGAGGGTCAAGAGCTGAGGGGCAAGATCAGGTGGGGGCTATAGTCCATGCTAAAGCCTGTCCCTCTATGAAATGGAATGCACTGGAAAGTTTTAAGTAGTGGAGTGATTGAATTTAACCAGATCATTTTGGAAGCTCTATTAAAGATAGACTGTAGGGGATCAAGGACAGAAGCAGGGAGACCTGCTAGGAGGCTATTGCAGTAATCCAAGCAAAGGATGATAGCAGTTTGAAAAAGAGTGGCAGCAGTGGGGATATGGAAACTGGTTGGATTTTGGATATGCTTTGAAGGTTGTTGTTGTTCAGTTGATAAGTCAGGTCTGACTCTTTGCAACCCCATGGACTGCAGCACACCAGGCTTCCCTGTCCTTCACCATCTCCTGGAGCTTCCTCAAACTCATGTCAGTTGAGTTGGTAATGCCATCCAACCATATCGTGTCCTCTGTCATCTTCTCCTCCTGCCTTCAATCTTTTCCAGCATCAGGGTCTTTTCCAGTGAGTCAGCTCCTTGTATCAGGTAGCCAAAATATTGGAGCTTTAGCCTCAGCATCAGTCCCTTCAATGAATATTCAGGATTGATTCCCTTCAAGATTGACTAGTTTGATCTCCTTGCTGTCCAAGGGACTCTCAAGAGTCTTCTCCCACACCACAGTTCAAAAGCATCAATTCTTGGGCACTCAGCCTTCTTTATGGTCCAACTCTCACATCCATACACGACTACTGGAAAAACCACAGCTCTGACTAGATGGATCTCTGTAGGCAAAAAATCTATGTTTTTTAATATACTGTCTAGCTTTGTCATAGCTTTTCTTCCAATGAGCAAGTGTCTTTTAATTTCATAGCTGCAGTCACCATCTGCAGTGATTTTGGAGCCCAAGAAAATAAAATCTGTCACTGTTTCCATTTTTCCCCCATCTATTTGCCATGAAGTGATGGGACTGGATGCCAAGGTATGGTCAATGAGATTTGCTAACAGACTGATATGTGATGGGGGACAAAGGAAGCGGTCTGGGATCATAGCAATGTCTTTGGTTTAAGCACCTAGAAGAATATATTTGCCTTGAGCCGAAACAGGGAAGATGACTAGAATGGCTTGTGAGTGAATTGGGAACTCAGGAGCCCATGAAGAGGTATGGTCAAAATTCAAGTGAGTTTCAAGTAGCAGTTGGATAAGTGGGTATGAAGTTCAGCAGAGAGGTTCTTGCTGAAGATTTAAAAATTGAGAGTTATTATACACATATAAATCATATGTATAAAATAAAATATGTATAAAATCATCCCCTGGTGGCTCAGAGGTTAAAGCGTCTGCCTGCAATGCGGGAGACCTGGGTTCGATCCCTGGGTTGGAAAGATCCCCTGGAGAAGGAAATGGCAACCCACTCCAGTATTCTTGCCTGGAGAATCCCATGGATGGAGGAGCCTGAAGGGGCTACAGTCCATGGGGTCGCGGAGTCGGACACGACTGAGCGACTTCACACGACTTCACATACACATATTATTTAAAGCCCTAAAACCATACAAGATTCTCTCAGAATTGGTTATGGATACAAGAGAGAACAGGTCCAATACTGAGCCCTGGAGCACGCTGACATCTAAAGATGGTTATGAAAAAAGCAGCAAAGGAACTTGAGAAAAGTGGCTAAAAAGCAGGAGGATAGCTAAGAGAGCATGGCGGCGTGGTGTCCTTGATGTCAAGACAGAGGTTCAGGAGGGAAGGAACAGCAGCTGTGTCACATTTTGCTGATGGGTTGAGTAGAAAGAGGGCTGATAGGTGACAGGAAACCATTGCTAACCTTGAGGGCTACTCAGTAGAGTGGTGGGAGTGAAGGCCTGGTTGTGGAGGACTCAAGGGAGGAAAGAGGAGGGACACTGGTGTTGTCAGAAGGACAGAAAGGATTTTGTTGTAAAGGAAAGAAGAGAAAGAGGCTGGTAGCTGGAAGAGGCAGTGATAGAAGAAATAGAGATCTTTCCTTTAAATAATTTTGTATTATTTATTTATTTATGGCTGCACTGGGTCTTTGTCGCTGCACGTGGGCTTTCTACAGTTGCTGTTGGCGGGCTTCTCATTGTGGGGGCTTTGCTTGTTGCAGAGCACAGGCTCTTGGCTCTTGGGCTTCAGTAGTGCAGCACGTGGGCTCAGTGGTTGTGGCGCCGGGTTCAATTGCTCCGCAGCATGTGCAAATCTCCCGACCGGGGATCGAAAGGTGTGCTCTGCATTAGCAGGTGGACTCCCAACCACTGGACTGTCAGGGAAGTCCAGAGATGTTTCTATGTTGACGGGAATGGTTCAAGAGAGAGAAGACGTGATGGTGCAGGAGAGAGAAGACATGGGCTGAAGCAACTTCCTTGAGTGGGTGAAAGGTGTTTTGAACCCATAGGTTGGGGGGCTTGGTCAGAGCAGGATGGTTCACCATAGTAACAGGGGAGAAGGCTGAGTGCGCAGACACAGGTGCAGGGGGTGGGGGTGCAGGGAGTGTATAGGAGGTCTTTTCTGATGGCTTCTATTTGCTTGGTGACATACGCAGAAAGGTTGCTGAGAAGGAGCTTGGGGAGGAGGTGTTGAACATTTGGAGAATGAAGAGAAGTTATGAAATCTGGGAGTGGCAGAGAGAATAGACTAGTAAGTACTGGGTTGGTCAAAATATTCATTCTGTAAGATATTATGGAAAACCTGAAACAATTTTTTTTACCAACTCAATATATTAATAGTGTGTTTGTAGGTCGTCATCAATCCTGAGTAGTCATTGGAAGGACTGATGGTGAAGCTCCAATACTTTGGCCACCTGATGCAAAGAGCTGACTTATTGGAAAAGACCCTGATGCTGGGAAAGTTTGAGGGCAGGGTGAGAAGAGCCAGACAGAGGATGAGATGGTTGGATGGCATCACCGACTTAATGAACATGAGTTTGAGCAAACTCTGGGAGATGGTGAAGGACAGGAAGCCCGGTGTGCTGCAGTTCATGGGGTTGCGAAGAGTCGGACATGACTTAGCGATGGAACAACAGGGCGCATTCTGGTCCCACTTGACTATCATGAATTTAAAGGGTGACTAGAGAGTGTGATTGGGTGCTTTTGTCCACCCATTGGGAGGTGCAGGCCCAGAGCGGGTAGAGAGTTAAATTAACCAGTTATGATTTCATCAGAAGGCCTTAAATTAAGAGAGGAGCAAAGCAGTGGAGGCATGAGGGAGTGATCATAGTGAATAGTTACAGAAGCCAGTGAGTAAGGCGAGAGGAGAGGACATGAAGAAGCTGGGAGCAGGGAGGTCTGTAGGTTGTAGAATAGAAGGTCTCAGTGTGGTCGCGGGGTTGCTGGAACTGGGATATTGATAGAGTTAGTGGGGCGGAGAGGAGAGCAGTCTGAGAGTGAGCTACGGACAGGATGCAGCGGTAGGTGATGACAAGGATAAGGGCCTGACATGCTGTAATTAGACAGGAGGGGAGGAGGTCCAGGGCCTGGCGCCCAGAGCTCCTCTCTCTGCCTTGTCTTCTTGTCTCCTGCACCACGTCGCCATCTCTGTAAGTTTCTGTGTTCTTTGCCGTGATAGAAAGTGTCCGTGCCCTGACTGTGTCTGTTAGCAACCCACCATCCATCACTCCTTCTGCCTGTCGTGACACTGTGCAGCCTGTAGTTCACAAGATGATGCGGGACTTGATTTACTTAACTTGGTACTTGGACCTTGGGAAGTCACTTAACCTCTCTTGCTTAAGTTTCCTGGTCTGCAGAAATGGGGAATCACTTCTATTTTTCTACAAAGTTGCTGAGATGATCCAATGAGATAATTATAAAAATGCTTCGAAGCTAAAAAAAAAAAATCACCTAGTGTTTTATCTTTGTAGAAATAACAGCGAATGAGGGCAAGAAATTTGAGATGGAGGGAGAGTGAGTGTGAATTACATGCTAGATGGAAAAGGGCCCTAAATAATGTAAGTCTTCAAGGAGCCAGCCATCCTAGACTGGATCCCCATAAAAATCAAATTGGGAAGAAATAAAGAAAAGAAGTTAAAGTTCACTGCTGAAAAACCATGTTTTTCCCTAGCCCTGTGGGAATAGAAAAGGGTTATTATTTTAGTGTGGGAATAGGAATATAATTCAGTTTTTCCTAATCAGAGCCTTTTGATGTGTTACCATGATTCATAGGCTATGACTCACATATTAAAATTCTCTCTAGTATATTACTAATAGTTTATGTTCCCTAAAAAAAGAGATATGTTGAAGCAGAGGGATTACATAATTATTTTCTTTTCAGCCCATACCTTGGATTTATCTGACATGATAATTTAAGAAAGAGAAACTTTCTCTAGTTCCTGCTGGGAGAAGAACCTCATTATATTCTCCAGTAACCACATCTTTAAAATGCTTGTTAAAATCAGCCTCAGTACTCTTATTATTATACTTTGTAACTTACTATGTAAGAAATTATTTTTCTAAGGGTAGGAAAAAGGTTAAATTGGGATCCTCCACCCCAAATTAATTCACTGTCAATTCTTAAATACATTTATTATGTATTTTTGAATTATTTGTGAATTATGATTATCAAGATTTAAAAATCTGTAAGTTCATCAAAATGCAATTAAGTGCACTACTCTCCTACCTTCCTTCAAGTCATCAAAAGATTCAATCAAACATAATACAAGTAACAAGCCAAGAATAATAAGCTATTTAAAATACATTTCATTTATTCTATTTTATTGAAGACAAGCATACCTAATTGAAAATACTCTAATCTGGTAGATTCAAGACCTATTGATGACTTGAAGCTTGTTTAGGTTCTATTTAAATGCTGTTGAATGGAAAGTTACAAACTTTCTGAAGAATAAAGGGTTTATCTTTTATTTGGGCTTCCCTGGTGGCTCAGATGATAAAGAATCTGCCTGCAATGCAGGATACCTGGGATCAATCCCTTGGTTGGGAAGATCATCTGGAGAAAGAAATGGCTACCTCAAACTACCTTGACTTCTTAAGCCAGACCCACACTGGACTTCTCAGGATGCTGAAATAACAACAACAATGATGAATATATATCAGTCATCAGAGTAACTGTAGTGACTTCAGCGCTTTGTGTATTTAAAATCCATCCCACAGCACTCAACTTGAGGAAACAGCCTCAGAGAAGTTAATGTGCCGAAGGCCAGTCAGCTCGTGGGTGGCTGTACAGTCCCACACCAGGTTAGACTTCTCCCAGCATTGACATGATGCCTACATAAATACTCTACCAAATGAAAAGAGAAACTCAATTTAAGAATTTTAACACGGCACTTGATTCAGGCCAGCATTTTAATTTGGAGGCCAAACAATTTAGCTTGGCTCTCTGCCTTGGTTAACCTAACCAGTCAATTTTTTTTTTATCTCCCTGGGTACCTCTGGATTTGAGTCTCAAAGAATATGGAAGAATTGAGAGGAAAAAAAAAATTTCTTCAGACAATATGCTTTCAAAAAATCATCCAAAGCTCATTTGTGCTGTGGCTTTCCCCAGAGCCAGCTATGAATCGGGTTTTAAATAATTTCTTTCTGTCCAGAAATTTCAAAGCAAGAATGTTCAGAAAGAGACTCTGGGGGAGCAGGACAGAAACAAAAATGGAAGAAAACTTGGCTGCATGATGTTAACTCAGTGTGGTCAGTTTTGCCTAGAGTTTGCAGCTGTGGCCTCATATGAATGGACTGGGTCCTGTATTTATGGCAGTAGCGTGAAGGTCCCCTGGCCAAGGTATGCCTTGTCCTTCCTTTCAGGAACTCCACATGAGGCAAAAGAGATGCTCCTCAACCCAACTGGGCTTCCATTTAAGGGAATCAAACCAGGGACTGTAGGATTCTGTTCCCCATCCAGGAATCTGAGAGGTTGAAAGATACCACCCAAGAAAACATGTTATCTCCCAGAGATAATACTTGCCTGATAGTATTGGGCTTCCCTGATATCTCAGTTAGTAAATAATCCGCCTGCAATGCAGGAGACCCTGGTTTGATCCCTGGGTTGAGAAGATTCACTGGAGAAGGAATAGGCTACCCACTCTAATATTTCTGGGCTTTCCCTGTGGCTCAGCTGGTAAAGAACATGCCTGCAATGCAGAAGACCTGAGTTTGATCTCTGGGTTGGGAAGATCCCCTGGAGAAGGGAAAGGCTACCCACTCCAGTATTCTGGCCTGGATAATTCCATGGACTGTATAGTCCATGGGTTGCAGAGAGTCAGACACAACTGAGCAACTTTCACTGTCTCCTAGAACATTTCAACAGATGTTCTCAATAGACCAAGTACCCCCCCTCCCACTTTCTCTTTAAAATCTATGGAATTGGAGTATGACATACATTCAGAAAAGGATATAAATCCCAAGGATATAGCTCAGCAAATGTTCACAACATGAAATACCAGTGTAACCACCATCAACTCAGGAAGTAAGAGACTGCCGCTAACCAGAAGCCCCTCCGCAGCAGCCCTTCTCTTGACTGTTTACAGAATGGATCAGCTTTGTCTGTTTTCACCTCACGTAATTGGAATACATTGTTAGACTCAGTGATGGTTAATTTTATGTGCTGGCTTAATGGGCCGTGAGGTGTCCATACATTTGGTTGAACATTATTCTGGGTGTGTCTGTGAGGATGTTTTTGGACGAGATGAACTTTTAAGTCCATAGATGAAGTAAAGCAGGTTGCCCTCCTGCATGTGGATGAGCTCATCCAACCCAGTGAAGGCCTGAAAAGAACAAAAGTCTGAGTGAGCAGAACTCCTCCTGCCTGTCTTAAAAAAATTAATTAATTTTTGACTGTATCAGGTCTGGGTTGTGGCACTCGGGCTCAGTAGTGGCTGAACACAGCCTTAGTTGCCCCAAGGAACAGTGGATCTTAGTTCCCAGACCAAGGGATCAATCCTGTGTCCCGTGCATTAGAAAGTGGATTCTCAACCACTGAACCGTTAGGGAAGTCCCTCACCTGGGTGTCTTGAGCTGAGACTCAAAGTTTTTCCTGTCTTTGGACTTGAACTCAAACATGGGCTCTTCCAGGTCTCCAACCTACCAGTCTTGGGCTGAAACTTACACCTTCAGCAATCCTGGATCTCCAGCTCACTGACCACAGATCTTGAGACTTTTCAGTTTCCACAATTGTGTGAATCAATTCCTTATAACAAATTGCTATATCGATATTTAATTGGTTCTATTTCTCTAAAAACTCTAGCACATAACCTGCTTGCTTTTGCAGTTTTTTAACTTAATGTAATGAGCAAAGTCTGTGTTAATTAACAAACTCGAGCTGAGCATGTGGAGTGCTTACCTAGCATCTGTCAAGTCTTATCAACGAAAAGCTTATTTTTCCTATTGTATTTTTTAATTATAATTTTGGTGAGATGGAGGTTTCCAGAGGACTGTACATCTTATTTTCAGTCTAGCTGAAAATTCATGCCTCCCCAAATGAGGACAGTTATAAATGATGGAACCAGTAGGTGTGAAATTCCACTTGGACCCTTAATGCACAAGGTTGAAAACCTGGATCCAAGCCAGTCATCAGAGCTGTGCAGTCTGAATGGATGATTTACCTAATCTGGAGGTGAATGAAAAAACAGGCCCAGTTCAAAGTAGCAAAGTGAGTTTTATCCAATGAAGACTTATGACTGTGGTCCTATATACAGAGCCCCACTTGGCTTTCACTTCAATACATCCTTGATAGTCAATAGGGATTGCAGGAGCAGGGAGAAAGCTATATCTGGGTTTGGGGCACCTTGTCCACATTGGTCAATTGGTCAATCATTTATTGGAATATGATCCAGATGCTAGTCAAGGCCTCCCTGTCCATCTGCCTCCTGCATTCATATAGCGTCACATTATCCTTGGTATAAAACTTGGTCCCTTCACTGGGTTCCAATGGAAATCCATCTGTACCAACAATTTTGTGAGCTTTAATGGAATTCTACTGCAGGTTTTGGAGTAGAGGGCTCATGGTAATATAATGGACAGCGCCCTTGTCTCGTTCCCCACCTCTGCTTTGCTTTTCCTCTTTCCCAGAAGCTCCATAAACTTCTCTTCTGATCTTAGGGAGAGTAATTTAACAAACATTTTGTGTCTCTTGAGAATGCCCTGCTCAGAATCAGAGCAAGGCGGCGTTTGGTGCAGGTTAAAAATGCTCTTGGTTCTAGACGTGTGTCTTTCCCTCAGCAGTCTGTTCCTCCTCTCCCACTGTCATCCTCTCGTCTTCTTTTTTTTTCTTTTAACTTTTTATTTTGTATTGGGGTATTGCCAGTTAACAATGTTGTAGTAGTTTCTAGTGAACAGCAAACGAACTCAACCATGCATACACATGTATCTATTCTGCTTCAAATCCTCTCGTCTTCTGTGTTAACTCCTGTTGTGACGTCCCCACACTCCACCACCACCGTGGCTTCCTGAGGCTCTGCCTAGAAGAGGCTCTTAGACAAATACAACATTGCCAACCAACTGGATTTCAATTAAAAAAAATTTTTTTTTAATTACAAAAATTTTTAAAAAGAGGCTCCTAATGCCCCAGCTAATAAATAATAAATAAGTAGGTCCTGTTGTCCTGGAGGGAAATCTTCTCTAAGTTTTATCCAATGGAGACATGACTGTGGTCCTACATACAGAACCCCACTTGGATTTCACGTTAAGGCGTCCTTGATAGACAATAGGGGATGGAGGAGCGGGGAGAAAGCTACATCTGGGGTAGAACCTGGAATTGCTTGCTTCCTTAGAAGGGATTCCTAACAGGGGGGACTATGAAAAGGTTTCAAGAGGTTCACGGACCTAGGAAGTTACCATCTTCCAAATGAAAGTCGGCATTTCCCTCTATTACAAATACAGCAACAAACCACAGCAGCACCAGCCGTCCCCTTGACTCTGTCACCAGCAGAAACCACAGGTAGTCTCTATCACACCCTGATGCTTGGGGTATCAGGGATTACTGTCTGTTCTCATCACTTTCACAAGTTTGATAGTTACAGTAGAACTTCTTCTTGATCTTGCTATTAATTATGCTAATAATGAAGCAAGTAGATTATCACAAATTTTTAAAACATTTGATTTGTTTCCTTTATAATTCTATGCAATTTACTTTTAACACATCTAGAAACAACATTCTTGTAAGAGGCCTATAGACTTCACCAGACTGCCAAACGAGTCCATGGCACAGAAAAAGTTAAGAAACCCCACCATTTTCTCAATTTGGGTCTAAGCTGTGTTCCTTTGCATGGAGTTGCTGCATAGAGTTCACCATAAATATGACTCATACATCAAAGAACTGCCAAAACATGGGACTCAATAGAACATGGTTGCCTGGAAACTAAAGCCTGATAAGATTGTTACTTTTTTCTTTTTTTAAGGAAAGAAAGCATCTATGCCTATAGCAGGCTGAAGCTTGGTCTCCTTGCTCCCAGGTACCTCCAAAAACCACCCCTAGAATCTCCAGCTCCCTCCAGAGGTCAGAGGGTGCGCCCTCCTCCCCTCACTTTCTGTCTTGCGTTCTATTTCACCCCTGGCCTGTGGCTTGTGTGGGTGGTGAGGATGGGGATCAGTATACTTTGAAATAATTAAAATAATCCTCCTTGTTCTCAAATATTCATTAAGTACTTCCTACAGACAGGACTTTGGGGCTTGCTTGGTGGCTGAGTGGTAAAGCAGCTGCCTGACAGTGCCAGGGACACGGGTTCGATCCCTGGGTCAGGAAGATGCCCTGGAGAAGGAAACGGCAACCCACTCCAGTATGCTTGCCTGGAAAATCACAAGGACAGAGGAGCCTGGCAGGCTACAGTCCATGAGGTCACAGACTGGGTGACTAAACAACATCAAGACAGGACTGTGTGTTCGGTGTGAAAGTATTACAATGAACTCCATTCATGACAATGTCTCACATCTTATTGCACCTAACAAAGTACTTTCAAGGCGGTGGCGTTTAGTTGCTAAGTCATGTTCAACTCTTTGCGAGTTGACCCTGCCAGCCTCCTCTGTCCATGGGATTTTCCAGGCAAGAATACTGAAGTGGGTTGCTATTTCCTGCTCCAGGGGGTCTTCCTGACCCAAGGATTGAACCCATGCCTGCTGCTTGCTTCCCGTTTAATCCCCACAATTTTGAAGATGATACTGTAATAGTCTGTCTCACAAATGAAGAAACTGAAGTCTCAGAAAAGTGAGGAAAGTTGGCCCCACAATAGCTGAGCTAAGGCTTGGAAAAAAACCCTTTGCACGTCTGCTGCGACTGCAGGCCTGGGGTATCATGCTGTGCCCTGGTGTCAAGACAGCTCCTCTGGCCCACTGCTGGGGGTCAGATTCTCTGATGCCCCTTGAGCCCGATGGCAGGGCTGGGTGTGAATCATGGCTTCATCAAGGCCCTGGCTTCTCTAGTTAGACCCTTGTGAGTGACCCAGGGGGAAGGACGGTGACAGTTGCCACCTGGCAGCTTGGAGAAATTCACAGAGCACGTTCTCCCTGTGCTCCGAGCGGGGTTCTCTTCATAACCTCCAAGGAAAGAAGCCCTCGAGATGCAGCGTAAAGTTCTGATCCTCCCTGAGTGCCTGAGGGAGCAGTTTTGGCCTCCAGAAAGGCGCACTGTGGTGGAGGAGCCTCAGTTCTCAGGCCCCACCTCATGCAGGGCCCATATCCCATGGGACCCCCCTCCCACCTTCTTCTGTTCCTCAGTTAACCTTCTACTTGCAGCTTTCCATCTCCCTGAATCTTAACAGATTAAATGACAGAATGATCTTAAATGATCTTAAATTTAAATTAAATGACAGAATTAAATGACAGAATTAAATGACAGAATTAAATTAAATGACAGAATGATCTTAAATGATCTTAAATGACAGAATGATCTCTGTTCGTCTCCAAGGAAAACCATTCAATATCACAGTTATCCATCCTCAGGTAGAGGACCTCCACTCATTCTGTGCTGATGTTGCTGGAGAGAAGGTGACGCATTCAGCCTGGGTCACGTGGGGTTTAGGAAGACCAGGGTGATTTGTCCACTTCTGGGAAATACAAATGCAACACGCTCCTTAGAGCAGTGGTCCCCAACCTTTTGGGCACCAGGGACCAGTTTCATGGAAGACAAGTCTTTCACGAACTGGGGTGGGGTGAGGGGTGGGGAATGATTTAGGCATGATTCAAACGCCTTATTACATTTATTGCACACTCTATTTCACAAAGAGTTGGACCTGACTGAGCGACTTCACTTTCACTTTTCTATTATTATTACATCAGGTCCACCTCAGATCATCAGATCATCAAGCATTAGATCTGGGAGGTTGGGGACCCCTGCCTCAGAAAAATCTAAGCCACCCGCTTGGTACTTTGTTGTGAACACCATTCTGGTTGTGGTTTTAGAATTTGGATGTCAAGGAAAAAGCAAATCCTGTTTCTTCAGACTTCTCAACAACTTCATGCCTGAAAAAGACGAAATGTTAATGATTTCATTTGCAGACCTTGAGGAATGTTACAAAGTGTTAAGTGTTCTACTATGAAGAAGTGAAAATTTAAAAATCTATTTGTATTACTTTCCAAAAATAAAAGAAGTGCAATCAGAGAAACTGTAGTGTTTCTGCCCTCAGAGATAACCGGGTGAGCAGTTCACACTTAATAGATTCTGTCACAGAGATTTTTCTCTGTTCTTACAAATGCTTTTGTAGGAGTGGAAAGCTAAAAATAGGGCTGAAGGTAACATTCATAACCTAAAATATACATAATTTGGAAGATCTTCCAGCTACAGTGATTTCAGGGCCTGGTAATTTTCTGCTGAATACTCGCTGTTTTGATGATAGCCCTAAATTTTTCAGGTTACAGTGCTGCTTAGCACACAGCACTGTCAGATTTTAATTCACATAATCTTGGTAATTGAACGTGTGTGTGTGTGGCCTTCCAGGGGAGGCAGCAGTTCTCATTCAGAGGGTACAAGTTGACTTTGGATTTAAGAAATCCAAATTCTGGTTTGATTTTCTAGAGAATTATTGTATGACCTTGAGCAATAGCTTCACGTGGCTGCTGAAAAACCTTAGTCTGTTCTATCCCTGAGAATGGATGGGACCCACACCTGACAGGGACTTGAGTGTATTCAAGAAAGAGGTATTTGCACATTTCTATGTATGTGAAGCTCAGGAATGACAGGCCCTCACCCTGAATTGACATGACTTTTCGGGTCCACCCACATGTACCTGACCAGAACCTCTGACCCAATTCCAGTTTCTGAGGGAGACAACTTCTCTGATGTAAACTGAGTTCTAGACTCTGTCCTGGGAGGCTAAGCTAAGTCACTTCAGTCGTGTCCGACTCTGTGAGACCCCATAGACAGCAGCCCATCAGGTTCCTCTGTCCCTGGGATTCTCCAGGCAAGAACACCGGAGTGGGTTGCCATTTCCTTCTCCAATGCGTGAAAGTGAAGTCACTCAGTCGTGTCCGACTCTTGGTGACCCATGGACTGCAGCCTACCAGGCTCCTCTATCCATGGGATTTTCCAGGCAAGAGTACTGAAGTGGGGTGCCATTGCCTTCTCCAGTCCTGGGAGGAGTGAGGTCATTTACTATGGGGAGTGGGGGCTGGGGCAGTTCTTAGGGAAGTGGGGGTTGGGGGGCAAGCATCCATCTCTATCCCCCTGAGCCTTCCTCGTGGTGGGAGGTCTGGTCTGTGGATGGCCTGCAGGAGACAGAGCAACATGCAGAGCTGGGGCTGCTCCTGGGAGCTGGGAGAACCGGCTCCTGTGTGCAAAAGAAAGCCACACTACAGTGACGTCTTCCAATGTCCCATCCCCTCTCCTCACCTCCACAGGCTGGAAAAGTTTCCAAAACATGCCTGGCCCTAATATTTCACTGGCTACTGTCTGAGCCACAGACATTTCAGCCTTTGTTTCTTTTCAGAAACAATATTAACCACCCACCCAAATATTTTCTCTTGAAACTGCCAGGCTATTGAGTGTTTAAAAAGGAATTCATTGACTGAAACAAATGTTTTGGGTTTTCTGAAACAAGACATTTGCCAAAGCAAAAGCAGCCCTTGGCCAAGTCTCTTCCTACAAAGCGGAGATTGGAACGAAGCTGCTTCTAACCATCTAGGGTTTGGCGCATTTAGGTGAATCGCCTGGGTTTTCTGCCCCGCTGCCTCGGGGGCTTCTGACAATCAAGCAGCAAACTGCCGCAATTGTCCACGTGATGTTGACAGTAAAGTTTTTGGTGCCAAAGGCTAACAAGGAGTTGAGGGGCTGGAAATTATTGTCCAGCTGATTTCTTCATGATAATGAGTATCTCTGAGAGCCTCACAGCTGTCCTTGAAATAAAGCAGATTTGGTTGTCCCCTTCTTAACTTACAGGTTTTCCAGGTGGCTCAAGTGGTAAAGAAACTGCCTGCCAATGCAGGAGACCCCAGTTCGGTCCCTGGGTTGGGAAGCTCCTCTGGAGAAGGGAATGGCTACCTACTCCAGTATTCATGCCTTGAGAATCCTATGGACAGAGGAGCCTGGCAGACAACAGGCAAGACTGAGCGACTAAACCACCACCACCCCCCGCCCACCGCAATAGCAGCATTCTTTACCATAGCCAAGATATGGAAGCAACCTAACTGTCCATCAACAGATGAATGGATAAAGAAGATGTGGTACAAATAGGTACTACTCAGCCATAAAAAAGAGCAAACATTTTGCCATTTGAAGCAACATGGATGTACTTGGATACTAAATGAAGTAAATCAGAAAGACAAATACTGTGTGATATCACTTATAGGTGAAGTCTAAAAAATGCAACAATCTAGTGATTACAACAAAAAAGAAACAGACTCACAGAGACAAAACTAGTGCTTACCAGTGGAGGGGGCAGGGGTGAGGAAGTACAAGAAACAAACTATTGAGGGTAAGACAGGCTCAAGGATGTACTGCACAAAACGAGGAATAGCGCCAATATTTTGTAATAGCTGTAAAAGGAAATAGCCTTTAAAATTGCATCAAAATTTTTAAAAATAAATTTAAAAAGCCCCCTTTTTATATCTTCCTTATAACAGATAAAGTAGGCTGGCATCATCTAAAAGAATAACAAAGACACCAAAAGAAAAATTGAAATGAGGAAAACCACAAAAATCACTCAAAGAGTATAAAAAATTATGTTTACAAACTATAGGTCACTGACCGTACTCTAACTAATGTGATTGACAAGTACACAGACCTGGTTCCTTTGAACACTCTGGTTTAAAATAATTGGATTCTATTCCCAGAAACCCAGCATAGCTTTGTCTTGGTCCCTTTCCTACCAGTACCCTATTTCCATGGGGCCAGAGCCTTCCTATTTCCCAATACAGCATCTAATTGTGTATCTTGTCCTTCCCCCAAGAACACTGTGAAAGCTTCTACTCTCATTAAAAAAAAAAAATATCTTAACCTTCCCCCAGCCCAAAACCCCCAAGCAAACTCATATCTTTGCCTCATTCAAACCTTCCTGCCCCCTCTGCCCCAATCTGGTAGTACCCAGCTTTCTTCCTGAGGGGGCAAGTCAAATTCTCAGTTGATTCACAAGGCAGGGTTATGTTCACAAGCCTTTCCCGGTATAGCCTGCTGTCTCCGCTAGCCATGGATCCTTCCACAGCAAAGTACACACCACTGCCCTCATCAGTGAAACGGGATACTCTTTCTACCTCATAGGCCTGTTGTGGGGCTGAAATGATATCATGCCTGTGATACCCCTTATGGTACAGTATGGTGTAAAATGGCAAGAAATGGATGATAGTAATGATGATGTAATGATGGCGATGATGAAGGCCCTGATTCTGTTGATGCTGATTCAGGACTGTGTCCTCCTTCCTCACTCACCCACCCACCACCTGATCTTGCAGGAAAGTCATCCTTCAAAGGTCTAGATTATAACAATAGAAATGAACTCAATGTAGGGAGGTGAAAAGGTTTTCTCTGAGGTGGAGACATCTCTCTATAGGAAAATTCCAAGCTGACTAAAGTGGGTAAGATCCTGGAGTCAGATATCTACAGATGGTGAAGAATCAGTGGAAAGGGGACTACTTTGCCATGAACAAGAGAAAGGAATATTCTTTTTTATTTTTTTTTTCTTCTTATGAGGAAGAGGAAAGAGAAGTGGAGAGCAGAGAAGAGAGTGGCAGGGTTAAAAAGAGCTAGGAAGAGTGATAAAGTCGGAGAAGGCCATGGATGCTCCATAGAGGTGAACACCTTGACATTTAGTGTTCTCTGGGAAGTCATTTGTATTTTTGTGTTTGTGATTTGTGATCCTGTTATCGAGTTCCTGCTCCAAAATTTCCATGAAAATCTATGAACTTTGGAATATTTCATGCTTTATGTGGGAAGAAGTTTGTGAAAGTCAGAGAGAGGAGTACATTGGGAGACAAAGGAGTTGCAGAAATCCTGGGAAGAATTCTTTGAATTTCCACAGGCTGTGGTTTTGGGGGCTTCCATGGGTTGGCCCTGTTTGACATCAAGGCTGTACTAACATTGCAGTAGCCTTGACATCCTGATGATAAGATCTACCCACGCAAGGTAAAAGGAAGAGAATCTGGTTCTCTCATAGTCATTATAACATTCGGTAGGGTACAAACATTCGAGGGTGTAATTACCCAATGTCCTTGGATGCAGAATTTACTTTCCTAATATGGAAACCAGGCCTTCCTTTCCTAGGGTGCATTTATTTCATCACAATTTTATCTCAACATATCTGGATAAAACACTGGTTCTTATAATAAAGAGTGATTTTGAAATAGTCACCTTGGGAAGTCTATATACTAGAATGAGGTCAACATCCACAGAGAAGAGGCAAAATCTGTTCTGTTTTGTTTGGTAAATACCTCACTTCTGGCCCAGTTATCTGGGGAATGGCAGGGGTCACCCTTGGTGGTCTCACTCTCCCACTTCATGTCTCTGCTAACAAACACGTCACTTTTCACATGTCACATGTCACAGGGAATGATGTCCCTGGGCTCATCGTGCTGGATCTGAGTGCTGACATAATCTGCTCCTGGGGTTCAGCTGATGCTGTTCCGCCTGGACCTGGTGGAGTAGCCAGCAGGTGTCCGAGACAGGGGAGTGTTAGGCTAGAGAGGTGAGGACGGTTATCTCATGGTCCAGGTCCCCTTGGCACAGTGCTCGCTCCCGCAGAGCTCACTGACCTTTCACTGTTCACACCACAAAAAAACGAAGCCATCTGTTTTCTGTTCCATGTCTCTGCATCCCAAATATTCCTGGGAAGGTTTCCAGGGGTTGGAGCTCCCAGAGCTTGCCATAAGCTACAGGCCTTCAGAAAAGAAGACTCTGCTGGGACTCATGTTGGGAGAACCTGTGTGTGCTAGAAGTGTTGGGGCGGGAGATGGGAGCAGGGAGATGGAGAGGATTCCACAGCGGTGGCGCCAGCACCTCTCGGGCACCTGCTTTGTGGGGCACGGCTTTAGGGCCCGACGTGCCCTGTCTCTTTGCTCCTCACAATGGAGCGAAGAGAGTTAGGTGGGAACAGTGGCTCCATGCTCTGATGAGACAGCTGAGGTTGAGAGAGTTTTCATGCCTTACTCAAGCCACATTGCTAACTCTGAATCAGGTCTGAATGACCCCAAAGCTAATGCTCTTAACCATGCTAATTCTGTCTCTTTTAGATCTGTTGTCCCTTCTTGCTCTTCCTAACTTTGGGGACTCCAGATCTCTGGTGCTATTCTGAGTATGTGGATTAGGACAAGGTGGGCCTGAGAAGCCTGCTTCTGCTGGGCTCCAGGCCATGGGGAGTGCTGCAGCCTCTGGCCAGCGTTGGGTCCAGGAGATCTGCTGAGGGACCTGGAGGAAACCCCCTCAAAGTGCCTTAACGGAGCGTGCCCTGGACTCTCCGCAGGACCCTAGTAGGGTGAGGTGAGGTGAAGTCGCTCAGTCGTGTCCGACTCTTTGCGACCCCATGGACTGTAACCTACTAGGCTTCTCCGTCCGTGGGGTTCTCCAGGCAAGAATACTGGAGTGGATTGCCATTTCCTTCTCCAGGGGATCTTCCCGACCCAGGAATTGAACCCGGGTCTCCCGCATTAGAGGCAAATGCTTTAACCTCTGAACCTAGTAGGGTAGTAAGTGAAAATACAGAAACCCTGTTAAATTTGCATTTCAGGTAAATAATTCTTTAATAGACATACAGCCTATGCAATATTTAGGATACACTTATTCTAAAACACTATTTGTTGATCTGAAATTCAAATTTAAAAAAAATTTTTTATTTATTTTATTTTAACTAATTAATTTATTTTTGGCTGTGCTGGGTCTTTGTTGCTGCATGCAGGCTTTCTCTAGTTGCAGTAAGTGGGGGCTACTCTCCAGCAGCTGTGCATGGGCTTCTCATCCTGGTGGCTTCTCTTATTGCAGAGCACGGGTTCTGGGCTCTAGGCATGTGGGCTTCAGTAGTTGCAGAGCGAAGGCTCAGGAGTTGTGCTGCACGGGCTTTAGCTGCTCCGTGGCATGTGAAATCTTCCCAGACCAGGAATCGAACCCATGTCCCCTGCACTGGCAGCAGATTCTTACCCACTGCACCACCAGGGAAGTCCTGAAATTCAAATTTAACTAAGCATCCTATATTTTATCTGGCAACCCTAGACTCAGTGTCCTCTAGGACTGAGTAGCTGTGCAGATGGCAGGTATCCAAAAATTCCAAACTCTAAGCCAGGCCTGAGGCTCTGTTTGAGGCTGCCCAGACTTTCCATGTGGCCTGGGCACACAGGGGCCTCAGAGCAGTGGCAGATGGATAGGCCTGGCAGGAGTCACACAGAAGGCATCCATACAGTGAACCTTACAAGGAGGAGCCTGTGCACAGAGGTGTGCCAAGGTGCCACGCCTGTGCCAAGGTGATCCTTCCTGGCAGAATAGGATGACCGAGGAACAAGAAGGGGATTTGAGACAGAATAAAATAGGAGGCAAAACCAGTCAGCCAGCATGTTAGTTTGTTGCTGCTGCTGCTAAGTCACTTCAGTCGTGTCCGATTCTGTGCGACCCCAGAGACGGCAGCCTGCTAGGCTCCCCCGTCCCTGGGATTCTCCAGGCAAGAGTACTGGAGTGGGTTGCCATTTCCTTCTCCAATGATCCACAGAGAAGAGGCAAAATCTGTTCTGTTTTGTTTGGTAAATACCTCACTTCTGGCCCAGTTATCTGGGGAATGGCAGGGGTCACCCTTGGTGGTCTCACTCTCCCACTTCATGTCTCTGCTAACAAACACGTCACTTTTCACATGTCACATGTCACAGGGAATGATGTCCCTGGGCTCATCGTGCTGGATCTGAGTGCTGACATAATCTGCTCCTGGGGTTCAGCTGATGCTGTTCCGCCTGGACCTGGTGGAGTAGCCAGCAGGTGTCCGAGACAGGGGAGTGTTAGGCTAGAGAGGTGAGGACGGTTATCTCATGGTCCAGGTCCCCTTGGCACAGTGCTCGCTCCCGCAGAGCTCACTCACCTTTCACTGTTCACACCACAAAAAAACGAAGCCATCTGTTTTCTGTCCCATGTCTCTGCATCCCAAATATTCCTGGGAAGGTTTCCAGGAGTTGGAGCTCCCAGAGCTTGCCATAAGCTACAGGCCTTCAGAAAAGAAGACTCTGCTGGGACTCATGTTGGGAGAACCTGTGTGTGCTAGAAGTGTTGGGGCGGGAGATGGGAGCAGGGAGATGGAGAGGATTCCACAGCGGTGGCGCCAGCACCTCTCGGGCACCTGCTTTGTGGGGCACGGCTTTAGGGCCCGACGTGCCCTGTCTCTTTGCTCCTCACAATGGAGCGAAGAGAGTTAGGTGGGAACAGTGGCTCCATGCTCTGATGAGACAGCTGAGGTTGAGAGAGTTTTCATGCCTTACTCAAGCCACATTGCTAACTCTGAATCAGGTCTGAATGACCCCAAAGCTAATGCTCTTAACCATGCTAATTCTGTCTCTTTTAGATCTGTTGTCCCTTCTTGCTCTTCCTAACTTTGGGGACTCCAGATCTCTGGTGCTATTCTGAGTATGTGGATTAGGACAAGGTGGGCCTGAGAAGCCTGCTTCTGCTGGGCTCCAGGCCATGGGGAGTGCTGCAGCCTCTGGCCAGCGTTGGGTCCAGGAGATCTGCTGAGGGACCTGGAGGAAACCCCCTCAAAGTGCCTTAACGGAGCGTGCCCTGGACTCTCCGCAGGACCCTAGTAGGGTGAGGTGAGGTGAAGTCGCTCAGTCGTGTCCGACTCTTTGCGACCCCATGGACTGTAACCTACTAGGCTTCTCCGTCCGTGGGGTTCTCCAGGCAAGAATACTGGAGTGGATTGCCATTTCCTTCTCCAGGGGATCTTCCCGACCCAGGAATTGAACCCGGGTCTCCCGCATTAGAGGCAAATGCTTTAACCTCTGAACCTAGTAGGGTAGTAAGTGAAAATACAGAAACCCTGTTAAATTTGCATTTCAGGTAAATAATTCTTTAATAGACATACAGCCTATGCAATATTTAGGATACACTTATTCTAAAACACTATTTGTTGATCTGAAATTCAAATTTAAAAAAAATTTTTTATTTATTTTATTTTAACTAATTAATTTATTTTTGGCTGTGCTGGGTCTTTGTTGCTGCATGCAGGCTTTCTCTAGTTGCAGTAAGCGGGGGCTACTCTCCAGCAGCTGTGCATGGGCTTCTCATCCTGGTGGCTTCTCTTATTGCAGAGCACGGGTTCTGGGCTCTAGGCATGTGGGCTTCAGTAGTTGCAGAGCGAAGGCTCAGGAGTTGTGCTGCACGGGCTTTAGCTGCTCCGTGGCATGTGAAATCTTCCCAGACCAGGAATCGAACCCATGTCCCCTGCACTGGCAGCAGATTCTTACCCACTGCACCACCAGGGAAGTCCTGAAATTCAAATTTAACTAAGCATCCTATATTTTATCTGGCAACCCTAGACTCAGTGTCCTCTAGGACTGAGTAGCTGTGCAGATGGCAGGTATCCAAAAATTCCAAACTCTAAGCCAGGCCTGAGGCTCTGTTTGAGGCTGCCCAGACTTTCCATGTGGCCTGGGCACACAGGGGCCTCAGAGCAGTGGCAGATGGATAGGCCTGGCAGGAGTCACACAGAAGGCATCCATACAGTGAACCTTACAAGGAGGAGCCTGTGCACAGAGGTGTGCCAAGGTGCCACGCCTGTGCCAAGGTGATCCTTCCTGGCAGAATAGGATGACCGAGGAACAAGAAGGGGATTTGAGACAGAATAAAATAGGAGGCAAAACCAGTCAGCCAGCATGTTAGTTTGTTGCTGCTGCTGCTAAGTCACTTCAGTCGTGTCCGATTCTGTGCGACCCCAGAGACGGCAGCCTGCTAGGCTCCCCCGTCCCTGGGATTCTCCAGGCAAGAGTACTGGAGTGGGTTGCCATTTCCTTCTCCAATGCATGAAAGTGAAAAGTGAAAGTGAAGTCGCGGAGTCGTGTCCGACTCTTAGCAACCCCATGGACTGCAGCCCACCAGGCTCCTACATCCATGGGATTTTCCAGGCAAGAGTACTGGAGTGGGGTGCCATTGCCTTCTCCGTGTTAGTTTGCTAGGGTTGCCATAACGAAATGTCATAGATCAGGTGGCTAAACAATAGAAATTAATTTTTTCACAATTCTGGAGGCTATAAGTTCAAAATCAAGGTGTTGGCAGGTTTGGTTTCTTATGCAGCCTCTCTCCTTGGCTTGTAGGAGGCCACTTTCTTCCTGTGTTTTCACATGGTCTTCCCTGAGTGTCTGTGTCCTAAGCATCATATAAGGACATCAGTCATATTGGATTACTGCTCATCATCATCACCTCATTGTAACTTAATTACCTATTTGGACTCTATCTTCAAATGTAGTTACATTCTGAGGTTCTAGGGGTTCAGACTTCAATATATGAACTTTGGTGGTGTTGGGGTACACAATTCAGTTCATAACAGCCAGAAAAAGATTCCGGAAGCATATGAGTTGGCTTGTGAAGGGAAATGGCTCCGTCATAGTGCCCTGGGGACCTTGTACACATCCACGTAGGACACAGGCCAGGCTTGACTTGTTGCTGAGTCTAAATCTTGGCAGAACACTCTGTAATCTTCCTGGAGTGTGAGGGCATGCAAGGCTTGTAAGGAGCAGTAAGGCCATTTTCTACTTGCCTCCTTTCTTCCTAGGAGGCTGTTGTGAGACAGTTTCTTATCCCCTCTCAGGTTCCCATGATGCCTGAGACTTTCTGCCTTGTCCTCCGGCTCGCGGGCCCAGTTGCAGCCTGTAAGCTAGCTGCAGCACGGCATCGGCTTCTCAGCAACAGGGTGGGCTTTGCAGTCACCTGGCCCTTCGGTTCCAGTGCTGCCCTGTGCACGGCTGTGGGGAGCTGGTGTCCTTGGCTGCTCTTCCTTGCACTGACATGTAAACAATCTGAACTGGGGCTTGGTGTTTCATTCCCAATTGTATCAACTAGGGCTTACCTTGTGCTCACTCTTTGGTTCTGGTGGCCGGAAGCACAGCCGGCCTGAATACAAGCAAGAGGCATCCATGGAGAGTTGGGGAAGAGCAACTAAAACATAAAGCAGTTCTTAAAGGGAAATGGCTTGTGGGGTTTGGTTCTGTGTAGTCAGGCCAAGGTGAGAGGGACATTTACTGTTAGGGTGTGCTCAGGGGTGATGGGAATGGAAACGCTCCTGTCAAGATTAGAAGATTTTAAAGTTGCTAGAAAAAAAGGCTGAATAGCTGTTTTTTTTTTTTTTTTTCCCCCCCTCCTGTTTTGTGTTTTCTTTTTTTATCCAAAGGCCACACAAGTATTAAATGTTGACCCTTAACTATTAACTGTGGACATTTTTGATGATAAATGTACCAGAAGAAGGAATGCTATTCTGGTAGGGTGAACAGTTGAAAGTTCAATAGCAGCAGTCATTTACTACCCTGGGTTCAAAGAATCTGGGGTTCAAATCATAGCTCCTTAGTTTACAAGTTATCTCAGGTAAATGATTTTACCTCTCCAAGCTTTAGTTTTCTCAATCAGCAAAGTGGGAATTCTTCATTTGGGAACCACTTTGGATTGTTGCGAGGATTGTATAAATAATTGACTCATTGAACACTTAACATGTGCCTAGTGCTTTATTTATTTTATCTCATTTATTTCTCACAACAACTCCCAGAGAGGTAGGATTGTTATTATGTCAGTTTTACAAATGAATAAACTGCGGCACTAAGAGGTTAAGTAACTTGCCCAAAGTTAAAGCTAGTAACTGTGAGCGCCAGAATTCAAACTCAAGCAGACTCACTCCTAAGCCTGCTCATTTGTCAGTGGGCTACAAAATAAACCGGGAAAATTATGCAAAATATTATTAGAGTGCTTAGCACATATAAGCATGATACATGGTAGCCATTATTTTAGTTTTTCCTTACTTCAATTTAACGAAATTAACAAGTGCAAAAATGTATACAAAGAAGGAGGAAAAAAAAAGTTTTCTTTTTTGTATTCGTGTTTTTCAAAAATTCCTTGAAAATCTTACATGTGCCATCAGAAAAAATTACTGGGGAAAAAAAAAAATCAGTGATAACCTACAAGGAAAGAGATGTTTAAGTAAGGCCAGATGAAGAAAATCAGGTTTCGAGAGTTTTCCAGAAACTCTGGTTCCCTGCTGGCTGAAAAATATAGCACACCTGAAACCAGTCCACAAACTATTAGAAGCCTCCAGGGCAATAGGTGCGTGGGACTGATGTCTAAGTGATCAGTGAAGGCTGTGCAGCGGTAAGTGGGGCTCTGGACCTCGGAACCTCCTAGGGCCCTTCTGGCCTGTTTGAGGCCCTGTCTGAAGATCACTCAACAGGAAACTCGGCCGGCTTATTGGTGGGTGGAGGAACCATGTGGGACTCTGGATCCTGGGATGGGGTTGGTGCTGGGTACCCTGAGAGCATGCCTCAGCCGGGCATTGTGCGGTCAGCGTTCGGGTCTCCTTGGCAACGTCTATGGGGAAGGCCATTGGGCGCACCCGGGAAGGCGCAGAAAGGACTCGAGCGGCCCTGTCGCGTCCTAAGGCCGCCGTCTAGCCGCCCGGCCCATGTGTTCCAGAGTCTCAGGCCGTGGCCCCAGTCCGACGCGCTCGCAGGAGAGGCCCGGGGGCGGCATGGCGGACGCGCGGCCCAGCTGCACCCGGCGCGGCGGTGTGCGGCACGGGCTGCTGGAGAGGATGGCGCCCCTCACGCGGGACGGCCCGCCGCGCACCGAGCCCGAGGCGGCGGGGCGGCGCGCGGCCGGCGACGGCGGCTCCTGCTCGGGCTTCTGGTGCTGGCGGCGGCTCTTCCGGCGGGGTGCGGCCCGCGGCCCGCGCAGGAAGAAGGCGCGGTACGCGAGGCCCGGGCCAGCGGCCCAGGAGCGCGGCGGCTGGGGCCCCGCGAGCCTGCGGAAGCTGCTGCAGAGGCTGGTGGCGTGGAGGCGGCGCTACCTGCGGCGCAGGGAGCGGTGCGAGAGGCTGGAGGAGATCCCGCTGCTGGTGCTGGACGGCGCGCAGGCCCGCGACTAGGCCGCGGCCGCCTGGATCCCTGCCCCGCCTCCTGCACCCAGAGCTTTGATTTTGTTTTGTTTAGTAAAGGCAAGATATGAAAATAAACCCAGTTCCATTTGAATGAAAGACGAGTGGCTTTTTTTTCGGCGGGGATGGTCGGGGGCCATGCATTTGAAACCAAGGTTTTAGTGATGTGAACCGGCTTTATTCTTCTCTGGGGACTGGGGCCTTGATAAAGTAACGGATCAGGAGGTGGTCGCCGCGGAGGCCCCGGGATCCCTCTGGTCCCAGCATATTTTCTGGCGGTTGCTACCAGGCAAAGAAGAGCTGGAAAAGGAAGCAGGGGCTCATCTTTCCCTGAACACCCCAGAAGAATGTGGGAGGGGAAGTGGTCTTCAACTGGAGGCAGGCCCACTGGGATTAAAACATTTTTGTTTTAAAGAGGGATGTTCGAAATCTTCACCTCACACGACCAAGAGCAAATCCTGCTTTGATTTTTCGTTTACAGGCGTTTATGAACCCATGTAAACCAACATTAGGGCCAAGGCCTGGGGGCTAATGCTGGAGTTTGAAAACTTGTGCTGGAGATCAAAGTGCAAAGGGATAGGAGTTCTGGAAATTCCTGAATGCGTCTTTAACTTCTTCCTCTTCCTCGTCAATAAAAACTTGCTAATGATACTCTATATCTACAGGCCTGCGAGGATGACAGTAAAATATTAAAAGTGAAAGTGCTCGAAGTACACTAAAAGAGCTGTATGCAGTCAAGGTATTCATTAAACTGGTATAATTGTCTCTCCCTAGGCTACTCCCAGACCACTACTGACCCTACTGTCCTCCCTTCCTGCCCCACCTGGCCAACGCTTCAAACAAACTAGACACTCTGAGCAGTGTGCCTTCAGGTTCTTCACTTGACGTTCCTAATGTTGTTGGGGAGGCCTTCCCTGAGGCCTTCCAGGGGTCTCCCTGTGCCCTTGACCTAGAAAGTCATCTTCGGGGAAGTGGGCATGGAAGACCATCCCTTGTTCAGTAAGGAAGGAATAAAGACTCGGGAGACGGGAACCTAGGAAACTGAGAACAGCAGAAAAAAGTAAGGTGTAGGCCAGAAAGTTGGGACCAGGAAGGGAGGCCCTACAGGACACAGTTCTCTGTGATTGAGGTTAGGTGTATTTTGTACTTCTACTTTTTCTTTTTCTTTTTTTTTAATTCCTAGCATTGTCCAGACAGCTTAGATTATTCTATAGGGTTGGGATAGGGGAATGCATTTTCAACAGAAAAGCCATTAAGCTTCATAGTCAGCATCTATCCTTATACGGAAACCAGTCTGGCTATCTTACCTTATAGCTGATTGAACCAGGGATCTCAAGATGCCTGAATTACAAGCTGTTCCATAGGGAGCAGCCCAGTGGAATCTTCCTTGCTTGGAGAGGTTGAAACTAAGAGACCAATAAAAGGAGAAGATATTTAAAGAATATCAAATTACTGAATCCTCAAATACCAAAACAGAGGTGCTGTTGAGTAATATGTAAGAAATTCCAACTGTTTAGTGTTTCCTGGGTTTGCTTATTTCAGAGAGGAAAGAGTCAAACTAAAGCAGAGTTAATTTTCTCTGATCCTTAATTTGAATGTAGCTGTGCCTTTTTGTTTTGACAGACAGGCCATGGCCTCTACAATACATCTAAGGAAATTAGTCTAGGCTGTGCCTGGGTCTGTGTGGACACATTTCCACTAACTCACACACATGTGCATACACACACTCATCTCAGCTCTGTGTATAAGCACATGGCATCATGTAAATGTTTATCTTAGAGAATTTGTCCAATCTTCTCGTTCTGTCCACACAAAACCTTACATTTTTGGTAATGCTGTCTGCCTGTGATTGGTTCCTCCTGACAATTGATTATAATTAATTCCTCCTACCACTCTCTGGGCTATTATACCAGCCAGTATGTACGCGCTTGCTAAGTCACTTCAGTTCTGTCCAACTCTTTGTGACTCCACGAACTGTGGTCCACCAGACTCCTCTGTCCGTGGGATTCTCCAGGCAAGAATACTGGAGTTGGTTGCCATGCCCTCCTCAATGAGATCTTCCCCACCCAGGGACTGAACCCTTGTCTCCAGCATCTCCTGCATTGGCAGGAGGATTCTTTACCACTAGCGCCACTTGGGAAGCCCCATACCAGTGAGTATCTCCTGCCAAAGCCCATCTTCAGCAGAAACATGGCCTTCAGGTGTGGGTGCTACATCAGGGTGCTGCGGCAGAATGCCTGCTGGCGGTTTCTTCTCCCGCTAAACCCTCCTTCCCCTGGAATTTTAGAGTATTTCCTGGTGACAGTGTTAACTTCTGATCCTCTGGGGCTGGAGAAGTATCAGCTTGTGATTTGTTCTTCCTCCTATATCCATTTTCCTTTGAATCGAAAACCAACACAAAAAAATGCAGCCCCTCATTATTCAGCCACTTTTGGTTGAGTGTTTTCTGGTGCAGATATTCCAGAAGCATGTCTCTTGGCCACAGGAGGTAAGTCAGATTGGGTCTTCACTTAAGTTAAGCTCTTTTCATTGCCTCTTGCCAACGTTTCTCTAACCCCAGATTTCTGTAAGGTAGCTCTGCCTCAGGCCACTTTAAGGGGAAACATGTTTGCTCTAAGGTTCCAGGAGACCACAGACCTTGAGGTAGTTCTCGGACAGGCTTGTCTCCCTGCATCTCTTGAGCCCCCTCTTGGGGAAGAGTTTTTATAGGCAAAATTTGGGGTGAGGGCTGCAGGGTGTGTGACTTTCTTCTGATTGGTTGATGGAGAGGTAATGGTGTTCCAGGAATCTGGTATTCATCCCGAAGTTACCATCCTCCACCAGGGTGAGGGCCTTGGTTCCTGTAGAACTCAAAGATATATCGTTATATACCCCACGACATATCAATATATCTCTTGAGGAACTAGGACTGGGCTTTATTGCCGCACAATTGTTTTCTGACTGCCTTTCCTATGTTTCTGCATCCCTTCACTTCCTTAATTAGTAACCGTTTGAATCTGCCCTTTGGAATTACAGGAAGGTCTATGAGACTGAAGTCTTTTTCAAAGTTTTTACAAACGAGAAACAGGGGTATATTGTAAGGCTTTTGTATCGGGAGGGCCTCACAGAGTCCTACTTGGTTTTAGAGAGTGTTGAAGAGAGAGCTTAAAATGCTTTACCCTCTGAAAGAGAAGGGAGGGAGGCTGTCAATTTGGGTTACCAGTGAGGAGCTTAAGAGGAGGACCTCAGCTCACTAATAGGCCAACCTGCTCAGAGTTCCAGGCTTTGCTCTGCCAGGGGTCTCCAAAGGATATATAGAGGCCCAGGTTTAGGCATGTGAGGTAGACTTCTCCCACCAAGGGAGTTGTTTGTTGTTGCTTAGTTGCCAAATCGAGTCCGACTCTTTGCAACCCCATGGACTGTAGCTTACCAGGCACCTCTGTCCATGGGATTCTCCAGGCAAGAATACTGGAGTGGGTTGCCATGCTCTGCTCCAAGGGATCTTCCCAGCCCAGGGATCTAACCCACGTTTCCTGCTTGGCAGGTGGATTCTTTATCATTGAGCCACCTGGGAAGCCAAGGGAGAGAAATAAGATTAAGATGCCTCTCCACTCCCCCCATCTGATTTATATGGGAACAGGTAGAATTGCTTTATTTACATTTGTGTATGTGTGTGTGCGTACACGCTAAGATGCTTCAGTTGTGTTTGACTCTTTGCAACCTTATGGACTGTAGCCTGCCAGGCTCCTACTGGAGTGGGTTGCCATACCCTTCCACAGTGGACTTTCCCAACTCAGGGATCGAACCCATGTCACAATACTATATTCCTGACAAGTACTATGTGACTTGAATCATTTAAAAAATACTTCTAGTTGTGGTAAAATAGACATGAAGTTTATTATCTTGAGGCAGAGCTAGATGGGCCCCAGGTTGAACAATTGCAGTTTGTCCTCTGTGGACAGATACTTCAAGAGGAAGGAAGAACTGATCCCTTCCCAGATAAAGAGACCACATATTTCTCATTCTTGAGGTTGAGGAGACCTTCCTGATGACACATGTGCATCAGGGGTCAAAAAGGAAGGGAGTGCCACCCCACAGGTGATGTCAACCTACCCATAGGCCTTTTCCCAACCCAGGGATTCAACCTGGATTTCCTGCACTGCAGGCCCAAGAATACTGGAGTGAGTTGCCATTTCCTTCTCCATTGAACCTAGGTCTCCCATACTGCAGGCAGATTCTTTACCATCTGAGCCACCAGGGACGCCATAGGGCCTTTCACTAGAATCCATCTTGGCTAAGAGATGCTCGCGCACACAGGGGAGGACTCTGAGATAAACCAAATATGGACTCAGTGCAAGATGACTGGCCAGAGGAAACCTGGAAGAAATGCCCCATATAAGTGATTCAAATGACCACGAGGGTGCAACTCTGAGTCTGCCCATGTGAATGTACTCTTTTTCCTCCTAGAAACACTTGCTTCACAACGTTCTGTCTCTTTGTGGAAAGAAATGTGTTTCTACAAAGCTAACAGGCCAGGACCCTGTTACTGGCCGTCGTGGTCCAGTGGCTAGGGTTCAGTGTTCTCACTGCCATGGCCTGGCCGTGGCCTGACTTCAGTCTCTGGCCTGGGAGCCAAAGTCCTGCTTCAAGTGGCTGCAGGTTGAGGCCACCCGAGATCAATCTGAACCATGTGGTGTTAAGCACATTCACATCACTGTGTAACCATCAACACCATCCATCTCTAGAACCCTTTTCATCTTGCGAAATTGAAACTCTGCCTCCCTTAAACAACAACTTTCCATTCTCCCCTTGAAAGCTAGCAGGATCCTGCTGGGCCTTCCCAGGTACAAAAGCTTCTCCATGTCCCTTGTTTCTTGTTTGCAGAAAGAAGGCATTCGTCTCCTAGGCTTTCCCTGAGTTCCAAAGGGCAGACACCAGCAGTTACTAATTGGGGAAGTGAGGGAAAGCAGAAACTAAGGGAAAACAATTAAACAAGAAGAGTAATGACAGGGACTTCCCTGGTAGTCCAGTGGCTAAGACTCCACACTCTTAAAGTAAGGGACCTTGGTTTAACCCCTGGTCATGGAACTAGATCCCCCATGCCACAGCTAAAGATCCGGCATGTTGTAAAGAAGATTGAAGATCCCAGATGCTGCAACTAAGACCTGGCACAGCCAAATAAATAAATAATTTTTTTGAAAAGAAGAGTAATGACAATATTTTAGTGATAAAACAGAGTCCTGTTTGCTACATAACAATCTGACGTATCCGCAGGGTTGTTCTGTGTTAACTAAGACCCTACCCAGCTGGAGCATGCTAAGCATAAGTGCTAGATCTCAGACTGGTTGGAACCAGAAGGCTGATGATTAAGATCCCTGAAACATCATCCTGTTACCTCAACACCAATCAATCAAAGAAAGTCATGCACCCTGCAGCCCTCACCACAAGCGCTGCCTTTAAATACTCTTCCCTGAAAGCCATCGGGGGGTTCAGATCTTTGGGGCATAAACTGTTCCTTCTTGCTTGGTATCTGCAATACACACTATACTGTCCTTCACCACAATCTGGTGTCAGTAAATTGACTTTGCTGCATGGTAAGCGAGCAGATCAAAGTTCAGTTCAGTTACACACTCCCTCCCAAACTCTTGCAACCATGGTTCTACTTTCTGTGTCTATGCATTTGACCAGATATAATATTTAGAATATTCTAGGTATGTTCTAAAAAAGGAATCACACAGTGTGTCTTTTTGTGCTTGGCTTATTTCACTTAGCATAAAGTCCTTTAGGTTCCATGTTGTAGCATATATCAGAATTTCCTTCTTTTCTAAAACTGAATAATATTACAACTATATATACATACCACATTTTGCTTATCTGTCAAGGACGCTTAGGTTTCTTCCATCTTTGGCTATGGTGAATAATGCTGCTATGAATATGGGTGTACAAATACCTCTTTAAGACCCTGCTTTCAATTTTTTGGGTACCTATCTGGAAGTGGAATTGCTGGATCATATTCCATGTTTAAGTTTTTGAGGAATAACCATACTGTTTTCTATAGTGGCTGAATTGTTTTACCTTCCCACCAAGAATTGGAGCATCAGTGTTCCAGTTTCTTGAATTCTTCACCACTTGTTAGGAAAAGAGTACATAAAGCATGGATTAGGTTAAACCGGTTCTGATTCCTACAAGCATATGGTTGATTAATCAAACCTGTAGTTATCTTACAGATACAGCACTGCCCTTGAGCAAGAGGGGACCCATGTTTCTAGGATGACCCCAGAAGCAAGAATCTTCAATCTACGGAATTCAGAGAATAGAACTCTTCTATTTAGAACTGTTGTCTAACCAGAGCCACAGACTAGAAGCCCTTCAATAAGGAAAACCCAGCTTCCGAGCAGCCCGAGTATCCTGCTTAACATATATACAGACTGGTTAGAGACTGATCAATCAGCTTCTGCCCCAACCCCTTATGTTCTGCCCCAACCCTGGATTAGAGAGACAGATTTGAGCCTTGCTTCTTGTTTCCTTGCCAGTCTTGCAACGAAACTTGTTCTTTTCTCAAAAGTTGGTATCATAGTGTTGGCTTCAATGTACGAGGGGCAGCAAGCCCTTGATTGGTAATATTTTCTGTTTTCTTGTTTGTTTTTTTGACTGTAGCTATCCAAATGGGTGTAAGGTAGAATTTTATTATGCTTTTGGTTTCCATTTCCCTCAGGATTGGTGATGTTGCACATCTTTTCATGTGTTTATTGTTTATTTGCACATCTTTTAATCTTTTTTGGAAAAAAGTCTATTCTAGCTCTTTGCCCATTTTTTAATTGAGTTTTTTCCTTCAATCGTAGGAGTTCTTTTACTATATATATATATGCATATATACACATATTTATTACTATATACTTTTACTATAATTTGAGAATATTTTCTCCCATTCTGCAGGTCGCCTTTTCACTCTATTGATTTGTGTTCTTTGATGCACACAAGTTTAAAATTTTGGTGTAGTCCAACTTATTTATTTCTTTTCTTGCTTGTGCTTTTGTTGTCATATCCAAGAAATCATTGCCAAAGCTAGTGTTTCCTTCTATGAACTTTATAGTTTTAGCTCATATGTGTAGGTCTCTGGTCTGTTTTAAATTAATTGAATTTTAAAAATTATTTTAAATTTTTGGTTATTCTCGGTCTTGTTCCTGTGGAGGCTTTTCTCCAGTGGTGGTGAGTGGGGGCTGCTCTCCAGTTGTGACATGTGGGCTTCTCATTGCAGGGGCTTCTCTCTGGAGCACAGCCTCCAGCACGTGGGCTTCAATGGCTGTGGCCCATGTGCCCGGAAGTCGTGGCTCCAGGGCTCTAGAGCTCGGGCTCAGTAGCTGTGGCACACGGGCTTAGCTGCTCCTTGGCCTGTGGGAACTTCTTGGTCCAGGGATGAAACTGGTTTCTCCTGCATTAGCAGGCAATTTCTTTACCACTGAGCCACCAGGGAAGCCCAAGAATAACTACTATTAATTGAGAGTTTACCACTTGCCATGGCTTACATTAGGGTTTATTCTTGTGTTCATCCTATGGATTTTGACAATTATATGATATCATGGAAAAGACAAAACTATAGACACAGTAAAAAGATCAATGGTTGTCAGGAGCTTGGTTGGGGAGAGGGAGAAAGGCATGAGTAGGCAAACCACAGAGAGTTTTTAGGGCAGTGAAACTACCCTGAAAGATATTATAATGGGCTCCATCAGTCTGTTGACCTAGACAACTGGGAGGTGATGCCCAGGCAATCACCTAGGGAATCTGTGTTTTAAGCTTCCCAGGAGATTCTTTGGCCTGCAACTTGGGAAGCACCTTGGAGGCATGGGAGTTGTTGGGGAGGCCTCGGTGGGTCATTGGCGCACCTCTTCTCTCTCCAGGCCCACCTCCTGGGTCAGGCTGGCCTTTTCCCGAGCCTATGCTGAAGCTCAACAAACTATGGAAAATTGTTAAAGAGGTGGAGTATCAGACCACCTTACCTGTTTCCTGAGAAACCTGTATGCATGACAAGAAGCAACAGCTAGAACCGGACATGGAACAACAGACTGGTTCAAAATTGGAAAAGGGGTTCTCAAGGCTGTATATTGTTACCTTGCTTATTTAACTTCCATGCAGAGTACACCATGTGAAATGCCAGGCTGGAATTTAGATTTCCAGGAAAAATAGCAGCAACCTCAGATATTTAGATGATACCACTCTAATGGTAGAGTCTTCTGAGGAGAGTGAAAAAGTTGGCTTAAAGCTCAATATTCAAAAAACTAAGATTGTGTGTCTGGTCCTATCATTTCACAGCAAATAGACAGGGAAAAATTGGAAACAGTGACAGACTTTATTTTCTTGGGCTCCAAAATCACTGCAGATGGTGACTGCAACCATGAAATTAAAAGATGCTTTGCTCCTTGGAAGAAAAACTGTGACAAAACCTAGACAGCATATTAAAAAGCAGAGACATCACTTTGCTGACAGAGGTCCATATGGTCAAAGCTGTGGTTTTTCTAGGAGTCATGTATGGATGTGAGAGTTGGACAATAAAGAAGGCTGAGAGAAGAATTGATGCTTTTGAACTGTGGTGCTGGAGAAGACTCTTAAGAGTCCCTTGGACAGCAAGGAGATCAAACTAATCAATCCTGAAGGGAATCAACCCTGAATATTCATTGGAAGGACTGATATTGAAGCTCCAATACTTTGGCTACCTGATGCGAAGATCCAGCTCATTGGAAAAGACCCTGATGCTGGGAAAGATTGAGGGCAGGAGGAGAGGGGGATGACAGAGGATGGGAAGGTTGGATGGCATCACCGAATCAATGGATGCGAGTCTGATCAAACTCTGAGAGACTGTGAAGGACAGGGAAGCCTGGGGTCGCAAAGAGTTGGACACAACTTAATGACTGAACAACAGTGCTGAAGCTGCCTGTGCGTGTTACCCTAAACCAGAAGACAGTGACTGTGGGGACCAGCAATCTCCTTCATTTACAGAGGAGGGAACTCAGCCTCAGAGGAAGGAAGTGAATTTGTCCCACACGTCAGGGCTGGGACTAGAATGAACATTCCCTGTCTTTTCCCACTGTGAGCAAGGAGCATGGACACACAGCCCTCACTGGTCAGGCCCCCAGTGTCCTGGTGGGGAAGGAGGTGGGTGGTGATCAGGGACCTTTCCCAGGCAAGTGTTTCTGGTAAACTGACTAAAGAAGTCTGAGAAACAGAACAAAAACTAAAGAGCCAGAATCTCCAAGACTCCGGTAACTTGCTCTAACTTCTTTTTCTCATTCTAGACACATGCTGACTTTCCTATTATGTAAACCTTAGGTGCTGCAACCTGCACACTGATGGTCGAGGCTGATTGCAAATTAAAGGCTATCTCTTGCCCCAAAGAGAAGCAGCTTTTGTGAAGCAGCCAAGGGAGGGAAGGCAGCCTTAACCCATGATTGCCTCTAAGCCAGCTTTCCCAGCTCAAGAAACGGAGCTCAGAGATGGAGTTGAGACATGGTGTATCAAATCATTTGAAAACACACAGCCTGGGGCTGCCCAGGTGGCTCAGTGATAAAGAATCCACCTGCCAACGCAGGAGACACAGGTTAGATCTATGATCCAGGAAGATTCCACATGCTGTAGAGCAGCTAAGCCCATGTGCCACAGCTATTGAGCCTGTGCTCTGGAGCCCAGGAACTGCAACCACTGAAGCCCAGACATCCTGGAGCCCGTGTTCTGCAACAATAGAAGCCACCGCAATGAGAAGCTGGCATCACAACTAGAGAGTAGCCCCTGCTCACCGCAACTAGAGAGAAGTCTGCACAGTGACAAAGACTTAGCACAGCCAAAAATAAAGTAATAAATAAAATGATTTTAAAAAAGAAAGAAAAGAAAACACACTGTCTGAAGCAATGAAGATGAGATGGTTAACACACAGATGGGGTGGGGAAAGACCGCATGGTTATGCAGTCATCAAGACAACAGCCTGGATTCCCTCCCACCTGGAACACTAAGAGTCTGGGGTGTGAGGGGCCCTGAAGCTTAAGCCACATTAGCTTCAGGGATAATCCCAACGAGTCTCTCTGCTGCATCGGCTCATTGCACTGATGGAGGGGTTGTAAGGACCAGAGCTGAGGATGTTTGAAGTCAGTGCTCCTTCTGTTGAGGAGAGATGCAGGACGAGCTTGCCTGGCCACAGGTGCACTCATCCATTGCCTTTGGAATTGCTGGAGAGTTTGCCTGGTAGGCTGGAGCCAGAGGGATGTCACCAAGGGGTGATTGTGTCATTCATGGTTTTTTTCTTTTCTGTATTTTATGATGCTTTGACATTTTTGGGCTTTGCAGACCTGCGGAGGGACTGCTGCTCCAGGGTTAGCTAATTCCTCCAGATGACCCACAACTTGTCTATGATCTTGTCTTTGATATGCAAATAATCAATTCAGAGACTCTAGGCTCCCATAGTCTGGGACCCTATCCCTCTGCCCCCAATTACCCCAGGGCCAGGAAGTTAAAAAGTAGGGACTGTGTCTATAGCCCGGAGCTTGCAGAAATTATTCAAACTATCCAATCCTCTACCTGCTCAGTTTGCCTACCCTTCCTTGCCTGTTTCTTTCTAGGAAAACTGCAATAAAGCCTCTTGCCCATGCTTTCCTCTTGCTTGTTCTGCCTCCTAACTCCCCTTGCTGCTTCCCCATGTGGACTGGCATGCCGTGTGAGTATAAAAATGCCTTCCTTCATGACAGCCATTTCTGTGTCTGCATGTCTCACCATGTTTGGCCTTCCCTGGGGCTTAAGTGGTAAAGCCCATCTGCCTGCAAATGCAGGAGACCATCTACAATGCAGGAGACAAAGGACATGCAGGTTTGATTCCTGGGTGGGGAAGATCCCCTGGAGAAGGAAATGGCAACCCACTCCAGTATTCTTGTCTGGGAAATCCCATGAATAGAGGAACCTGTTGGGCTACAGTCCATAGGGTAAGAGTCAGACACAACTTAGCAACCTAAACACCATGTGTCTTACCATAACTGGTATATTTTAAAAGTAATGACCAATTTAAGACTCATGACTACTGAGTACCTCACGTATATCATGAATATCTAGTGAGTTTTGGTGCCTAGATTACATTTTACCATATTGTAGTATTTGATTTAAAAAAAATGTGTTTTACCATGTGGTATTTGGAGTTTCAGTGTATCATACAGAGAATAATGAGTATTTGGGACTTCATGTTCTTCTGTGGTCTTCCTGTCTATCCTCGCTGCTGAGCACACGTGTGTTCTACTGATTTGTATATTGAACATGTCTCACTAAGAACTAACTAATTAACTATACTTAACTCATCTTCTGAGGTTTGAGTATGTCTCACAAGCTATTTGCGTCTTTGGCATGTCTGCTTAGCATGTATGCTTGCCTTTCCCTGGTGTTGGCCTTGTCCTCTCCAGCAGGCGTGCACATTCTCGGTGACGCAGTTCCACACGCTTTGAAAGGCTGTGAAACTGGAGTCTCTCCCCACCTGGTGCTGGCTTTGTCCTGCCAGAAGGGCCTTGTTTCCTTACAGAGTCTCACCCTGAGCTGCTATGCTGAGATTGAAACGAGCAAGTGGGCCCCTGGGTGGCTGAGGCCTGACTTGTTACAGGGCCACCTGGCCCCGTAGCTGGCGCAGGGTCACAGAGGACCATGCAGGATAGTCACTGACCCACACAAATGTCTGCCTCGAGGGCCACTGGGGACTTGGGGGGAGCACTCACTGAGCTGAGTGCACACCTGGAGAGAGACAGGAGCTGAATCACACAGGTGATGCCTGCTTTCCTACAAGGTGGGGACCACCTGGGAAGTCCTTGGACCCTGTTTTGAAGCCTTTAATCTGCCTGGCTACTTCTGTTAATTTGTTCTTTCAGTTTAAAAATTGTATTTTACTCAAGTTTATTCTCCCAACTTTTTTTTTTCATTTCATTCTATTATTTTTTTATTTTTGGTGGTGCTGGATCTTCATTGCTGCAATGGACTTTCTCTGGTTGCAGCAAGAGAGGGCTACTTTTCGTTGTGGTGGGTGGACTTCTCATTGCGGTAGTTGCTCTTGTTGTGAAGCACAGGCTGTAGATGCGTCAGTTTCAGTAGTTGAAACACGTGGGTTCAGCAATTGTGGCCCACAGGTTTAGTTGCTTTGTGGCATGTGGGATCTTCCCAGACCGGGGATTGAACCCCCGTCCCCTGCATTAGCAGGCGAATTCTTATCCACTGTACCACCAGAGAAGTCTTCTCCCCACTTTATTAATCGAAGACATTTATAATCAAAGACTTTCAAGTAGCACAAGGTAACCAGTATATCACACTCACTTGGTGCAGTCTGAATCACACACAAAGCACAAAGCAATGCAATGCAATTATACTGAGAATTAATACATGGCACCATCATTACTACTTTGAAATCCTTGGATACTCTAATTTCAGAAGATTTCAGTTCATTTCAGTTCAGTTGCTCAGTCGTATCTGACTCTTTGTGACCCCATGGAGTGCAGCATTCCAGGCTTACCTGTCCATCACCAACTCTTGGCGCTTGCTCAAACTCATGTCCATCGAGTCGGTGATGCCATCCAACCATCTCATCCTCCTGCCTTCAGTCTTTCCCAGTGTCAGGGTCTTTTCGAATGAGTCAGTTTTTTGCATCAGGTGGCCAAAGTATTGGAGCTTCAGCTTAAGCATCAGTCCTTCCAATGAATATTCAGGACTGATTTCCTTTAGGATGGATTGGTTGGATCTCCTTGCAGTCCAAGGGACTCTGAAGAGTCTTCAGAAGGTTTACTCCAGGTTAAATAGCACTTACAGCACTGGCTGGCATTCCCTGAACGTTTACTACATGCCAGGCTCTGTTCCAACAGTTCTGCAATTAACCTCAGTGGACTCTCACCGTTGCCTGTTGAGTGAGATGTGCTGTCAGTCCTGTGTTGCAGGAGGACAGAAATGGCAACACATGTGGGTTAAACAGCAGCTGGAAACAAAGGAAAAGCAGATGCTCACCTTCTTTCTTTCTCCTGAGAAAGGAACTGTACCCGAAGGTGAGAACTGTATCTTCCAATTGCTGCTGAGAGTGGTATTGTCTATCCCAGTGTGGCAGAATAAAATGATCTGCGGAGGTAGATAATTTTACAGAAGAACTTCGTGACTGCAGGATCACTATATACTCTGGGGAAATAGAGGCTGGACCATGATCTGTGAATCCTCTCATCTCTTAGGTCCTTTATCAACTATATATAAAGATCTAAATTTTTTCCAATTGTAATAAAATATTTTAAAACAGCAGCCCTTAATTTTTGTCTACTTCTTCCTTTCCAGCCCCTACCTCTGCTTCCTGAGCCTTAATATTTCCAGATATATGTGTGTCGAATGCAGCAAGCAATGTGATACAAAAAATGAAGAGAAGAATTCAGTTAAAGTGATCCTGAATGGATTGTTCCCATATGCAGCTGGCAGAGGCTCATGTAAATCCTCTTGGGAGCAACACAACTTCAGCATGGGCCTGAGGGAATGTCCATAGCTAAAGTTCCAGGGAACATGAACTCACCTTAAAATAAAATTATGAAGCACACAAAGAAGCAAGGCACTCTATGCATGAGCATGAAAAAAAGAAGTTAGCAGCAATAAGCACATAAAGATTTAGACACTGGATTTATTAGGGAATTTAAAAAGTACGCTTAAAGAAAATTAAGCTTGAAAGTATAAGCAGGGAGCAAAAGATAATTTTATGATTAAGAGGATATTGAAAAGATTTAAATAGAAATCCGTGCTACGAACATATAACTGAAATAAACTCAGTGGTTAGATAGAGTAACAGACTGACAAAGCTAAGGATAGAGACAGAAAACTGGAAAGTAGATACACGTATACTACTACTACATATGCTACTCAGGATGCAGAACAGAAAAACTATGAAATGGGAATATATAAAAGAGAAGTTAGGAGATACAGAGCATGGGGAGGGTGTAATAAAAGTCCAGTTGGAATTCTAGAAAGCAATATTAGAATAGATGAGAAGAAATATTCAAAAGGATTATGGCCAAGAATTTTCCAAAGCTGTTGAAAGTATTGCTTTTCGGATGCAAGAAGCCAGAAGACTCTCAAGCAGAGTAAATAAAAAGTCATCTATACTCAGACAAGTTATAGTGAAACAGCAGACTACTAGAGGAAGAAATAGATAATATGAACAAACCAATTACTGGTAATAAAATTGAATTAAAAAAAAATTCCCCCTAAATAAAAAAGACTAGAACCAGATGCTTTCACAAATATTTACTACTATTTAGAGAAACATTAACACCCATTACTTCCAGTTATTGAAAAAAAAAAAAAACCTGTAGAGAAAGAATGTTTCTGAACTCATTCTATGAGGCCAGCATCACCCTGATACCAAAAATAGACAAAGATATCACAGAAAAAGAAAATTACAGGCCAATAGCACTGATGAACATAGAGGCAAAAATTAGCAAGAAAATATTAGCAAATCAAATTCTACAATACATGAAAAGGATCATATACCATGATCAAGTGGGATTTATCCCAGGGCTGCAAAGATGGTTCAGTATCTGCAAATCAATTAGTGTGATACATCACATTAATAAAATTAAGAACAAAAATTATATGATTACCACAATATAAGCAGAAAAACCTTGTGATGAAATTTAACATCCAGAAGGCAATGGCACCCCACTCCAGTACTCTTGCCTGGAAAATCCCATTGACAGAGGAGCCTGGTAGGCTGCGGTCCATAGGGTCACTAAGAGTCGGACATGACTGAGCGACTTCATTTTCACTCTTCACTTTCATGCATTGGAGAAGGAAATGGCAACCCACTCCAGTGTTCTTGCCTGGAGAATCCCAGGGACGGGGAAGCCTGAGGGGCTGCCGTCTATGGGGTCGCACAGAGTCGGACATGACTGAAGCGACTTAGGAGCGTTATAAAAACTTTCCACGAAGTGGGTTGAGAGAGAACCCTGATGCTGGGAAAGGTTGAGGGCAGAAGGAGAAAGNGGGGCTGCCGTCTATGGGGTCGCACAGAGTCGGACATGACTGAAGCGACTTAGGAGCGTTATAAAAACTTTCCACGAAGTGGGTTGAGAGAGAACCCTGATGCTGGGAAAGGTTGAGGGCAGAAGGAGAAAGGGGCGACAGAGGATGAGATAATTGGATAGCATCATCGACTCAATGGATACGAGTTTGAGCAAACTCTGGGAGATGGTGAAGGACAGGGAAGCCTGGCATACTGCATTTCATGGAGTCACAAAGAATCGGACATGACTGAGGAGACTGAACAAAAAAGTCATATTTAATGGTGAAAAGCTGAAAGCATTTTGTCTAAGATCAGGAAAAACACAAGAATGCCCAGTCAGACTAGAAAGGCTTTGTTAATCATCCGGGGTATTTCACAGTGAGACCTGAAGTATCACACTTGATAGGACAGCTGAGTCACCCCAAGAGCATGGGCTATTGTGCACCTGCCATAAAAGCTTACAAACAAGCCTTGAAAATATCAAACTGATATGCAAACTATTTAATTGGCAGCCAGAAAAAAAAAAAAAAAAGCCCTCAACATCCTTTAAAATACAGACCCTCAGGAGTGTAACATTGAAATATACAGCATTCAATTAAAAAATATTATGTTTGCCAATAAGCAAAAAATGTGACCCATAACCAGAAGAAAAACCAGTCAATAAAAACAGACAGAATTTAATAAACAAACCAACCATAAATGAAAGATATGATAGAATTAGCAAATAAGGACTTAATATAATTAAATAAATATGTTCAAGGATTTTAAGGAAAACATGAACAGAATGAGGAGAGGTGGAATATCTCCAGAGATTAAAAAATATAATATATTAAACGAATATTTCACTTATTGGGATTTATACCAGATTAAGCATTGCAGAAGAAAATATCAGTCGACATCAACAGATAGTAATAGAACTATTCGCATAAAAGCACACAGAGAAAAAGACCAGGAAAATGATCAGAGCATCTGACCTAGTGACAATACCAAACCGTTAACATATGTATGACTGGAGTTTCAGAAGGAGAGAAGAAAGGATGGGAGTCAAAGGGAACGACTGCAGGAAAAAGTAGTTGAAGACATAATGGCTAAAATTTTTCAAGATTTTGAAAACTAAAAAAACCACTGTTATCACAAGAAACATTAAAGGAATTCTTCGTGTGAAAGGAAAATGATGCTAGATGAAAACTTGGGTCTACACAGATAACCCTGGAAATGGTAAATATGTGGATAGGTTTGAAAATATTTTTTGTCATTTAATGTCTCCCTGAGTGGCTCAGATGGTGAAGAATTCCTCTGCAATGCAGGAGACCTGGGTTTGATCTGTGGGTTAGGAAAATCCCCTGGAGAAGGGAATGGCTACCCACTCCAGTATTCTTGCNCTGGAAATGGTAAATATGTGGATAGGTTTGAAAATATTTTTTGTCATTTAATGTCTCCCTGAGTGGCTCAGATGGTGAAGAATTCCTCTGCAATGCAGGAGACCTGGGTTTGATCTGTGGGTTAGGAAAATCCCCTGGAGAAGGGAATGGCTACCCACTCCAGTATTCTTGCCTGGAAAATTCCAAGGACAGAGGAGCCTGATGGGCTATAGTTCATGGGGTTACAAAGACCCCATGTCATTTAACAGTTTCTTTAAAAGATAACCATTTTAAAGCAAAAGCAAAGTACTGCGTGGTTTAAAACAGATGCAAATCTAAAAGGTATGAAAACTAACAGAGAGAATGGGAGAGAAGTAATTGAAGTATCCTCTTTTAAGGTTCTAACAATATATGCGAAGTGGTATGTTATTATTTGAATGTAGATAGTTATAAGTTAATGATGTGAGTTGTAAACCATGAGCAATCACTAGAAACAAAACAGACTCAAAGACATATGAGCCTAAAACTGCTCTAGAAAAATAATCTTAAAAAAATCCAAAGACAGATTGTTAATAAAGCAAAGTAGATTACTAAAATATTCTATATAAATCCTCAAAAAAGTCAGGAAAAAGGAATAAAGAAACCAAACAAACAGGAAAAAAAAACAACAACACACACACACACACAAAAACAAAAACCCACAGGACAAGTGGTTAAAAAATAACTAAGTGGTAGATTTAGACGAAATTATATTAATATTTGCATTCCCTGTGAATGTCTAAAAACTCCAGTCTGAGAAATTGTCACATTGAGATAAAAATGTAAGATTCGATTATATGCTGTATGTAAAAAAGAAAAAGAAAAAAAACCACTTTAAACGTAATGACACACAGATTGAAAATAAAAGGATGGAAAAGATAAAAAACACTCATCATAAGAAAGTGTGGTTATATTAATACCAAAATAGACTTCAGAACAAGGATTATAACAGGGATAAAGAAAGAGATTTTTGTCATTTATGTGTACAGCAAGGAGATCAAACCAGTCAATCCTAAAGGAAATCAACACTGAATATTCACTGGAAGGACTGATGCTGAAGCTGAAACTCCAGTATTTTGGTCATCTGATGAGAACAGACAGCTCATTGGAAAAGTCCCTTATGCTGGGAAAGATGGAGGGCAGAAGAAGAGTGCGTCAGATGAGATGGCTGGACAGCATTACCGGTGCAATGAACATGAACTTGGGCAAACTCCGGGAGATGGTGAGGGACAGGCAGGCCTGGCGTGCTGCAGTCCATGGAGGTGCAAAGAGTCGGACATGACTGGCAACTGAACAACAACAGTACCGTATAATAGTACACGAGTGAACCCTAATGTAGATGGACTTTAGTTAATAATAATGTACTGATCAGTTTGTCAGTTCACAAATGTGCTGCACTAATATAAGATATCAATAGTAGGGGAAAGTGTGCATGTGAGAGGAAGAGTATATGGGAACTCTTTGTTCTGATCAGTTTTTCAGTAAATTCGAATCTGTTTAAAAAATAAAATCTACCATTTTTTAAAAAAAATTGAAAAAAGTGAACTGTATTTTTTACATGTGGTGAAAAATGAGTCAGAAAATATAATTAGGAAATAAAAGATATCACACTGGCAGGGAAAAATACGAGGAACCTAGGGATATAGCTAACAAAATATTTAACACAAGAAACCCCTTTATGGAGAAAATTATAAAACTTTATCGAGAGACACTAAAGATCAGTATCCATGGAATGATAGATCATGTTCTTAGGTAAGGACTCAATATCATAAAGATATTGATTCTTTACAAATTGATAAATAAATTCAATGCATTCCAATAGGATTTGTACATGGGTATGTAACTTGAGAAGTTGATTCCAAAATATACACAGAAGAGTAAAGGGCCAAGAATAACCAATAACTTCCAGAAGAATATGGGAAAACTTGCTTTACCACATAGTGAGGCTTATTATAGAGCGTTAGTAATTAAGACAGTGTATCATTAGTGGAGCTAGTAAATAAACCAATGGAACTAGAGCACCCAGGAACAGACACACATATATGTGGAAACCTGATTAATGGAAATGGAACTTGACCCCCTAGATCTGTGGGTAAAGGATAGCCTATTCAGCATATTGTGTTAGGGCAAATAGTTATCTTTACAAAAAAAAAAAAAGATAACTCACACACACCCAAATCAGTTCTGGTTGGATTAAAGTCTTAAAAAAGGAAACATTAAAATATTTAGAAGAAAATGTATGAGAATATCTTTCCAATTTAGGTAGAGAGATGGATTTCTTAAGATTCAAAAAATATTTACCACAGAGAATATTATTGTGTAGTCAATAATATACTTTAAAACAAACTTGTTTTACCCTGAAGATAGTGAAAAGACAAATCTCAAACTGGTAGAAAATATTTGTAGCACATAGAATTGTCAAAGACTAGTAGGTGGCTCAGATGGTAAAGCGTCTGCCTACAATGTGGGAGACCCAGGTTCGATCCCTGGGTTGGGAAGATCCTCTGGAGAAGGAAATGGCAACCCACTCCAGTACTCTTGCCTGGAAAATCCCATGGATGGAGGAGCCTGGTAGGCTATATCTATGGGGTCGCAAAGAGTCGGACACGACTGAGCGACTTCACCTGACCTGACCTGAGTAGTTAGAATATGTAAATATTTTCTACAAATCAGTAAGAAAAAGATAAATAACCTAATAGAAAAATAGGCTAGGGGCTTCCACGGTGGCTCAGTGGTAAAGAATCCGCCTGCCAATGCGGGAGACACAGGTTCGATCCCTGGGCTGGGAAGATCCCACATGCTGAGCAGCTGAACCCACACACCACAACTACTGAGCCTGTTCTCGAGAGCCCAGGAGCCGCAGCTGCTGAGCCCAGACATCGTGGAGCCTGTGCTCCGCAACAAGAGAAGCCACCGCAATGAGGAGATTGTGTGCTACAAATAGAGTGGCCTTCGCTTGCTGCAACTAGGGAAAAGCTCGAGCAGCAACGAAGACCCAGCACAGCCAAAATAAATATTTTTAAAAAATAGGCTAAAGATAGGACAGAACTGTCACAGGGGGAAAAAAAGTCCCAGAGACATAGATTCTTATCTTATTAATAGTCAGGAAAATGCAAATTAAAAGCATGGCTAGATGCCAATTTATGCCTACCAGATTGGCAAACATTGAAGTTAGTCAACATGAAATCTTGGCAAGGGTGTGGAGTATGTGGACTGAATGAAGGTCTTCTGCTTGTGGGAAAACAACAAGCAGAAGAACAACTTGGTGCCTTGAAAAAAAACTTTGGTGCCCAGTGTTGACAAGATGATACAAGGACTTTCAGATGACTTGTTAAATAATATATCTAGCAGGGGTTTTGATTTTTCCATCATGCTTATAGGAAAAAGGTGCCATGATCCTCTTCCTATCTGTAAAAGAAATTTTTTTTTTCAAGTATCTGTAAATTTTAGGAATACTGGGATCTCACAACATTATAATTGTCAGTGAATTAAGTAAGACAAGCAACCAAATATAGGTTTCTTCAGAGGTTATTTTCACATAGTGGTTATTGTCACAGGATGTGGCAACAATTTCTAGTCGTAGAAGTTTATCTGGACTCTGCTGTTCTGGGTTGCAAGACACATTCTGTTGAAGGTTCTTAACCAATCAAGCAGATCCTTTGAATGACTTTTGTGATGTTGAGTGTTGTCTTCCCAGGGATTGTGTGAGACCTGAGCACAGCTCTTACCTCTGAATAATGAAAAAAATACTTTCCAAGCCCAGGCTCTGAAATTTCATTATACAATATTACAAGACAATAACTAGCCTGTGGAGCTGTTTAACTAGTAGATGAAGAGAGAGCCGAATAAGATTTTATTTAATGAAAGTGCAGTAATAAGAGTATATTTTTTTTCCCTAAAAATTAATAAAGTTGAATGTGCACATTCCCTGCAACTCTGCAGTTCCTCTCCCAGATAAGTGGAAACCCTCCCCCATGTTCCCTCCAACCTCAAAGTTCCACCCCTAGAGGGACCTTTCTATCTGAGCAGAAGGTATATCTTAAACAACATTCACAAGAGCATTAGGGCTGTTTCAGTAAAAAGCCCAAATGTCCATTAAAGTAGAACATATATAAAACTGTGTTATAGGTATACAGCAGTGAAAGTGAACTGTAACTGCACACATAAATACACATGAATTCAAGAAATATATAATGCAGAAGGCAATGGCACCCCACTCCAGTACTCTTGCCTGGAAAATCCCATGGACGGAGGAGCCTGGTGGGCTGCAGTCCATGGGGTCACTAAGAGTCGGACACGACTGAGCGACTTCACTTTCACTTTTCTCTTTCATGCATTGGAGAAGGAAATGGGAACCCACTCCAGTGTTCTTGCCTGGAGAATCCCAGGGACGGGGAAGCCTGGTGGGCTGCTGTCTCTGGGGTCGCACAGAGTCGGACACGACTGAAGCGACTTAGCAGTAGCAGCAAGAAATATATAAAATTTTTTAAAATCACAGAACATATACAAAGTGATTCCACTTATAAAAGTCTTGAAATAGGTAATACCAAATAATATACTGTTTAGGGATGCATAAGTGGGTATGAAAAACTGTTAAAAACAGGAATGATTAACACACGGTTCAGGATAGTAGTCATCCCCTCAGTGGAGGGACAAGAAAGTGACTGTGGAGGGAGATGCAGCTTCCTGCTCATGTTCTATTTTTTTAAGCTGGGTGGTGGGTACAGGGAGGTGTTCATTTCATTCTTTTTCAGCCTGAAATATATATATATGTAAACCAAAATATTATTTACGAGTGAATGGGACTTGAAGGTGCATGAACTTTTGTTGTAGAGAGAAATCAGGAAATGTTGCCCTGCTAGGGATGAGGGAGTGAAGGAAGAGTTTATCTTGGATTGTTGGTTTAGCTGAGAAAGCATAGAACATGTTTTATGCTGATAGGAATGATCCAGTGGAGAGAAGGAAACTTATGTTTCAAAGGAGACAAGGAATAAAGTTGGGGCAAGGCCTTGAGAGATGAGAGGGTGGGACCTAGTGATACAGGAGGATTGGCTTTTGGAAACAGTAAGGACGTTTTCCCATTGTAACATGGAGAGTGAGTCTGGCTTCAAGCTCTGATGAGTATGTAGTTCAAAAAATTGGAAGTTGTGAGATAATAGGAAATAATATGTGTTGGTCCTTGGCCCCGATTCCAAGAACAGAGCTCCTAGAACCCTTGTAAACTCCTGAGTGATAAGAGCACCAGGAGCAGCTTTTGTTCTGTTGAGGCCACTCTGGGTGGGCACCTTATGGCTCCTGGTCTCCAGAAAGACCAAGCCATGACTGCATGCACGCTTAGTTGCTCAGTTGGGTCTGACTCTTGTGACCCTTATGGATTGTAGCCCATCAGGCTCCTCTGTCCATAGGATTTCCCAGGCAGGGACGCTGGAGTGGGTGGCCATTTCTTTCTCCAGGGGATCTTCCTGACCCAGGGATCAAACCCGTCTCCTGCGTTGGCAGGTAGGTTCTTTACCACTGGGCCACCTGGGAAGCCCCAAACCATGATTAGAAGGTTGGAATCTTTTCCCATCATCCCTACCCGAGAGGTAAGAGGAGCTGAAAATGGAGTTCTTACTTACTCATCCCTAAGTGAAGAAGCCTCCATAAAATCCCAACAGTATGGGGTTTGGAGATCTTCCAGGTGGCCAAACACATCCACACCCCAAGGGTGACGCACCCCGGCTCCAAAGGGACAGAAGCTCCCCCGTGCCCTGGATACTCTCAGACCTCACCTTGTATTTCTCTTTATCTGGTTGTTCATTTGTACTTTCTAAATCATATCCTTTAATAAACTGGTAAATGAAAGTGTTGCTCTGAGTTGTGTGTGTCACTGTAGCAAATCAAACTCAAGGAGGGTGTTGTGGGAACCTCTGATTTGTAGCCAAGTCAGACAGAAATTGTGGGTAACCTGGGGCCCTACTACTAGTGACTGGCATCTGAAGTGGGGGGCAGCTTAGTGGGACTGGGCCCTTAACCTGTGGGATTGATGCCATCGCCAGGCAAATAGTGTCAGAACTGAGTTGTAGACCCACCAGCCTGTGTCGTGGAGAACTGCTTGGTTTGGAGAAAACCCCCCCACATTTGGTGACAGAAGTGTCACCAGTAGGGTGTTCTGTGTCCACAGGGGAAGAAGAACCTCCCCCAATACCAAGGTCAACTGCCCGATTTTTTTTTTAATGATCTTTAGGATCATAAATTTTACTGTTGTTCAAATTTTAAAATATAATAATAAGTATTCATAATGTATTTACATAATTTTAAAGGTCATGTTTTTTGTTTTTTCTCAAACCTTTTAAAGCATATACATAGAACCCAGGTTATAATATTTATAATACATTTAAAAATAATACATGTTGTTTTATCTTACTGGTTACTGGTTTTAATATTTTATATTAACAATATTTATCGAACAACAGGCAATTAAATAAAACATTTAATATTGGACACTAACTACTTAAGAAGCATGTTCAGCTCAAGCTTTAATGTATTTTAGGTCATTATTCTCTGGTATGTAACAATTTTTCTCTGCTGTTGACCAATTGGTTTCTTACTCCCTCAAGGAAATATTTTATCACAGTTATTATTTATTAACATAAACTGTGTGGTGGAATTACAAATATTTCTATTTTTTTAAAAAGCAAATTCAAATCCATATTTTAGCTGAGGCCACATATTTTGGGGCCTATTTTTATTAAAAATTTTTTTTTTCCTGGAGTAGATTTCCAATGTTGTGTTAGTTTTTACTGTACAGCAAAGTGGAAATGAATGTACTCCTGAGCTGGAACTGAGAGCAGGCCTTGCTCCACCTTGGGCTTCCCTGGTGGTTCAGTTGGTGAAGAATCCGCTTGCCATGCAGGAAACCTGGGTTCGATCCCTGGGCTGGGAAGAGGGCATGGCAACCCACTCCAGTATGCTTTCCTGGAGAATCCCCATTGACAGAGGAGCCTGGCTGTCTGTAGTCCACGGGGTCGCAAAGAGTTGGACATGACTGAGCAATTACACACACACTTGTTTAACCTTAGCGTTTTCCTTGGCCTTGACAAGACAGAAACTATTCACATTTCCCACTGTAGGAACAGAGTATAATCCTCTTTGGCAGGATCTTCCTTTCAGGGAAACTATCAAAGAGACAAGCTTGAGGGGGCTCAGCAGTTCTCTGGGTTCAGAATCCATAAGGAAGTAGCTGCCTGTCTCTCATCTACTTGTTGCCATGCATAGCATGGAGCATTCATCTTTATTAGCACAGACTTCTGCACACTGAGAACAAGGTCAGTATTTGGGTGATGAGAACTTCGGGAGCAGATAATGGGAGAGTAAAGACCATTGTCCCTCAGTGTATCTGGCATCCTTTATACAGGTCAGACCGGTTGCTTTACCAGATTGGAGTTGGTAGTCTATTAAAAACCTATTTAGACTTGGGGGAAAGCTCCCCTTTGGTTTCTATCCTTGAGAACAAATGAGCTGTAGATCACTCCGTTAGCAGAGAGTGAACAGGCATTGACAGATCATAAACGGCCATTATTATTATTTTTTGGCTGCATCACGCAGCATGCAGGATCTTAGTTCCCCAACCAGAGACTGAACCTGCACCCTCTGCAGGGGAAGCACAGTCTCAACCACTGACCACCAGGGAGCCCTAGCCACCACTTGTGAAGTTTATGAGTTGTGGAGGGACTAGGTACAAAATGAAGATGGGAGAAGGGTTAGGTTGGAGGTGCAAAGCAGAATAGGTTTACAAGAAACTAGGAGCACAGTCACCCAGGCTCCTGCTTGCTTGGTGCTTCTAGACGGGCAGTGTGTGTTCAGGGGTAGTGGGGGCCATTCCCCCACAGGTGTCTCCCCTGCACTCCTGGCAGAGACAAGAGGGCATCTTCTCCCTCCCCAGCTTTGCCTCCATCCCCTAGAAGTCCGGGCTGGCACTGCTGCCTGGGAGCATGTGTGGTTATGCTTTGACTGTAAAGAGCTGGTCCATGGACCTGAAGTTCAGCAGGAATACATGAGAGTAAAAGTACATGCAAATTCAAGAGGAATAAACAATGGAGAAGGGTGCACAATGTCTCTGCAGAGCAGACGGGATTCTTGGGTTTAACAAATAACGTCCCTATTGGGTGTATGAGAGACTACAGAATGCACTGTTCCAACGTGGGGAACAGAGCCAGGTGCTTCTAGACGGGGAGTGTGTGTTCCGGGGGGGCCCTATCCTTATCCCCACCCGTCTAGAAGCACCTGTAATCTGTAAATGGAGTGTAGCTTTTAAAACTGTATAAAAAAAAAAATCAAATAAAAATAGTACACGCCCC
>SJYT01030339.1:124844-161541 GCA_006410635.1 Cephalophus harveyi
CCTCCCCCCCGCCCAAATATATAACATTTGCAGTCTTCTGGAGGTCAGAAAGCACTATAAAACATTTCTTATAAAAGTATTTTTTAATAAATTGATGTATTTCAATGTTGTTAACACAACAGCCCAATGCTATATCAAGGTAGCAAAAGTGAAGATTCCTGGTATTTTTTCATATAAACACTATGAATGACAGTACATTTGCACTCAAATTCACAAGAAATAATCTTCAGGTTCATGAAGATTCTCCAACTGCTGTAACACCTTTCAAACAGTGAAGATGTGTACTGACTGAGTAGACAATGAAAGTCTAATGACTGAGCTGCACGCTAAACCATACTGAAGGGAAGGGGTACAATGGCAGTATGGCCAATTTGCTGAACAGAACCCAAGCCTTTTAAACTTAGTCACTGAAAGAAAAAATACAGCATGTATCAAAATTACAGAGTATCTTATAGAAATGGAGCAGTAAGACGACACACAGATGAGAACCCTGAAGCAGTGAACATGTTTCTACCCGTTTTGTGATGGAAAGAAGCCATGGATAGAGAGTCCCGCAGCTGTCTGTAGGGTTGAATCTCCTCATACACACAATGCTATCAATTGGCGAAAACCAGAATTCCCTGCTCTGTACAAATGCTGGTGAAGGTAACTTGCACTATTGCTGTGGGTCAGAGCAACAGTGGGCTGGATTTCAGGCATCAAGTGGAGGCTCTCTTTACTGCTGCATCACTGCCTTCTACCACTCCACAGGCCACGCTTTCCAAAACTGATGCCCCCTTCTTAGGGTTGAAAAAAAGGAAAAAACGAAACCAAAGGGCACTGAGAACAGACAGTAGAAACCAGCAGCTCCTGACCCTCTTTAACACTATTACTGTCCAACCCACCATGAGAAATGTGTTTCACTTGGTTACAGCTACAAAGAGAACATCTGATGCCATCGTATCACATGTATCTTAATGACCTGCTTTTTTCTATAGGATTTTTCTTAACAGAGATCAGGTTGAGAACAAGAGGCTTTTCCTTCAAGGGCAAGGGAAGGTGACAATGCTAGTTAATTAAATTCATCCTCAATTTTGAACTGCAGTGAATAAACGGACTTAAATGAGATTTTCTAAAGACACTTATTTTCTCAACCTCAAGTACAATGAGACTGCCAACAATCTCATGTTCAGAATTTTATCTGCTGATTCTACAATAATTGGCCTTTTAGGCCATTATTTATTTTTACTAAGACCCTTTACACTATTTTTAAACCCCAGTTGCTGCAGATGAAAACAAATACAACAAAATCACAATAAAATCATTTGTGTGCTGAGGTGCTGGAATCTGGATGAGCAAAGGTAGAAGGTTCCTGGCTACTCACCAAGAAGTGCCTAAACAATGGCCACTCCTTCATGGGTGTCAGCGGCACAGACTTAAAATCGTGTATATCTGAATGGATAAGAATAAAACTGGAATCCACCAAATTATTTTTTAAAAATATCCCAAGCAAACTGCACTAAACATTTACCGCTAACCTGAGTTTTAGGTTAGGATAGGACTCTTCTTTGAGTGAAGTGATTCACTATCAGAGTCTTTCCATTTTATTCTCAATTTCACTTTTAGACCTGAACTGAGACAATGTCTCATAAAGATCATATATTCCTTTCTGGCCCATCTCTTAAAACAAGTGCTCTGCCCCTCCCAAAGAACTGTGAATAACTCAAAAAGGCTTTCCTCTCCAGAAGCAGAACAGTCAAAAGCGTGATTAGGTGAAGTGGCTTCATTTTCCTCAGGTCAAACCCAAGGTTTCCCTATGAACAGGGTGTGCTTTATTTGATAAAACGACTCAAAATGAGCTTATGGAAAAGTTAAAAATGTAGTTTACTGAAAGATATGTATCTTTACAAAGAGTAATAGCAAACAATCCCATCCAGAAGTTTAAATAAATGTAGATGATTTTAAAACTAACAATATATATAAAGCTGAAGTCACTGCCTTGGATAATTTATACACTGCATCCAATATTTTATATAGGACATTCATTCTTAAGGCAGAAAAATTCAATCTGACATGTAATGACTTGGCTCTTACATCCAAGGGTCAAACTGGGAGTAGACGTGAGCAGACAGATTCCTTGCTAATAAGGACATACCTGTGGTGACAATTTCATTCTTAGAGTAGGTTATGTAAGACACATACATTTAGGAGAACATAAAAAGATGAAGTCTAAGACACATAAATATGTGTTTCCCACATGAGGTCAATGAGACTAGGCTTTCTATTATGAGGTGAAACTACTCCCATAACAAACTAACAAACTTCAACATAGTCTTTCTGGTAGGGAACATAAAATGCTTAAAATCTCCAAGTATTTACTTTTTGGGAAAGTGTTCGTTTAGACTCTAGTTTTCAAGATGTAGTATAAAAGATAGCCTGAATAGTTAAAAGCAGTTGAATGTCAACTCACACTGCTACTCAGAAGGCTACCACTTAGGATACTCCTGCCCCACGTACAAAATCCTGTGCAGGGATACCGACATACACTAAAATAAAAATGAAGCCCCCCCTCCCCAATGCATGTGCAAAAACACTTGTTACCAGCAAGAATATCTTTAACGAAAAACATCTTACTTACAGAATCAGAGGCATCGAGGCCAGACTGACATGAGAGTGCACCACCCCGTTGGAGGTGGACGGATATTTGGGATGAAAACAACTGTTCAGCGGGAACCTTGGGAGATGTGCTACTCGGAGTGGAAGGCGCGCTAAGAGCACCCGGGCTCGGGCACCTCTCACGCAGACCAAGGTCCTGAGCCCTTAGGGCTGTGTGTGCTCCTTCACCTCTGTGCATCCTGGTGCCCAAAGGGGAACAAGAACAAAGACAAACCTAAAAGACAATTCTTAAGCAGGTCACGGTGACTGTCACTGTGTACGTACCTTCCTCTGTGCCGATGACGTATGCCGTAGCTCGGGCAAGGGTCAGAAGTGTACAAAGATTACCTGCCTAAGTTCTGAAGATATGATTTTCTCTTCTTTCATGGTGGCAGAAGTCCATGCAAGATTTGTAAACAGTGATACAAAATACTGTAAACATAACTTAACAGAGCTTGTATAAAACAGAAGAAGTAAATCCAAATTTACAAGTGGGTAAAAAAAACAGAGGGCAGCTTCATACAAAGTTCTCCCTCCTGCGCCAAGTGATTTTTGTTTTGTTTTTGATTACAAATATAATCCTGAGCTGAAAAACTGGGATTTGGGGGGAGAGCCATCTTTGCATACAAAATATCCAAAGGATGTTTATTCTTTTACTTTTCTCTAGTGATAGTCAACTGCCACAGACAGTTCTGAATGTGTGACTCTGGAGACGTTTATAGTTTGGTGTGGCGCCCAGGTCTGGAGCCTGCGGTGGTGCTGGCCATGGAAGCCGAGGCTGCAGCGTCCTCTGCTTCCTCCAGTTCGTCCTGGAGCTCCTGGCTGACACTGGACTGCAGGGCTGCGGGCGTGAGCCACTCCTTTGGGAGGCAACTCTGTAGAAAAGGTATACAGGAGCTGAAGTAGGCAAGCCGATTGATCCAGCGAGGAATCTCTTTCCCACAGAGAATCTACAGGGGAGAAGCAGAGCATTAGGTGAGAGATTATCTGGTCCGCTGCCAAGGAGTGGAGGATCAGGGAGGAGGAGGATATGTAGAAAAGCCACTGTTCCATATCCTTTGGTGCTATTATTTCCAACCTTTGATGACAAGCCGCTCCCTAACTCAGAAGCCTGGGGTCTCCCTATTGTCAGCTCCGTCCCTTCCTTTCTGAAGAACTTTGCTAAGCTGCTTATTTTTTACATCTATAAAATCAAGCTAATTCCATTTGGTTCCTTTCTTTGCTCTTTGCAACTGCTTGGAGACGCTTGTAGAAGTAGTGTGAAAGAAGATTATTATTCAAGTAACAGGAGCTCCAGGCAGTTCTCATCCTTATCCTTAGAACTTGTAAGCCTCATCTTTTTCCAACTGCAAATAGTATGAACTAGGTCTTTTATAATACTAACTTATTACCCTCCTTTCCTTCCACAGTCGAAACTGGGCTTAACTAGGCCATGCTTTATTGTCCCTGTGGTGGTGTTGCCTCCAACCACGTCAAAGATTATAATCATTGTAATAATGATAATTATGATCCAGAAGTGAAGTATCAGCTAGTTGAGCTTCGTTGGTTTCAAAGTATCTTATGTCTAAAAATTAGCTAAAATGTAAATAAGCTGGCACCTGTAATCAAGCAATGTGACATTTTAGCCCTATGCCTTAATGGCTTCATTTAAACACTATGTCTCTGTCTTAACTACAAAGCTAGAGGGTGGTCTCTCTGGGGGGAAAGTAGAAAGTTTTGATCATTTTTGATTACATTACCTGGAAACCCTGAGAGGCAGATAGTACTTAAGCATACTTGAATAATGTGCATGAAGTAGATCTGGGGGAAAGCTGAGCAATGACCTTCTATTATTCCATTCCTATCTGATTATTCTAAAAAAAACAGGCAAACAAGTATTCCATTATATTTTACACCCAAGACATAATTAGGGGGATTTGTATATTTGAAGGTTACCACAGAAGTGGTGACTAGGAATAGTTAGGTTAATGTAATAAGCAACTGTTGACTATCCAAGTGGTTTTCTTCATTCTTCTTCCTAAATCCTAATTTTATTTCTCCATGTATGAATGTACTTCATCTCAACATCCAGAGCTGGCTAGATTAACCTAAAACAGAGTTCTGTAAACTAAAGCCACCTGTTTTTATAAATAAACATTTTACTGTAACACAGCCAGGCCCCTTCATTTTTTATGGCCTATGCTTCTTGGGCTACAGTGGCAGAGACAGAATGGAATCCAGGAATAGTAGTCCACAGGCCTAAAATATTTACTATATGGCTCTTTCAGAAAATGTGTGCAGATCTTTGATCAAGCCAATGTCTTTTATTAACCTTTGAGTCAAGATTCGTAAGTCACTGAGCACTGTAACTTGAATTCCTAAAATGAAATAAACTGTAGATAATAGGGTATCTGTGATAGCTGTTTTAATTATGTGTACATATCTAGATCATGATGAAAAATATATTTCTTACTGTGGAAAGTGATCAAAAAATATTTGATTCATATAACAAAATTACTTTTGCATTTAAGCATCAATTTGGTAATCTCTCTTTCTAGGAATTTACTGAAAAGAGGTATGAACAGGGTTACTAATTACAGCACCGTTTGTAATAGCCAAAGACTAAAAATAACCCAAACATCATTAGTAGGAAACTGACATTTTGGCACATCCAAACAAGGAATATCATTCAGCTGTTAGAGAATAAACTCCACGCTACAATGTTAAGTGAAAAAAAAAAAAAGTAGAGAAAAGTATGTATAGGATACTCCCCAAATATAATGGTGGATAAGCACAGAGTAAATTATTCACATTCCCATTGTAAAAGGGAGAACATGGAAGGAAGGAAGTAATTATTAGTCCTAAGCAATTTCAAAATCTGACTGGGCAACCTCCATTAGGTTTCAAGGCTTGGGACTAATCCTCTGTGGTCCTCAGTTCTGTTGTCTGGGCCCATGAAATCATCCTTTCTCACCAGCCTGTTTCCTGCCTATAGAATTTGAGAATCCAAGAGTCATCTTTCATTTTGTCCTTTCTCTGTCCCTTTTATCCCAAGCTGGCAGTGTTTCTACTAACGTAACAACCTAAAAAATGTTGAGTCTCCTGTGCACATCATGGGATTCACTCTATGAGATATATGAGGTTCCTCTATAGATCTCTCCTGGAAGATTCCATTTCTACTCCTGATTTCCCAAGATGGTTGAAAGGATCCAGGAGTCAAATCTTTAATCTCTCCAGCAGCAGTTACCCAGTCACACCCTTGGGCCTTCTCTCTACAATATGCTTTCCTAACAGAAAAGCCCCTACTTTTACCATCTTTTCCACCTGGACAGGCTGAACAATTCCAAATCATTAAGTTCTGACTCCTTTATCGCTAAACTTTTCTTTCTTTATTTTATCTTTCTTTGTTCATTTCTTTTTTTCCTTCTGTGCATAAGCAGAAAGAATACCTTGAACACTTTGCTTGGAAATCTCATCAGCTAAACATTCAAGTTTAATGTTTACAGTTCTGCTTTCCACAGAACTGCTGGACAAAATTCAGCTAAGCTTCCTGTCACTGTATAACAAAGATTTCCTTTCCTCTAATTTCCAATAACATGTTCCTTATTTCCTTTTGAGCCCTCACAAGCAGCACCTTTAATATCTATATATTCAGTATTTCTGCTAAGTCTGTTCAAGGTAATCCAGGTTTTTTCTATCAAACTCCTCATTATTGCTCCAGCCTTTACCAATCACCTAATTCTAAAACCACCTGCACACTGGTAAAGGTACTCTTATAGTAGTGGCCCATCTCTAGGTGCCAACATCTGTACTGGTTCCCTGTGGCAACTTTAACAAACTATCAGAAACTCAGCGGCTAAAACAATTCAATATTTTCTCTTACAGTTCTAGAGGCCAAGGAAGAAGGGTGGAGGGGAGTGGATATTGAGAAGTCAGAAAGCTATGAACATATTTTGTTTTTCCTTTCTCCCACATTTGACTGTGGAACCATGAAAAGACTTTATAAACACAAAATTAAACAAAAAAGCACCTCCCAACCAAAAAGAGGATCAATGAAACAAGGACCCTGTGTAGTAAACTGGTGGCATAACCGCACAGGAAAAAATTATTTCAACTCTACAACACTGTTAATACTCTAAAACTAGATCCGCAAAAAACTCCTACTTTTCAGCAGTCATATTGTTGGTGGCAGTGGTTATACTATTACTCTAAGGTTGTGGCTCAGACGGTAAAGCATCTGTCTACAGTGCAGGAGACCCAGGTTCGATCCCTGGGTTGCGAAGATCCCCTGGAGAAGGAAATGGTAAGCCACTCCAGTACTCTTGCCTGGAAAATCCCATGGACAGAGGAGCCTGGTAGGCTACAGTCCATGGGGTCGCAAAGAGTCGGACACAACCGAGCGACTTCACTTTCACTTTCAAGGTTGTTTTAGGTATAGAGGGATTAAAATGAATGGGTAATTATGTTGTTGTTGAGAAATGGGATTTTATACCTGGCATAGCAAAGTACAGATAGACTATTGATAAGGTTAAGTAAAAATCCTATCGCCTGAATTTTAAGAAGAAACATCACTGCTACTGCTGCTGCTAAGTCACTTCAGTCGTGTCCGACTCTGTGACCCCAAAGACGGCAGCCCACCAGGTTCCCCCACCCCTGGGATTCTCCAGGCAAGAACACCGGAGTGGGTTGCCATTTCCTTCTCCAATGCATGAAAGTGAAAGTGAAGTTGCTCAGTGGTGTCCGACCCTCAGTGACCCCATGGACTGCAGCCTACCAGGCTCCTCCGTCCATGGGATTTTCCAGGCAGGAGTACTGGAGTGGGGTGCCACTGCCTTCTCCGAGAAACATCACTATGAATCTGTAAAGACGTCCTAGCTCTGTCTACTGCAGAAAAAAAAACAAACCTAGAAACTATCACCAACGCACTATAAGATTTCTAAATATTTACTAGAAGGAAACAGTTCTGAGGTAGGAAATATATAGATGAGCCTGGAATATTTCATTATACCAAAAGCCAAGAAAGCTGTTAAAGATGACCGAGGTCAGGGTGGGATGAACTGGGACTAACATATATACACTATGTATCCAAAAGATAGTTAACGAGGACCTACTGTATAGCACAGGGCACACTACTCAATGCTCTGTGGTGACCCAACGGGAACAAAACCCAAAGGGGAGATATATGTATATGTATAGCAAGGTTCACTTTATTGTACGGCAGACACTAACATACGCTGTAAAGCAACTAAATTCCAATAAAAAAAAATTTTTTTAATTAGCATCATATCAAAAGACTCAGAAGCTGACTTAAAGAGAATCCCATTGATAAAAAACAGGACAAGGACAGTGACTGCACTGAACTGAAATATATTAATTATTTTTGGATCTGGGGATGGGGGAGGGGAATCTATAGTTATACTACATTCTGCAAAATATCTGTTACCTTTGGAGAATGTTAGGGAACTGTATCAGGAGTCCCCAAGACCATCTCCAGGTTAGATGATTTGCTGAGGGGACTCACAGGACTTGGCATATAGTTGTTTTCACAGCTATGATTTATTACAGTAAAAGGAATACAAAATTAGCAAGAAGAAAGGCACAGGGCGAAGTCCAGAGGAAATCAGGCACAAGCTTTCAAAGGTCCTCTTCACAGTGGAGTCACCTAGGACAAGCAGCGGTGACAACACATGCGGAATGTTTACACTAGGGGAACATGCGAGACCTAATATCTAAGGTTTTTATATAGCCTGGTCATATAGGCACCCTTCCCGAGAATGTACTTAGACTCCCGGAACCAAAGCAGGGCTTGAGCGTAAGTCGCACTGTCACACAGACAGTTCAGGTACATAAGCCCTTAACCTGTGGGAGTCTGGGGCAGGTGGGACCCTCCTGAAAACCATGTTCTTAGAGGCAGCCAAGGAGGACTCTGTATGCAGGTGTTTTAAGGACAACAGTCTCCGGGCTGCTTTGTTAACTTTTTTCGCATAGTTCACCCCTCAGCCAAGCTGTCACAGTAGAAATGATCAGAGGACCCCCTGTGGCACTGAGACCAACTTGAAGTACTGAGCTCAGCTGCACTCTTGAGAGGTGCCAGACTTAGCCAGTTGAAACAAACTCCATTAAACCATCAAAGTTTAAGTTTCAGTATGAGCTTTCTTCATCTGGTCTAAGGTATCAATTTAGGCACAGCACAATGCTGGCCAGTAAGCTGAAGTTGACCTGAAAGACTTTTCAGGGCCAAAGCAATGTCATGATAGTCAGTGTGCGCACAGAAGAAGGAAAATACCAGAGGGTACCACCAGAAGCTAAGCTTACGGTGTCAGGGCACTCTCAGCAGGGCAAACACAAGTCAGGCAGCACAGGGTTAACAAGGCCCCAGGGTGCTTTCTCACTGTGCTGGGCACTGTGGGCCTGTTACAGACAGAATATCTGTATCCCCTCCAAAGTCCTGCGGAAAGTGTAACCCTTACTGTGCTGGTATTTGGGGGTGGGGCTTCTGGGAGGTAATTAGGTCAGCAGTGGTGTAAGCAGCCTTATAGAAGAGATGTGGGAACTTCTGCACTGCTTCCACCAGGTGAGGACACAGTGAGAAGACGGCCTGTGGACCAGGAAGCAGGCCTCTCGCCAGGCCCCAGGTTGGCCAGCCTCCAGAAATGGGAGAAATAAATTCTTATTGTTTACAAGCCACCAGTCGGAGAAGGCAATGGCAACCCACTCCAGTACTCTTGCCTGTAAAATCCCACGGATGGAGGAACCTGCTAGGCTGCAGTCCATGGGGTCGCTAAGAGTCAGATAAGACTGAGCGTCTTCACTTTCACTTTTCACTTTCATGCACTGGAGAAGGAAATGGCAACCCACTCCAGTGTTCTTGCCTGGAGAATCCCAGGGACGGGGGCGCCTGGTGGGCTGCCGTCTCTGGGGTCGCACAGAGTCGGACACGACTGAAGCGACTCAGCAGCAGCAGCAGTCTACAATATTTTGTTGCAGCAGCCCAAATGGACAGGGCCCTCTGCTCCAGGGTTTCTAATCTAGTCTGAAAAATGAGCTGCATCTTGGTTCAGAGGGACTGCCTGAAGGCACTCAGTTCCAAACAGTTCTGCCTGTACATGACGCGAGGTGATCAGCCTCGTGAGTGTGGAGACATCTGCTCACGCTCGGCGTGGGGAGGGCAGGAGCGAGGGCCCCCTTCCGCTGTCCCTGAGCCAGGGCCGTCACTGTGATTACAAGCTCAGTGGCCTGTGTGAACTCAAAGCGCCTGCAGCAGCTGAGGCAGGCAGAATGAAAAGTTCTTTCGCAGGGAGAGGAAAAAGATTTCTAATGCCTTCACCCAACCTGGTCTCCTCAGAGGCCAGGGTTTTCTTTTGTTGTTGTTACAAAATCAGTACGTCACATTCAGCAATCATAACTTTATATTAAAAAAGAATCCCCTACTCTCCCCCAGACCTTTTGTCTGGATCTGGAAGGGAAGTATATACGAGGAACAGAAGAGTTTTCAGAGGAAACATTTTTATATAATTTAACCAGCTAGATGCATTATGTTAGAAATCAGCCAGGATTAAATCTTGAATTTCCAGAAAATTTCAAAATGGGTGTATATAGCCAACACCTCCTTTCCTCCTGGTCATTTATCTAGTGAATGGTCTAGGAAAGATCCCTCTGATTCTGGGGATGGCTGCATGTGGTAANATTTAACCAGCTAGATGCATTATGTTAGAAATCAGTCAGGATTAAATCTTGAATTTCCAGAAAATTTCAAAATGGGTGTATATAGCCAACACCTCCTTTCCTCCTGGTCATTTATCTAGTGAATGGTCTAGGAAAGATCCCTCTGATTCTGGGGATGGCTGCATGTGGTAATCAAGCTACCTTATTCAGGTGGGTGCTCCAGGAGACAGGTGGAAGAACAGCAGAGTTAGGTGAGCACTCCGTTGCTGCAAACTGCAATGAATTCTGATACTCAATTCTGATACTCATGAAGGGGCCTGCACTGAAACATCCCCGAGATGGGGTTGAGAGTAAGTTCTGTTAGGAGTGGTCACAGGGCAGAGGGGTCACAGGCCTGGTGATGTGCCCTCCCCTAACTGGCAGCTTTTGGCAACAATCACCAAGTCAGGAATGCAATCAGTCTCTGAGAAATACAGAGCTGGTCAGCAGCTCAACTTCAGATGGTCCCGATGGAGGAAAGCCCCTTTCTGTGGACCCCTGCAACACGGTTCAGTCAACATCCATGGCGTGTACCTTACACACATGCCACTGGTCCTCAGAAAACAGCTGGCGAGGCACAGCAACAGTGTGCTGGAGTCTTGTCTGGAAGCTATGCTGGGGAAGCCAGGAGGGCAGTGAAAAGGGCCAGCTAGCTAAGCAGCTCTGCAGAGACGGTCACTGAAACTGCAGCTCATTTTCTCCTTTACATCTTTCACAATTCCTGTGGTACTCGATGTGGCCACTGTGACCATCTGCTAAGTATCAGAAAGCTGGGAAGCGGTTTCAAGTGCGATTTAATTCTCCAGACCTTATTTTATAATCTTTTAACTTTCTTCCCTCCATTTTCTTTTTTAAGGTCCTTTAATTTGGATCTACTTTTGGTTTTCTGCTTGGCACCCAAGAACTGGGAAGGCAAATAAGTGCCTGTGTGATTATGACCATCTGCTAAGTATCAGAAAGCTGGGAAGCGGTTTCAAGTGCGATTTAATTCTCCAGACCTTATTTTATAATCTTTTAACTTTCTTCCCTCCATTTTCTTTTTTAAGGTCCTTTAATTTGGATCTACTTTTGGTTTTCTGCTTGGCACCCAAGAACTGGGAAGGCAAATAAGTGCCTGTGTGATTATTGGCAAAGTAAAATTTCTAGATAAGAAAAATGAATCACTTATTAACAAGTAAGAGCCAGAAAACAGTTGAAGTTAGCAACTAAAAGTTAGGAAAAGAGAAATCTTATTGGCTAAGAAGTGGAAATCACTTAGGCATTAATTTTTTATGATTTTTTTCCCCCAATCCCCTTGGCATTAATTTAAGTGAAAATATAAGGCTATAATAAAACAAGTTAGAATAAGAAGCGAATCATTACTGTACTCACTCTACACACTTGCTAGGTCATGACTAGAATTACAATTCAAAATTGTGCCGACTCTAAATGAACTTATGGTTGAGAGTCGGAGGCGGGGAGGATAGTAAAGGAGTTTGGGATGGACATGTACACACTGCTGTATTTAAAATGGATAATCAACAAGGTCCTCCTATATAGCACAGGGAACTCTGCTCAATGTTATGTGGCAGCCTGGATGGGAGGGAGAGTTTGGAGGAGAACGGATACATGTACATGGATGGCTGAATCCCTTCGCTGTTCACCTGAAACTATCACAACACTGTCAATTGGCTATACTCCAATACAAAATATAATTAAAAAGAACTGAATGCATAAAGTAAAAAAACCCCCAAACTATGCTGACTCTAAAGTTACCAGCTTTGGAAAGATCACTTATCTATAAGAAATAGTTACAGAAAAGAAATAAAATACCATATATTACATAATGCAAATAAACAGAAAAAATAACTTGCTAAATACAGTGGGGCAGTAAGTATATGAGTAAATGTTATTTATTAGAAGAACTTTTAGAATAAAATTTACCTCTGATAAAGCCGAAGAAAAGTGATTGCAATTTTTATGCATCAAATGATAGGCATTGCCTTTGTATTCTTTTCCCAATTCTTCCACAATTTTTTCTATATCATCTTCGAGGAAGTCAGTGCTCCCTAAAACAACAGCTTCTCTTAAAGAAAAAAAAAAGAAAAAAGAAAAAAAGAATATAGCTGTGTGAGTTATATTATAGGCATGCTTAAAGACTTATTTCCAGAAATGCTTATTTCCAGGAATATTATGATGGATGTTTAACAAAGCAGGGTTAATGTAATAAGACTAAAAAGTAAATGAGGTATTTTAATAACCTGATTATTTTAGTTTCTACTTTTTAAAAGCAATGAACTCTTAAGTATACCACTTGTAAATAATACAAATGCAAAATAAGTCATTTCCCTTATTAAACAGTATTATATTAAAAATGTAACATCACAGTTATTTTTATTACTATTGCATTAGAATTTACATTACTAGAGGACTAGATCCATGCTGCAAATATTTTTGCTTCATTATAGCTGCCGTCATAGTCTCACTTAAAAATAATCTTTTAAGTTATCTGCCACTGAGCTGCAGTGAGATCAACTGTCAAATGACTAATTTTTAAAAAAGGCATAAAAACAAACCCATTCTAAACAATACACCAAACCAAAAAACCAACCTCCCCGCCACTTCTAAACTACTACCCTGGAAATGCAATAGACATTATTCAACAGAGAGTACAATTTTAGTCAGATTCAAGTTAGAATCCAAGAAAGCTGACAACACTCAGAAAATCTTTTTATCTAGGAGTTTTGACAAAAGGGAGACCTAACAGATGGATTTAGGCTGGCATTATAGCACTTACATGTGTAAATATTTCAAATTGGTTATAGGCTAAGAGAACCATTAACTTAGTAGTGATAAAAGCGTATAGCCCTATACTGAATTTCAGTGTTATAATCTCATTTCATTACTTTTCACTTGGAAACTATTATAGGCCTAGAAGTTTCTTTAAAGCTCCTTGAAACTAAGATTCTAAATATTGCTTTAAATATAAAACTTAATTAAGGAATGACAATTTGATTATCAGCATTAGCAGTAGGTTTTCGGTGCTTTTTACTACTCCCAAGGCTCCAGAGTACACTCATATCTATACATTTCAGACATTTTAGGTCTATCAGTGCATATAATAACAATACTTTCTCGGCTAATCTATTCAGATTATTTTAATTAGTTCAAGTTTATAAATAGTGTCTGTTTCACTGGGAAAATGAAGAGATTTTTAAGAGTATTAGGTAGGTCACAATCTTTCCTCCATCTCCCTCCAAATAGGAGACTGAGGGAAGCAATCATTAGATAGGAAAGTCTGTTAAAGCAAAATCTTACATTAAGGTAAAAACATTTGTAAAGCAGACAAAATAACTTTCGTGGGTCCTCAATAAGAGCAACAGACTAGCTTCTTTCAGGCACTTTATCTGGCTGATTACTATCTTTACACAACAACTTAGATTTGATTTTAAAGCATTAGCAACTAAAACAACATTGAAGAAACATTTTAACTTCCTGTATTTTTTAATCTACAGAATGAGTTCTGTATGCCTGAATACAAGTTTTGGCACCTAAGACAGTAATAAAAATTATCCTCCCTACTTACTTAAATTTAAATGTTTCTCCTAGTTCAGAAGCATTTCCTGGGGAAATTTCAAATATTCCAGAAAAGGGATAAGGATGGCCACCATAAGCAAATTCTGAAAAGAGAAAACTCATGATTCTTAGTATTTATCACATAAAATTTAACCAGTATGCTGAATTAGATTTAATAAATGATGAAGATAATAATGATACCATCTAAATATTTTTCAATTTAGTAATGCTTTCACAAACATCTCATTTAGCTATTACTTGTATAGAACAGTTGACGCAAGACTTGAAACTCTAATAAAAGATGCTCAAAGGTAATTCTGACTTCTATGTTTACTTTATAATGGCTAGAAGAGAGTGCCTAACACTCAAAAGAGAAGAAAGTTCCTGTGTTTCCCTAGCACGCCAAAGTATGTAGGTGGTCAGTTCAGTGTTGTGCCATTTAAAAATTAAAGTGGTCAAATTTCAAACTTGTATTTTACTGGAAAAACTGTCTAGTAACAATGAGTTTTCAAGGTTCTTGGGATTAAGACTCCTGGTTTATCTTTGATTAAGAATGAAACATTAGGAAACCAGAAAAATGGAATTCAATCCCCCTCATTCAAGAAAAAAATCAGCTGAAAAATTAACATACACAGCCACTGACACACAGACACACACAGTCCACAGCACATCTGTAAGCGAGGAGACAGCAACTTGTATTACAGTGAATGTACATCCAGACTGATCATATACAAACTCTTATCCAGAATAAAAATGAACAATGGTTTCAAATCAGGAAGGAAATAAAATTTCTGGTGACAATTATGGTATGAGATACTTTGGTATTTAAGTGGAAAATCGTAGTAGACTTAAAGAATTCTAAACAAATGCTTAAATTAATATTGTCACTTAAATTTATTAAATATAACCTTAAAGGTTTTAGAACAAGGCATGGGAAAGAACAAGGCAATTCTAAGTTTACTTTTGATTCAGATCTTTCATAAGAAACAACAATAATGTAGAATAAGAAAGCATCTAATTCTGAAACATACAACTTTTTAATAACAGAACTTTATAAAACATTGTAGATAAGGTTAGATATGGAAAAATCATATTTTGATTTTTAACGTTCTCAATTATAGTAAAATTGTAGGCCCACTTATTCGTCTATTCGAGAAGCAATAATTCACTTTTAGGAATGTAGTTGGTTCTGGTTTTGTGCTTTTGAATCATGTTTCTAATTATTCCTAAGTCATTTTATGAATGGGAACAATGATTAGGCAGATAAAAGGATAATGGACTAGTATATGAGAATACTTGGGTTCAAGTCTTAGTTTTGTTAATTAGCAGTATGACTTTCTGCAGGTTTGAGCTCTAGTTTCTTCATCTGAAAAATGGATGCCCCGTGCTAAAATCTACCTCAGAGTAGCGTGGTCATGTGGCTCCAAAATCTATGGCACTTTAAAAACTGTAACATACCACTCAAATTCAGTTAAAAACGAACATTCATGCAACTTTGGCAAAAGCCACATCAAAAAGGGAGCAAGCCCACAGGCTACAATTTCACCTGTATTAATACACCAACCACCGGAATCTTCAACACAAACCCCTCTATTTCTGGTAGATGGCAATCTTTCAAGTAAAATGGAGCTTATATGGCAGATTTTTATAGCCAATATTTAATATGGTACGCTGAACCTAGCAGAAGCTAATTTAGCATATAAAAAGGGGACAGTAAAACAACACACTGACACATGTAATCAATGAGCCTTTTCCTTGTATTAGCTAAGCTGGTACCATGGGGTCGCAAAGAGCCAGACATGACTTAGCGACCAAACAACGACAAATGTAGTCTTCAGGGGTAACTAGGAGGAAACTGCAGTGGCATAATCTAAGAGGTCACAAAGTCAGCCTAGCTGAAGCAAATAAGAGCACTTCTGCTACAGGGTGAGCTTATGATTCAAGCTAGTATATTATTACAACCTTGGTGAAATCAGCAACATGATCTGTCTCATGAACAACATTCTACTTAAAACATGGTCAGGAGATTATCTTGTACCAAGAGAGAGAATTAGAACAAAGGAAAAAGCTGTTGAAACAGAGCTGCTTGGTTTGAGTGGTTCCAGCTACATTTATCATAATGAATGGTAATAAAGAATAAAAAGGGCTCAATTAATGACAAAGGCCATCACTCTTAAGCAAAAAGCAACATGTATTCAAAGGCAGGATTTGCTCAGTAATATTTTTAAACTTTATAACTATACATTTGTAGGTCTACAAAAACAAGTTACAGAAATTCCCTCAGGAAATTGTATTTCAAAACTGACATTCCAGCACCAATCCTTTTCCAACCAAAATGATTATTTATATCATACTATCTTTTCAAGTGCAAGGTTTCTTAGGAAGGTCAATATAGATTAAGGCAAAACTGTGATGGTATAACAATCTCAAAAGGAAAATATTTTTTAAGATATAGGATTCAGAATAAAAGATAACCAAATCAATGTACACATGTGTACTTTGAATACTTTCTCCTCAAATACATTCAATTTTGGGCATTTTTCAAATATACAGTATAAACAAATACGGGGAGATTTTCCCCTACTTTCTACAATAAAGTATGGTACTTAAAAAAAAAGGGGGGGGAGAGTTAGTCATGATTTTGCAACCCCTTTAAATGAGAAAAATCTTCAGAAAGTATATTTATAGACTGTGTGCACACATACCTCTGCCATATACTTCAATTCCTGAATGAAAAACTCCAATTCCGATGGAAGAGGTGTATTCGTTCATCCAGTACTAGAGGGGAAGAAAAGATTCAGTATATTTTTCATTTATAATTCAAATCCACTTATAGGAGGCTACTATTTCCTGAATCTTTTACTGAATATTTAGGCCTTTCTAACCCTATTTCTTGGTATTTTCCTTACAGATCTGAAATCCCAATGATAACGGCACATTCAGTCCCATCACTGTGCCTTTGATTGTTCCATATAACATATGGAATGCCTTCCTGCGTCAAAATCAAAGTGAATTCAAAGTGACAGATGCTCAGTCATGTCTGACTCTGCAATTCCATGGACCGCCTACCAGGCTCCTCTGTCCATGGGATTTCCCAGGCAAGAATCCTGGAGTGGGTTGACACTTCCTTCTCCAGGGGATCTTCCTGACTCAGGATCAAACCTGGGTCTGCTGCATTGTAGGAAGATTCTTTACTTCATTTTACCAGGGAAGCTCAACAATCTCATTAGTAATCAGAAAAATGCTAGTTAAAACAATAAGCTACCATTCTTTTTTTTTTGTCTGCTTGGCTGTGGGGCCTTAGTTCTCCAACCAGGGATTGAAACCAGGCCCTCATCAGTGAGAGCATGGAGTCTAACCAGTGGATGGCTAGGGAACTCCCTACCAGGTTTTTTTTTTTTTTTTTTTTAATCTATCAGACTGGCAAAGATACAAAACATTGCTAATACTTAAGTGTTGGTAAGGATGTCAGAAGATACTGCACAAATGTGAATCAATGACAATTAATTATCCATTCCACCTCCTGGAAGGCAGTCTACAGAAATGCTTGAACATATGCAGAGACACGTCCTAGGATATTAACTTCAGTTATCTATAGCACTAAAAACTGGAAACAATCTAAATACCAGTAGGAGAATGGTTACATAAGTGATGGTAAACCCATATGAAGAACTATCACACAGCTACTAAAAAGAATGAGTTACTATAAAAGGGCACTAAAAATATACCTAAGACACATAAAGTAAAGACACCAGGTCATAATACATTACCTGTAGCAAGATCACATTTTTGTAAGTTAAATAAATAGGTCCTGTGTGTATGTTTACAGGCTAAATATAAAACAAAACAAACAAAACTACCACCAATTACAACAAAAGAAAGTTTGAAGCATTACAGATCAAACTGTTAACAGTTTGGGGGAACGGAGAAATATAGCATGGGGGTGTGAACACAAGGGTGTAAAGAGATATATTCACTTTTGACTCCACACACTTCAAGACTGTTTTTCTCAATTTTATGAACTATGTATATTACTAAGTTTTATAATTAGAAAAATGTTTACCCAAATCTATTTGTTCAGTGCTTTCCTGACAGCCAACTTCTAGGACTTAAATTGTCTTTTCCAATTGAGATATCTCATTGCTTACACTGTTTACAACCAATAATTTGATCTACTATCTAACTTCCTTAACAATGGCACCTACAGGTTTTTGTTCTAGATGCAGACAGCTCCTTTGTAAAGTTACCTTTTCTCTTTTTATGGTGTGAGTGCCTCTCTTTCAAAATAGAATATTTTCGAAAAAGAGAGAGATACATAATAGTTGTCTGCAATAATCAAAAGATTTGAAAACTTTTAGTAAATTGAACATTTATTTGCATTTAACATTTAATATCACTATTAATTTTAACAATTTGTCTTTTGTTGACAGTAAATAGCCTCCTCAAAGTGCTTTTATAATAGATTTCTATAATGGGCATCTAAACGTTTTATTAAGAGAGAGGAAGGTTTTCATGAAAAAACAAAACCAAAAAACCTGCACATTGACTTTTGGCCAGAAGAGTTAATACAGGTTTAGGATGGCAAGGTACTTGTCAGAGTGGGAAATCCTAGACTTAGAAATCTTTTACTCTCTGCTCTTTTACAGTTGAAAATAATCTCCTCTATAGCACTTCTGTATGTTGCCTGGGTATATATACCATATATACTACTTTGGTCTGAAATTTCCGGGCATTCAAGACTTTACGTTCTAAATATAAAAGAATATGTTTCGACACATTCTATAATTGGAAAATGAATAAAATGAGAGAGAAATCCAACACCTAAATATTTGGTCGGTCCTTTAAAGTTTACCATGAGAGATGTGACCTACGTAAGGCTCTGAAGAACTGCTGAGACACTGTCAGGAGAAACGAGCCCAACAGCTCTGCAAGCCGCAGCGCCACCTCCACACACACAAAGCGGGGCCATCAGGCCAAGGGTTTCGGCTCAAGGTTAAGGAAGCCTGCAAGTTGCTAGGAAAAGGATTTCTTAACCCAGAGATATTTCTTTGAACAGTATTAAAAAGCAGACGTTAACCACTCTTAACATTGTTTCCCAAACGCTCTGTCTCAATATTCTGTGCCAGGCAGGAATTAACGCTGATGTTTAACAATGAGGGACTCAACAGTTCTTTGCATTTTAAGTATCTTCTATCCCTAGAAAGGGCCCCAAAAGTAAGAGTTATTTTCTGGGTTAAAGTAACTATTTACTAGATACAGATCTTGACTAGATATTTCTACTGACCTTAAAAAACCAATTATAAAGAATACTATGAGTAATTGTACACTAACAAATTGGATAACTGAAATGAAGAGAATAAATTGCTGGGAAGACAGAGTACTGAGGCTGAATCGAGATAGAAAATTTGAATAGGTCTATAACTAATGAGAATGAAGAAAAGAGAATGAACTGGTCATTTTAAAGCTATCCTGAAAGAAAAGCCTACAACCAAGTGATTTGGTGCTAGTGGTAAAGAACCCGCCTGCCAATGCAGGAGACGCAAGAGATGCGGGTTTGATCCCTGGTTTGGGAAGACCCCCTGGAGGAGGGCACGGCAACCCACTCCAGTATTCTTGCCTGGAGAATCCCAGAAGAGCCTGGTGGGCTACAGCCCATAGGGTCGCAAAGAATCCAACACAACTGAAGCTACTGAGCATCCACACACCAAGTATTTAAACAAGAACACTAATTCTTCACAAACTTCTCAAAAGACAGAAGAAAAAGGAACATTCCCCAAGCCACTCTATGAGGCCAGCATTAATTGGGACACCAAAACCAGACAAAGACATTGTAAGAAAACTACAGGTCAATCTCTTATGAATACAGATTCAAAAATCATCAACAAAATACTAGCAAATGGAATTTGGCAACATGTAAAAAGGAACATACATCACGACCAAGTGACATTTACTCTAGGAATAGAAAGTGAATTTAGTATCTCCCCAAATCAATTAATGTAATATACCACATCTCTAGAAGAAAGGACAAAGAATTCGATGCTTTCATGATCAAAACACTCAACAAACTAGGAATATAAGGATCCAGGATCAGGGGTCAAACCTTTGTCTCCCACACCGGCAGGCAGATTCTTTACCACTGAGCCACCTGCTTGTTGGTTATCTGTTTTAAACATAGCAGTGTGACATGTCAATCCTAAACGCCCAATCTATTCCTCCACCCTTGCCCCCTGGTAACCATAAGTTCATTCTCTGTTTCTGTTTTGTAAATATATTTCATATATTTTTTAAGATTCTGTATATAATACATGTACACAGACACATATATATAATACTCTGTAATATAATACAGGTGATATTTGTCTTTGTCTGACTTCACTCAGTATGATAATCTCCAGGTCCATCATGTTGCTGCAAATGCCATTTCACTCTTTTTTAATCACTGAGTAATATTCCACTGTACATACGTAAAATGTTAATGGCAGTTTTGGAAAAGCCTGGTGGTTCCTCAATGCATTAAGCCTAGAGTTACTATGCTGCTGCTGCTTAGTTGCTCAGTTGTGTCCAACTCTTTGTGACCCCATGGACTGTAGCCCACCAGGCTTCACTGTCCGTGGGGATTCTCCAGGCAAGAGTAATGGAAAGGGTTTCACTCCTGGGTTTATGCTCAAACACATGAAACACATATAAAAAGCTGCCATCAATGTTCATAGCAGTATTACTTACTATAGGCCCAAAGCGGAAACAACCCAAACATTCCTCAGCTAGTGAACAGATAAACAGTGTGGCATACCTTTATTACATTATTTCTCAGCAGAAAGAAAAGAAGTTCCTGATGCATGCAGCAACTGAATGACTCTTGAAAACATTATGCCAGGTGAAATAAGTCAATCACAGTGTATGATTCCATTTATATGAACTGCCTAAAATAGGTAAATTTATACAGACAGAAAATAGATTAGTGGCTACTTATGACTGGGAGGTTTGCAGAGAAATCGGGAGTGATCACTAATGGATATGGGATTTCTTTCTGAGGTGATGAAAAATGACTAATATTGAATGGGATGATAGCTGTACAATTCTGTGAATGCCCTAAAATCCACTGAATTGTACACAAAGGGCGAACTGTATGATAAGTGAACTATATCTCAATAAAACTGTCTAAAAAATGCTGCTGCTACTGCTAAGTCACTTCAGTAGTGTCTGACTCTGTGTGACCCCATAGACGGCAGCCTACCAGGCTCCCCTGTCCCTGGGATTCTCCAGGCAAGAACACTGGAGTGGGTTGCTAGGAATAGAAGTAAAAGATCTACTAACTTGTACCAAATGGTAAAGAGTATATAATTTCCACAGTTGGCAAATCTAAACAAAAACTCTTCTATAAATATCATGAATCCTCCAAGGACAAAATTTCGTTCAGACAGAATACATACTTTGTTCCTTTAAAAAAGTGTAATTTGGCATTATAACAAAGTTTCCTCTCTGTCAGCAAAGTGAGAACCAAGAAATTCTTGAGCAAAAAAGTTTTCATTTTCTTGTCATTCTTCTACGAAATAATCCAAAATATAAACTTTAGTAAAAGAGTAATAAAATATATATATTATGAGTATGGGACTTGACGCCCACCCCCCGCCCCCTGCCCCAAAGTGAAAAGACTACTAGCTACCTTAAAGCATTTCTAATGAAAAACTCAAAAGATGGTGCAATTAGTTTTTGAACTCTTGTTGTTTGGTCATTAAGTCATGTGCGATTCTTTGCAATCCCATGGACTGTAGCCTGCCAGGCCCCTTTCCTAGTCAAAAACCTTTAACTAGGTTATTCCTCAAATTACAGACTGCCTTCCTAATTTCAGACAGCTGCCTTCAAAAACATGTGAAAAAGAGACTGTAAACAAATAACATATCAAGAATAGGAAAAAAACTGGCAAGCCCCTGGCAGTCTAGCGGTTAGGACTTTTTGCTTTCACTGCTGAGGGCACAGGTTCAGTCCCTGGTCAGGGAACTGATATCCCACAAGCTGCACGACATGCCCCCCCAAAACAGAAAACAAAAAATAAAACCCCAAACTCCAAATATATATATATATATATGTATTCTGGTCAGTCACCTCTCATCTATGAACAGCAGCACATTACTGAAGAAATTAAGTAAATTCGATGTTTCTCCTTGGTGTGATTTAAAAAAATTTTTTTCTGAATGGACTCCAAAGAAAAAGAGAGTAAAACTTCCACAGAAAGTCCGTCAGAGTGAGAAATGCTCTCCAAATGTTCCTGTTTCTGTTAGGGCTTCCTTGCTCTATTATTAGAGAACACGCCTGGAAGGCTTATTACTCTTTAAAAACTGGGCAGGCTGCCTGCAGGAGACTAGCGTTTAATTCAAGGTCAGCAAGCCTTATCGAGTCCTTCTGCCTCAAAGTCCTGCCAAGGCTATGCAGACAATATGGAGGATGCCTATTTTAAGTGGAGATGCGTGATATAACTGTAAACAAACAAAACAAACACAGCACTCTCTCGGTATCTGCGAGGGACTGGTTCCAGAGCCCCCCCAGACTCCCCAGGCCGAGATGCTCTAGACCCTCATTTGAAATGGCACGGTAAAGGCAGCCCCCTGCATCTGTGGATACGGGGAGGGCTGACTGTATATGAGGACTTAGTCTTTTACTGAATGATTTTAGCTGTGAAACTCCCCCTAAAATGACTTGCTGTGGGGACTTACTCATGTTGAGTAATATTATCGTCTCACAGTTTAAGATTTATAGCAGTGTTTCTCAATGCTCCTCTAACTTGATTTCCATCCTTTGTCTTTAGAAAATTATTTACCTACCACTGCTGAAACATTTCACACGGTATCTGTGGAATAAAAATCTTCTCACAAAGCTCAACAGAGCTTCTCAAACTCACTATGTGGAAATTCATGCTTTTGTAGAACCATAAAACATTGACATTTTCCAACAGAAGATGTATTATAAATATGCAACATGAAATCACAGCCAGGAACATGTATCCATGAAAAACAAACAAACAAACCAAGCTGCTGAATTAGACATGACTGGATGTTAGCAAGATTTTTGTTAATTTCTGTTGGATATGTCTTCATTGATTTTGTTGTCTAAGTAGCAGCAGATGCCAAAAGTTTTAAACTTACATACTTGGGGAAAAGGACAATTTTATTTAAAGGTTTAGCTTTTTATTTGAATTGGGAAAGATCACTTTTATTTCTAGAGTTGGGTCCGAGTCTAAGAGTATAACCAGTATTCAGAGACTGGTTGAATAGACTGCTCTGAGACCACTGCAGAAGCTGGGATGAAGAGGCATATACACACACAGTGACACTGGGGCCGGCCTGCAGAAAAAGTTTACCACACAGGGCTGTGTGAGGGTGGGGTGACATGGAACACTGGGGGTGATCCACTAAAGGAAGCTTTATGTTCAAGTTTACCCCACGCTGACCACCATATAATCCCTGAGGGATGATATGAAGATCAGACGCTTTCATTTGAAAGTTGGTTTACAATGTGATTCTTCTCAAACTCTTCCCAATATACCAAAGGAAAACAGTAAATGAGCCAGCTGCTACCACAAAACAGTCTCTCTCAAACCATGAAACAACAGCAGAGATACCACAACATGTCCACGTCAACCATGTACTAAGCTATTTGGTCAGCTTCATCTAACACCATTGTCCCCTTAGGATCCAACAGGAACGCTCACAACATCTCTGTGTTCCAGTTTGGATCACAAGAACGTTGTTTCTATCATCTTAGAATTTACTTGAGTTTACTGCTTGGATAGAAAAAGGCTGATCCAAGCATCACAACGCTGAAGCATCTGAACTACAGTGGAAAGACTGGGCTGAGTGTCAGGAGATGGGGGTTTTTTGCCTTGGTTTCTTCACAGATATTTGGTAACTTTTTTTCAATTTAATTTTTATTTTATATTGGAGTATAGTTGATTAACAATGATGGGTTAGTTACAGGTATACTGCAAAGTGATTCAGTTATACCCATGTAAGTATCTATTCTTTTTCAAATTATTTTCCCATTTAGGTTATTTTACACAATATTGAGTTCCCTATGGTATACAGTAGGTCTGTGTTGGCTATCTATTTTAAATAGAGTGTATATGTCAATCCCAAACTCCCAATCTATCCCTCCCTGACCCTGACATCTGGTAACTTTTAACGGTTCCCAATGTCTCAAAAAGAGACACTGATTCCAATTCACACCCTTGGTTCAAATTCTCACTTCACTATCTACTACTTGTGTGACTTGGGGAAGGATACCTATCCTCTTTGTCCTTATTTACAAAGTGGGGATAATCAACAGAGTCTTCCATAGAGGACTACTATGAGAATTACATACATTAGTATGCATAAACTACGTAGAAGAGTGCTTGACCTACAACCGACATCAAGTGTTAGTGGCAGCACACACATGTTGGTAGGATTCTTCCCTCATACTCTGCTCTACACATTGATAAAGGGCTGGATGCACATGTAAACAGCAGATTGGTTCTGGCTCTCTGTTAATTCTCAGAACTTTCAACGTTTGGGAGTAATGACACATTCCAAGAGCAGTGACTCACTAAACTGAATGGAAAACAATGGCAGAGTTAATTCAACTCTGCTTTAAGATACCTATAAGCAATTATTTATCTTCTTGAGAAGTACAGATCTAAGTAAAAGGTCTCTGTAAGGCAGTGGTTTTATGGGGTTCTTATATATTCAAGAAGGACATAAGCAGAGGACTGGAGAACTAATCTCACTTTGGTGTTAGGACCTTACAGCCTTGAACGTCTTAAGTCCACAGAGATGGCAAGTAGATGAAGAGAAGAGGGCCAAGGAAGCACCGCTAGAACATGTCTAACCCCCTCTGATACCTGCCAGTGTCACTGAGGGTTAGAAGGCTTATCAGAATATTCCAGAGTATTAACATAAAAAGAGGAAACAATTCACAGAAAAATCATCATCTTGAAATATATGGGAAAGCAATAAATACATAAATAACTGCAGCTACTTTTGAACTCAATCTTGCTTCAATGCAAAAAATTGGCCTAAATATTTCCATTTATTATCTCTAAAGCATTGTTTACACAACTGAACTGACTGTACTATATTACAGTCATATGTTTAAATGTTAAGTTCTTCTGATAGAGAACTTTCATTAAACTTCATTTTAGTCAGTGATTTGTTTTATCAACTTAATACAATGTTATGCTTCCTGCTTGAAAGCAACAACTATGATAAATGCTATCTCCCTAGTCTGGAACTTAAAACATTTAATATAATCACTTAAAGTCTGGGTCTGATTTCCTTAAAAGGCATATTAAATGATATAAGTATAAAGTATGACTGTTTCCCCTAAAAACTAGAATCAGTGTTCATGGCATTAAAAGTAAGTAATTTACTTTATTCCTCCCAAAAGGTGTTTAGGACAAGATCTTTCAATTACTGAGTTAAAAATCCAAAATAAACTGTGACAAGTAGAGACTGTGGGGTAATTATTATAGTGCCTTCTCATATAAAACTGTCCTTGATGTTCACACTGTTAAGCTACTTTATGAAGTCTTTTTGGTACCAATGGATATATTCCAAGATAATCTTAACACAAATGCTACTTAACAGTAAATCATATTAAATGCTTTCTATGGTGCTTTAACAACAGGCTGGTTATAAACCAGAGACAATAAAATTGCACCGAATGAACTGAGATTTTCCAGTATTTTTTTTAGATGAAATCATGAATATCCATCTATGTCTGTTAATTTGCTTTATAAGAATTATATAGTATAGATGCTATTTTATTACTATTTCTAAGAAAATGTCCAATCTCTTCACTACCAGAAAATATTATCTGATAAGCACATGGCTGACTTTCTCTGTCTTAGGGGAAAAAAAATTATCTACATATCAAAAACATTTTCATTTCAAAATTATTTATAAATTGTTGATAACAGTAATTAAGGTATTAAACCTTAATCTTTTGGAGTATGTAATATCTCCTGATTATGAAAGATTTGTCAGTAATCTTTTAGTTAATAGGGTTTTACTCTCAAGTCTCAGTTCTGATGATAAAATTTAAAGTTAGCCTAAGACTGACAGTATAGCCAAAAGAAACATATGCACAAAAGCTATGGCCAAACTTCCTTGTTTGCTGGGACCGTCTCAGTTTACATTTGCTTCAGTATAACTATTTAGACTGCATCTTCCTGATAAAACTTAAAGTTAGCCTAAGACGGGCCTTCTTAGGGACTGTACTGAGTCTTAAAAGCTCCTAAGTACTGTCCGGATCTCATGAGTGTGAATATGCCTGACATGATATACTGGCATGATAATATATATATATATACTGACATGATAATCTAAAAAGCAAAGAAAATGTGGTGACATGTATTTTGTACAGGGGTGAAGTTTCCTCCTCTTTATTGATTAGGCAAACTAATTCTCAAAAACAAATTACTATGTTTACCAAAAGATGCAATTTCTAAAACCCACAACCAGCTAGATACAAGATGACTCTGAAGTAAGTTATTTAAAGGAGAATAGATTTTTAAAAGTCAAATCAACAGTGAACCAAATACGTCATGAATATTTTCAAGACTAAACCTATTTTATATGATCCACAATTTGACTCTACTGGTAGATGGGACAGGGTACTACCAGTTTTTGGTCCTGAACCACAACTATACCGGAAAACCAAGTTCTTGGCAAATCTCTCCTAGCAAGCACTTAATTTAGTTGTGTGAAATATTTTGGTAAAACATTGGAGCCTATTTGTATTTGACTATCCTCCTGGATTGGGTTCTAAAACTGCATGAGATCTGAGACAAAGTCTTAATTCTGTACCCTCCATGTTGCTTAGTGTATTGTATTACACTTAGACCATTCAAATTCTTGATCAGCTGAAATGTAGCAAGGAATATGTAATCCTTTTTCCTTTGTCCTATCCTTAAATGTGACTCATGGGAAAGAGCATGGGAAAAAGCAACAGAATTCCAAAAAACCCCATCTATTTCTGCTTCACTGACTATGTTAAAGCCTTTGACTGTGTGGATCACAACAAACTATGGAAAATTCTTAAACAGGAATACCAGACCACCTTACCTGCCTCCTGAGAAACCTATATGCAGGTCAAGAAGCAACCGGACAAGTCAAGTTAGAACCGGACATGAAAGAGACTGGTTCCAAATTGGGAAGGAGGACGTCAACACTGTTTATTGTCACCCTTCTTATTTACCTTATATGCAGAGTACATCATGTGAAACGCCAGGCTGGATGAAGCACAAACTGGAATCAAGATTGCGGGGAGAAACATCAATAACCTCAGATACACAGATGACACCACCCTTATGGCAGAAAGCAAAGGACTAAAGAGCCTTGTGATAAAAGTGAAAGAGGAGAGTGAAAAAGTGGCTTAAAATTCAAAACTCAACATTCATAAAAAGAAGATCATGTCATCCAGTTCTATCACTTCATGGCAAATAGATGTGGAAAAAATGGAAATAGTGAGACTTTATTTTCTTGGGCTCCAAAATCACTGCAGATGGTGACTGCAGTCATGAAATTAAAAGATGCATGTTCCTTGGAAGAAAAGCTAGGACAAGCCTAGACAGCATATTAAAAAGCAGAGGCATCACTTTGCCGAGAAAGGTCCATATAGTCAAAGCTATGATTTTTCCAGTAGTCATGTATGGATGTGAGAGTTGGACCATAAAGAATGCTTAGGTAAGTTAAGTCGCTCAGTCATGTCCGACTCTTTGCGACCCCGTGGACTGTAGCTTAAAAGAATGCTTAGTGCCAAAGAATTGATGCTTTTGAATTGTGGTGTTGGAGAAGACTCTTTAGAGTTCCTTAGCAAGGAGATCAAACCAGTCAATCCTAAGGAAATCAGTCCTGAATATTCATTGGATTGATTGATGTTGAAGCTGAAGCTCCAATACTTTGGCCAATTCAAACAGCCAACTCATTAGAAAAGACCCTGATGCTGGGAAAGATTGAGGGGAAGAGGAGAAGGGGACGACAGACAATGAGATGGTTGGATGGCCTCACTGACTCAATGGACATAGGTTTGAGCAAACTCAGGACAGTGAAAGACAGGGAAGCCAGGCGTGCTGCAGTTTATCGGATTGCAAAGAATTGGACACTGCTTACCGACTGAACAACAAATTGGGAAAAGAGGATCTCCACTCTTTTACTCGTTCAAGAAATATGTATTGAACACCTATGACACACTAGAACTAGCAATACAGACTCAAACATAACCAAGTTTCTGTTCTCTTGGACAGTGCATTTTTGAAAAGTTATCTTTTAAACTGCAGGTGTAAAACTCATTAAAAAATCCTGAAACCACTTCAGTGGGCTGTGCCAGTATTATTTTTACTGGATGAAACATAATGTGGGCTTCTCAGGTGGTGCCAGTTGTAAAGAACTCACCTACCAACGCAGGAGACACAAGAGACTTGGGTTCGATCCCTGGGTTGGGAAGATCCCCTGGAGGAGGGCATGGCAACCCACTTCATTATTCTTGCCTGGAGAATCCCATGGACAGAGGAGCCTGGTGAGCTACAGTCCACAGGGTTGCAAAGAATTGGACATGACTGAAGTGACTTAACGCACGAAACATAGTGGATTAGAACTTATCAGAGGATATCACATACACACCGAAGTGTTTCCTAAATATCTGGTTTCAGTTACATGTTATGTTTAATAAGTATTATATAAAATGTTTATCTGAGTTGAAAGTGAAAGTTGCTCAGTTGTGTCTGACTCTTTGTGACACCATGGACTATACAGTCCATGGAATTCTCCAGGTTAGATTACTGGAGTGGGTAGCGGTTCCCTTCTCCAAGGGATCTTCCCAACCCAGGGATTGAACCCAGGTCTCCCGCACTGCGGGTGGATTGTTTACCAGCTGAGGCAGAAGGGAAGCCCAGGATAAAACTGAGAAATGGTTCTAGATGGTTCCCCTAAATTGCATCTCAGTTTAAATCTTATTTAAAATTTTTACTTACCTGCAAAGCTATAAATAAAGTTAGACAACTTTGATTAATAAAATGTATGTGTTGGGGACTCTGCTAGACACCGGAGATCTAAGGATGATCAACTCACAGTCCCTGTTCATAAGGAACTCATTAAGAGTGTAAACAATCAATCACAATTTGGTAAGTGTTAAATATGTGTATATATCGTAAGTAACTCATTTTTTGGATGCCACTCTAACACATGCTTTCACTTACTCTGTCTTTCATAATAATAGTCCACACAAAATATGTAAATCACTTTTGTGATATTCAAGCAAGTAATCTGTGCCCAAGGCCCCATAATAAGTGGCTAAGTCATACATAGAGCCCAGGTTTCTTCGCTTTCATCTACTGCTTTTTAAAATCACATGACTACTTCCTAATAGATAGTCTCATGTGGCTTTGATTTTCTTTACATAGTCTTGAAGTGTCCTGAACAACTTCAGAATAAGATGGAAATCATTAATATTAGTTCATAGTTTTTCTTAAGTGTGAAATTTTGGTGACCTATCACGTACCATCACAAGTAAAAACAGCCATCATTACTCTTTGCCTAAATGCCGTATGACATGCCCACCTTATCTAGTTTAGTAATGTAGAGACCTCCTACCCTGGGAACTATAACTAACCTTCAAATGTGAAGGAGAGGGAAAATCTACAAGATGTGTTCCTTTTAGAAACTAGAAACTTCCACGGTACTTCAACCAGACAACTCTTTTAATACTATTCAGCAGATTACAATACACACAACAGATTATACTGAGGACTGCTGGAGACAATGAACATGTTAACCTTATCTGGTGGTTCATTTAACTCACTGTTGGACAGTGAGTTAGAAATTACAATTACCCTATGGTACACAAACCAATCTCAAGCTAAATTGTTTTAGTTTCCATAAATACTTCAAGACTTATAAATTACTTCCATTAAGTTCATGAGGCAGAAAGGCTGAAGACTAGCTGTCAACTCTAACACCCAAGGGGATAAAAAAGGCTACACAATTAACCCCAATTTTATATATTTAGTATGACAGAGATCTTGGAGATGGTGTCAAATGTACAACAGCCCACTTGAATAAAATCTAAATTATTAATTTTTTATACAATTTTACAAGTTGGTTTTATATTTTACAGTTGTAAAATATTGACTATATTCTCCATGTTATACGATTATGCCCTTGAGCCTATCTTACACCCAATAGTTCGTACCCACTCCCCCACCTCTCTACCGCTCGACCCCTTCCTGACTGGTAACCACTAGTTTGTTCTCTGCATCTACCACAACCTGCTTTTAATGCCTCAATTGGGGTAGCACTTTGCTCTGTGTACTAACTCTCCTTCAGATTAAGTGAAGAAATCCCCAAAATCAAGCTGTTAGGTATTGCAACTACTGAAAGTATACAAACGAAGCTCACTTAGCTTTTACAATCCTGCAAAAAACAACACAAGCAATAACAATAGCTAACACTTCTTTTTTTTAAAGAAATAAAACATTTTTAATCTGAAAGTACAGTATCTTGAAAAGCACAGTAGTACAGGACCACAGGGGCTGGCATCGAGTGAACAGGCAAGAGTTACTGACTGGAGAGGGAGGGGAGGTGGGAGGCAGTAGAGCTGAAGGGGCATCAGCAACAGGAGACAGGGCAAGCTGCGATTTCATACCTGTAGTTAATGGCACAGGTTCTGGTTCCTTGCTGGATTCAATTCTGTCTACCTTCTTGAAAGAACAATCCAGTACTGTCTGAGTGGTAGCTGTCTTTCTCATCACAGATGCCACAGTAGCACTGGATTACACTCTGAATGGCTGCTGCAACCTTCACGTTCCATCCTACATTCGGGTCCTGGGCCTCAAAACCTAACAGTGCCTCCTCAAACAGAGCTAACTTATGTGATTAGGGGAAAACACACGCTTACGTCTTCGAACGTTCACAACTTGAAGGTTCATATATAGAGATTTACAGTAGAATGAACTGAGTGAAGTCGCTCAGTCGTGTCCAACTCTTTGCGACCCCATGGACTGTAGCCTACCAGGCTCCTCTGTCTGTGGGATTTTCCAGGCAATAGTACTGGAGTGGATTGCCATTTCCTTCTCCAATAGCTAACACTTTCTAGTGCTGATCATGTGCCAGGTATCATTCTATGCATCTTATATAAATTGACTCATATGATCCCTATAAAAACCCTATGAGCCAAGTACAGTACTACTCCCATTTAATTTATTTTTTGACCATTTGGCATGTGGAATGTTAGTGCCTTTACAAGGGATGGAACCTGCACCCCCTGCATTGGAATCATGGAGTTTTAGAAAGAAACACTAGCACAGAGAAGTTAGGTAATTTCCCCAAAGTCACACAGCTGAAAAGCAGGAGGTAAAATACAAATCCATGCAACCTAATGCCAAGGCTAAACCACAAAGACAAAGAACTATTAACACATTTCACTACTTTCAGTAACAGATTGCAGGCATGACCAAGGATAAGGCAGGCCGCCTCAGCCTTCTTTCTCATATTGATACTCTTGTTCTGAACCAGTGTGGATGTTCTGTGACTCTCACTCGCCACCCGACTGGCCAGGGAGACCTGTCAAGACACCTGAGCAATGCAGAACCCTGCATGCACACTTCTCCATCCTGCAAGCAGAAGCCACGAACAAGATGACACAGTGGAGGAAGAAACTGTTTCAGAATGACAAGTCCTAGGGGAACCTCAGGTTAAGTCCAAGAAACCTTTCTAAAGTACTGTAATTACTACGTACCAAGCTCTGGGGATAAAAAGAAGAGTAACACACTGTCTCTACCCTCAAGTTCACTGCAGACTGAAAAAGTTAGAAAATGCAAAAAACTGCTTTTTTTTTGGTTGACTATGTCACGCAGCATGTAGGATCTTAGTTCCCAGACCAGGGATTGAACCATGCCCCCTGCAATGGAGGCAAGAGCTATCAAGCACTGGACTGCCAGGGAAGTCCTATTGCATTATTGTTTTGATACCCACAGATAAAAGAGCAGGTCAGAATGAATGTGAACTGAAACATCATAGCTCTTGCTTGCTTCGTTATTTGTTAGCCTCTTAAAAGTAATAAATTACTTTGGAAGCTGATTTAAAATGACATAAACCCCCAGGCTGAGAGCACGATGGGAACATCATGGTACAATATGGTGGACAGTTAACAGAGATAATATTGCAGTATCCCACTAGTTCTCCTTGATTCAAATGGCTAAGAGCTGGAAAATATTACAGCATATTCGTATGCTGACTGGAATGAAAGTAGGGTAAAAAAAACAAACCCAAAACTGGAGAGAACAGATGAAGACAATTCTGACAGCAAAATCCTTGCATAGAAGAGTATGGGTTTCAGCACACAATGGAAGGTTTGACCTCAGACAGGGACATGGGCAATTCACTCCCATTCCACGTAAGAGGAGGGAGATAACAGTGGTAGTGGAAGGATGAGAACATTCTCTTCAATTTTTTTTTTTTTTTTAATTTAAATGAAATAAGCAGTGAAGTCATCAGCTGAGAGTAAAGAAGGTGGAAAGAGAGCATGAAATACTGCAATCGTCTTGGAGAGTGGGTAAGTCAGTTGACCAGAGAAATAAGGAAATGTTGCCAAATGGCATTTACGGTCCTCCTGGGGTTTGTGGTCATGATTTTAAAGTGAGATTAGTCTGTATGGCTGTATATTTTTCTCTAGCTGCATTTGGTTGCTGAGGTGTTGAGTAGATGGAGAGTTCAATTTAACTACAGCTGCTAGACAAGCATGACAGAGGGAATGATTAAAATGGTAGACTACAAAATCTAACTTGGATGGGGCGGTGGGAATAAGGAAGTGATTATTAAGAAACTGACTCATGTAATTGTGGGGGATGGCAAGTGTGAAACTTGCAGGACAGGACAGCAGGCTAGAGAGGCTGGGAAGAAGTGATGTTACAGCTGTCTGATGCAGAATTCCTTCTTCTTTAAAGGATCTTGGTCTTTTTTCTTAAGGTCTTCAACTGATTGGATGAAGCCCACCCACATTATGGAAGATAATCTGTTTTACTCAAAGTCTACTGATTTAAATATCTACCAAATCTAGAAAATATTTTCACAGCAACGCCTAGACTGTTGCTTGACTGAAAACTGGGCTCTCTATATCCAGTTGACACATAAAACCAACCATTTACAAAATCATTTACAGAAAAGGATGAGGATGTAGGGGATGTTTAAAAATCACTACCCATTCATGGGTTCTAAAGAGCACAATGAAACTTAGTTTATTGATGTGTGTAAGATTAGGACAAATAAAAAGAGAAATATAGCACTTTCCATGGATGAGGGGTGCTATATGGTGGTTAATGGCATAAATTTTAGTGTTAGAGCTCTTGGTTCAAAACTGCTCTACCCACATGTACCCGTGTTCATCTCAGCACTGTTTACAATAGCTAGGACATGGAAGCAACCTAGATGTCCACTGGTGGACAAATGGGTAAGAAAGTTGTGGTATACATACACAGTGGAATATTACTCAGCTATTAAAAAGTACACATTTGAGTCAGTTCTAATGAGGTGGATGAAACTGGAGCCTATTATACAGAGTGAAGTAAATCAAAAAGAAAAACACCAATACAGTATATTAATGCATATATATGGAATTTACAAAGACGGAAACAACGACCCTATATGCAAGACAGCAAAAGAGACATGGATATAAAGAACAGACTTTTGGACTCTGTGGGAGAAGGTGAGGGTGGGATGATTTGAGAGAACAGCACTGAAACATGTATATTACCATACATGAAACAGAGGACCAGTCCAAGTTCAATGCATGAAACAGGGCACTCAAAGCCAGTGCACTGGGACAACCCTGAGGGATGGGATGGGAGTTCAGGATGGGGGGACACATGTATACCCATGGTTGATTCATGTCAATGTATGGCAAAACCCACCACACTATTGTAATTAGCCTACAATTAAAATAAATAAATTTAAAAAAACCCTGCTCTACCACTTAAGGCATGAGTCTGAGCAGGCTCTTCAACTAAGCCTGTTTCACCAAAAGGGATACAAGAGAATGGCTTATTAGAATGGTTGGCATACAGAAAACACACAAAACTGTTAGCTCTTACTATTATGGGAAAAGATTCTATTGTAAATCTATTCTCCCCCAAAATTATTCACAAATTTAGTGTCATTATACTTCAATTTTCAATGAATTTTTTGATAAACTGATTGTAAATTCTGTTTGAAAAATAGGTATGTGGAGGAAAAAAGAGACTTCTGAAGGAGAATATGAGAAACTCATCACCAGTAATCAAAACACAGTAGAATACTACAGTTAAACACCTGTAATGGTGCAGGAAGAGGTAACTAAATAAATAAACAGAAGATCAAGAAATAGACTTATATAGAATGATAATTTAAGATAGGATAAATGTACCATGTACCTCCAGTGAATCTGAGGACTCATGGATCATTTATTAACTAGCATTGGCTTTTCACTTGGGAATAAAAGTATAAACTCTTTCTGTAATTTTAGGCTAGTGGAAGCCCTTCTAGGGATGACATGAGGCTGAAATGTTATGAAACTTTAAAAAATTTTATGGGCTACGGGGTATATAGCTAAAGGAACCGAAAGCAGAGACCTAGAACTGATATTTGTATACCCACGGTCACAGCAGCATTATTTACAATAGCTAAAAAGCGAAAGCAAACAACGTCAATCAACAGATAAACGCATAAACAAAATGTGGACTATTATTCAGCCTTGAGAAAACGAAGATCATGGCATCTGGTCCCATCACTTCATGGGAAATAGATGGGGAAACAGTGGAAACAGTGCCAGACTTTATTTTTCTAGGCTCCAAAATCACCTCTGATGGTGACTGCAGCCATGAAATTAGAAGACGCTTACTCCTTGGAAGAAAAGTTATGTCCAACCTAGATAGCATTTTCAAAAGCAGAGACATTACTTTGCCGACTAAGGTCCGTCTAGTCAAGGCTATGGTTTTTCCTGTGGTCATGTATGGATGTGAGAGTTGGACTGTGAAGAAGGCTGATCGCCGAAGAATTGATGCTTTTGAAGTGTGGTGTTGGAGAAGACTCTTGAGTGGTGATGAACAGGGACGCCTGGCGTGCTGCGATTCATGGGGTCGCAAAGAGTCGGACACGACTGAGCGACTGAGCTGAACTGAACTGATTCAGCCTTGAAAAGAAAAAAAACTGACACGTGCTACAGCAGGGATGAACCCCAAGAACACTATGCAAACAGAAATAGGTCAGTTACAAAGAGACAAGTACTGCATGATTCTACGTGTATGAGGTATCTACTCAGACAAAGAAAGCAGAACGGTGATAACCAGGGACTGAGGGGAAGGGGAAGTGAGAAATGGCTGTTTAATGGGTATAATTTCACTTCTGAAAGATGACAAAAAGCTCTGGAGACTGGCTACACAACCATGTGAATGTACCTTGAACTACATAGCTAAAAATGATCAAGACAATAAATTTCATGTATACTTCAATAAAATTAAAGAGAGAGAGAGACAAAAAAAGTATGGAATTTTTTCAGAGCCTTACAAAGAAGTCCTAAAAAAGAAAATGAGTAGCGCCAAGAAAACTTTGGAAAGATAATAAATGGAAACTGGCCCAGCCATATACCAAATATATTGTAAAATTATAATAATTAAAATAGTGTAGTAATGAGACTAATCAATTCTGTTTGGGCAAGAATTCAATATTATGATAAGGATGACATCACAATTTGGTGAGGAGAGACTTATTTCAAATAATGTGGGGTCAATTAGTTAATATTTTAGTTTTCATTTCATGGGTAAGGGACTATCACAGTCAAATACTAAAATACAGATAAATAGAAACAAAACTGTTTTACACATATCTTGTTTCCCTTTACTATTGCTCTACCTTTCTCATAGTTTAATACTCTGAATATTCATTGGGCTGACGCTGAAGTTGAAGCTCCAATACTTTGGCCACCTGATGTGAAGAGCAGACTCAGTGGAAAAGATGGTGATGCTGGGAAAGACTGAAAGCAAAAGAAGAGGGAGGCAGAGGATGAGATGGTTAGATAGCATCCTCAATTCAACGAACATGAATTTGAGCAAACTCTGGGAGACAGTGAAGGACAGGGAAGCCTGGTGTACTGCAGTCCACGGGGTGGCAGAATCAAACCACTTAGCGACTGAACAACAACAATAATATTATTTTGGCAGTCTTCTCTTTATATTCTAATAACCAACTGGGTGATATATGAACAACAGTGTTTTGGAATTTAAATATCTTATAGAAAATCTTGACAGTCAATAAATGCAAAGTATAACTTGTCATCAAAAAGCCTCTTGATGAAAGTGAAAGAGGAGAGTGAAAAAGTTGGCTTAAAGCTCAACATTCAGAAAACGAAGATCATGGCATCTGGTCCCATCACTTCATGGGAAATAGATGGGGAAACAGTGGAAACAGTGCCATACTTTATTTTTTTAGGCTCCAAAATCACTGCTGATGGTGACTGCAGCCATGAAATTAGAAGACGCTTACTCCTTGGAAGAAAAGTTACATCCAACCTAGATAGCATTTTCAAAAGCAGAGACATTACTTTGCCGACTAAGGTCCGTTTAGTCAAGGCTATGGTTTTTCCTGTGGTCATGTATGGATGTGAGAGTTGGACTGTGAAGAAGGCTGAGCACCGAAGAATTGATGCTTTTGAACTGTGGTGTTGGAGAAGACTCTTGAGAGTCCCTTGGACTGCAAGGAGATCCAACCAGTCCATTCTGAAGGAGATCAACCCTGGGATTTCTTTGGAAGGAATGATGCTAAAGCTG
>SJYT01030339.1:161676-184520 GCA_006410635.1 Cephalophus harveyi
GAAGAGTTGACTCATTGGAAAAGACTCTGATGCTGGGAGGGATTGGGGGCAGGAGGAGAAGGGGACGACCGAGGATGAGAGGGCTGGATGGCATCACTGACTCGATGGATGTGAGTCTGAGTGAACTCCGGGAGATGGTGATGAACAGGGAGGCCTGGCGTGCTGCGATTCATGGGGTCGCAAAGAGTCGGACACGACTGAGCGACTGAACTGAACTGAACTGAACTGATTCAACCAAACTGACAAAGTTAAGAGTTCTCTGCATTCTTGGAAAGTTGCCAAGATCATGTGCCTCCTTCCCAGCCCTCCAGGTGAGGGTGGATCACTGCCTCCCTTCCACCACCCATGCTGCGTCGTCCCACATACAGCCTTGGTAGAAGGAAGGAAGTGGGCGAGCAGAGTCCTCAGCAAAGAAAAAGTCCCAAGTGTTGCACTTGCTTCACCCACCTCCTTGACCTGAATTGCTCTGGAGGCTAAATCATTGCCTGGCCCAATTGGCCGGGCAGGCCAGCATCAAACCCTCAGTGAGATTAAAGGCCCTATTGAGGTGTATAAATCAGAGCAGCACACCCTACTGAGAGCATGTGATTAGAATAAATGTGTGTCCTTGGGGCTGAACACAACTCTGCTGCATGCTGGGCACCTGCGTCCTCCTTGGGATCCTTCCTATATATTGTCCCACTGCTCCTGTCCTTCCTCAACAACTCAGCAGCAGCCCACCCAGCAGCAGTCCCTTTCGAACAACACCCTCCTAACCCTATAGAGAGAGTGCCACACGAGTACAAGGAGCCCGAGAAATACTGTGGGGGATGGGGAGTCAGGAGAACCTACTGTGGATCCTGGCTGTGCCCCTCACCTGCAGTGTGGCCCTGAGGGGGTCCCTTTCCTTGCTGAGCGTCAGTTTCTTCATTCTATCAATGAATAGGTTGTACTAGATGACTCCTGAAATCTCTTCAAATCCTACAGTTCTGACATTTATCTAAAGTGATCAGGGAAAACAGGATGTCCCTAGATGAGAGAGGATGAGTTTGGCTCTAATTAGCTGAATTGTGACCCCCTCCCCCATAAAAAGTGGCTTCTGCGTGTTATCTCAATCAGAAGGAGAGAGAGAGGAGATTTCAGGGTTGGCACAGTGGTTCAGCAATGTCACTGTCCCATCTTCCTCTGCTGTCAATACCAATGAGAGATGGCCACACACCCCCCGGGGGGCGGGGGCTGAGATGGCCACATCTTTCAGTGTCACATTTTTCTGTGATGGTGTCAGATTCAGGAGGGAGACAGAGTGGTGGGCTCTCCTGGGTGCCATATGTTACTAGGAGGAGGCCTTTCCCAAAGACTGGTGTTTGATTATTACTTCTCATGTCTCACCCCTTCCCGCAAAAGATACACTAAAGAACCTCAGAATGTGACCTGATTTGGAAATAAGGTCATGGTTGATGACCTTAGTGAGTTCATATGAGGGCATACTGAAGCAGGGTGTGCTTCTGAGCCAATATGACTAGTATCCTAACAAGAAGAGGAGAAAGAGAAGACATGGTCATGTGAAAACAGATACAGAAAGAACACCACGTGAAGAGGGAGGCAGAGACGGGTGAGGCAGAGACGAGCCAAGGAGTGCCCAGGCTGCCAGTGACACCAGAAGGTGAGCGAAGGGCAAGGGACGGACTCTCCCCGGCAGCCTTCAAGGTAGCATGGCCCTGCCGACACCTTGGTTTTAACCTTCTGGCCCCCGAAACTGTGAGAGAATATATTTCCGTCATTGTAAATTACCCAGTTTGTGGCTGTCCGTTGTGGGAGCCCTAGGAAACGAACACATGCCTCATTGGCTGGAACCTGAGTCACATCCCCTCAACTGCTGGCAAATCACCAGTGGTGAAGTGAGCTTGACTGTGCCACGGTCAACCATGGTTCATCAAGGGGACTGAGTGCCTTGCTTCCAGGACAAACCCAGGTTCTTAGAGACAAAGAGGATGGTATGATATCATCAAGTCTAACACACACATTTGGAATATGAGAAGAGTGAGGCCCCCAGCTTGCTCCACCTCCCGTACGGCCCCCTCCTCCCTGTAGGTGTGTGATGGCTCTGACCACTTTTTGTCTTTGACATGTGTTTCTGTTTCATACCGATTCCAGAAGATCACTAAGCAAAAGTTGACAGGAGGCACAGTAAGAGGCGGATATGGTCAGAGCCTTCCGGTATCCCAGCATGATATGGTCAGAGCCTTCCGGTATCCCAGCTCACGCAGGAGATTATAAGAAGGGGCGTCCAAGGGCTGAGGGACGTCCTCGGTGGTCCAGTGGCTAAGACTCCGCACTCTCAGAGCAGAGGGCCCAGAGTCGATCCCTGGGTCAGGGCACTAGGTCCCACATGCAGCAACTAAGAGTTCACATGTGCGTGTGTGCTAAGTCGCCTCGGTCGTGTCCAACTCTTTGTGACCCTATGGACTGTAGCCCACCAGGCTCCTCTGTCCATGGGATTCTCCAGGCAAGAATACCGGAGTGAGTTGCCATGCCCTCCTCCAGGGGATCTTCCCGACCCAGGGATCAAACCTGTGTCTCCAATGTCTCCTGCATTGGCAGGGGGGTTCTTTACCACTAGCACCACCTGAAAAGCCCAAGAGGTCACATGCTACAACTAAAATAAATCCCCATACCGCAACAGAGACCAAAGACCCTGCAGTCCACAGCTAAGGCCCTGCAAAGACAAATTAATTCGTGGTTTTAATAAAATAGAAGAACTGAGAAGCCTGGGTGTGACTCAACCTGGATGAGAGATGGATTTGGAAGACACAGCTTGACCTGCAGCTTCCTAGAAGCTGGATTCTCGATAAATGCGGAGGTTGCACAAAGGACTGAAAGTGGGGAGGAACAGAAAAAGAACGTGAGACTTCAGGACGAAAACACGCTTGGACTGCCCCCTTAGGGGCCTGGCTTCAGTGGAAGGCCTCCTCATGAAGGGCCGGATAAACGCAAACATATCAAGGAAAAACAGTTCTACTGCAGCCACGACTGTTACAGCCTCTCACGAGCATCTCATGCCCACACTAACTGATCTTTCCCCCACAGGCTCCTCATTTTCTCTTCATTCTGTCTCAACAGAAAGTATTTCCACTTGCCCAGGTGTCCAACCCACAGACACGGGTGTCACCCTTAACCCCTGCCCTCCCCTCCAGACTAGTCATGCACCAAGTCCTGTCAGCTTCTGTGCTAAATACTCCTGAAACCCTGCGTGTCTCCTGGCACTCCCCTCCCCCATCCTTGTTTGCTGAGATTAAACGACGGTCTCCTTACTAATCTGCCTGCCTCCAATCTTCCCTCTCCATTCCTTCCGTCCATATTCCCTCCCGTCAGAACAGTCTTCCAGAAACCCAGTTCCAGTCACATCACAGCTCAAAACAGTTGCTATCCCTTGCACCCCATGGCTTTTGTATTGACGTCCAATCTTCCTGACTTTCTTTCAAGGCCCTTCATGACCTTATTCCTATTTCTTCCGAAAGCTTCTCTCCTCATGCTTCCCCGGACCCCCAAGCCCCTCATCTCCATGTGTCACAAAGCCACTCTCCTCACTTCCTCCAACCAACACATTCTCTTGAGCCTCCCCAGACCTTTGAGCCTGCAACTGAGTCTCCCATGTCACCTGACTTTCTCTTCTTCTCTGATTAACATCTGTACATATTTCAGGCTTAGACACCACTTCTTGTGGGAGAATCTCCTAGAACCCCCCCATCCCCACCCCAGTCTGCTTTGAGTTGAGCCCCCTTGCCCTTCCCTGTTCTGCTCTGTGGTGCATGGTGGCTGACCCCCACAGGCCTCCCCTGTCACCTGGTTCCTCAGACAGGGAAGTGGAGGGCAAGAGAAAGGCACGGGACAGACATTTCATTCCTCGTCTCTGCCTAAGGGACCGGCGCAGCAGCGCCCCCTGCAGGACGCTGGCTCTCACTGTGACACACTCATTGTGGATCCACTTTCGACTTGCGACCCTAATGGGGTCTCATCACATTGCCCCACCCTTTACCCCTGTAGTGGACCCCTGCTTCCTGCCGTTGCTACTTTCCAGGTCAGTTGATCCCTTCTATCACCTTTTAGCCAATTTTCTCTATTAAATTACTTCAGTTATAAATACCTAAGTGACTTTGGTTTTCCTGGTTCCACCCAACTCGCATAGACCTTCCCCATAGAACAGCTCACTGCACTTCCCAAACTGTCCCCATTCACCCTGAACTCTAAGGGCCAGTTTGCATGTCTATTCTCCCCTAATGCGAGTGTTTCATGAGCACAGGGACCACCTCTGCTGACTGGCCATTGTATCCCTAAAACAATGCTCAGACACAGTGACTATCTAATTAACACGTGAGTGAGCGAATGAAAGAACCAGTAAATTTCATGCTGAGTTTTGTGTCCATCCATCCAACTGCCTGTCAAGTTCATTTTCCCTTTGTCCGTCTTGCAAATCTCCTTTCTTCAAGAAAATAATTTCTCCTGCTTGGTTCTTACCTTGCAGGCTTCCGCTCTGCTTTACTTTAGCAAGTCAGTAGAAGTTAATACCGAGTAAACAGCCCAAAGATCCAGGCTCATCCAGACTGCCCACTTCCCCAGCATATCTCCTGGAGGGGTCTCAGCCAAGGCTGTTGGCCAAAGGGAACAAAACAGTTACGAGATATGGCGAACTGCACAAAGCCAGGGGATGGAATCCTAGTGGGGGCTAGAATCATGGTTCCTGTGGGAAGCTGCTCCTGGTACCATGGAGGGTGGATCTGGAGGGAGCCTGGTGAACAGAAAGGTCCTTGAGCGGTCTCTCCTTCCCAGGGATCTGAGCCCCGAGAGGCTGTCCTGCAGCCCAGCTTCGCTGGAGTCAGGTGGGGATGCAGAGACAGGAAGATGCCTGGCTGCCTGGCTTTGTTCCTAGATGTGGGCTGAGTGGAAAGGCCGTGCATGGTTTGGCAGCCTAGCGCCGGAGCGGGTGGAGTGCCAGGTAGAGGGAGGGAAGCACAGGCACTGACCCAGGACAGCGTCTGTGGTCTGAGCTGCTGTTTTCCCTCCCTCCGTCCTGAGCCCACGCATCACATTTCAATTAGCTCTGAGGATCTTTGCGGCAGCAGGAGACAGACGGGCTGCAGAGACACAGAGCATCCAGCCACGCCTTCCTGGCCTGGATACTGATTGGAGGGTGACAAGCAGCAGCAGCTTTCTCATCATAAGCAGTAGAATCTGTTTCCAGAGCCCAGCCAGGAGTCTGCAGGCAGGAGGGACGGCAGTGAGACACTTAGTCAAGGCTCAGGATCAGGGGTCTAGGGGGGCTGATTTGTCCATCCCTCTGCCTCCAAGATGAAGTGGCTGAGCACACACGCATGGCCTCCAAGAAGAACTTCAAAGATTCCAACCTAGACAGGCTCTGTTGATTCTACCAAGGTAATGAGATGCCCCAAACGGTAAAGTGCAGGCCACACGTGTCTCAGGCAGAAGGAGAGGCTTTGGCTCTCACTGTGACACACTCATTGTGGATCCACTTTCGACTTGCGACCCTAATGGGGTCTCATCACATTGCCCCACCCTTTACCCCTGTAGTGGACCCCTGCTTCCTGCCGTTGCTACTTTCCAGGTCAGTTGATCCCTTCTATCACCTTTTAGCCAATTTTCTCTATTAAATTACTTCAGTTATAAATACCTAAGTGACTTTGGTTTTCCTGGTTCCACCCAACTCGCATAGACCTTCCCCATAGAACAGCTCACTGCACTTCCCAAACTGTCCCCATTCACCCTGAACTCTAAGGGCCAGTTTGCATGTCTATTCTCCCCTAATGCGAGTGTTTCATGAGCACAGGGACCACCTCTGCTGACTGGCCATTGTATCCCTAAAACAATGCTCAGACACAGTGACTATCTAATTAACACGTGAGTGAGCGAATGAAAGAACCAGTAAATTTCATGCTGAGTTTTGTGTCCATCCATCCAACTGCCTGTCAAGTTCATTTTCCCTTTGTCCGTCTTGCAAATCTCCTTTCTTCAAGAAAATAATTTCTCCTGCTTGGTTCTTACCTTGCAGGCTTCCGCTCTGCTTTACTTTAGCAAGTCAGTAGAAGTTAATACCGAGTAAACAGCCCAAAGATCCAGGCTCATCCAGACTGCCCACTTCCCCAGCATATCTCCTGGAGGGGTCTCAGCCAAGGCTGTTGGCCAAAGGGAACAAAACAGTTACGAGATATGGCGAACTGCACAAAGCCAGGGGATGGAATCCTAGTGGGGGCTAGAATCATGGTTCCTGTGGGAAGCTGCTCCTGGTACCATGGAGGGTGGATCTGGAGGGAGCCTGGTGAACAGAAAGGTCCTTGAGCGGTCTCTCCTTCCCAGGGATCTGAGCCCCGAGAGGCTGTCCTGCAGCCCAGCTTCGCTGGAGTCAGGTGGGGATGCAGAGACAGGAAGATGCCTGGCTGCCTGGCTTTGTTCCTAGATGTGGGCTGAGTGGAAAGGCCGTGCATGGTTTGGCAGCCTAGCGCCGGAGCGGGTGGAGTGCCAGGTAGAGGGAGGGAAGCACAGGCACTGACCCAGGACAGCGTCTGTGGTCTGAGCTGCTGTTTTCCCTCCCTCCGTCCTGAGCCCACGCATCACATTTCAATTAGCTCTGAGGATCTTTGCGGCAGCAGGAGACAGACGGGCTGCAGAGACACAGAGCATCCAGCCACGCCTTCCTGGCCTGGATACTGATTGGAGGGTGACAAGCAGCAGCAGCTTTCTCATCATAAGCAGTAGAATCTGTTTCCAGAGCCCAGCCAGGAGTCTGCAGGCAGGAGGGACGGCAGTGAGACACTTAGTCAAGGCTCAGGATCAGGGGTCTAGGGGGGCTGATTTGTCCATCCCTCTGCCTCCAAGATGAAGTGGCTGAGCACACACGCATGGCCTCCAAGAAGAACTTCAAAGATTCCAACCTAGACAGGCTCTGTTGATTCTACCAAGGTAATGAGATGCCCCAAACGGTAAAGTGCAGGCCACACGTGTCTCAGGCAGAAGGAGAGGCTTCAGTGGAAGGGGAATCTAGACAGATCCTTCTCCCCATGCCAGCTAGAAGTCATCCTGGAAACTGGGTCCCCCATGGGGTGGGGAGGAATGGGTAAGGCAGAGGGAGTCCTGAAGAGTGGGAACAGGGGTGGGGAAGAGTGAAGGGACCTTAAGGTCAGTGCTGCTGAGGACCTGCCACTTACTGAGTGGGTCCCGGGCTCCAGGAGCGGCACTAGGCACTTTTAGTAATCATGCATTTTATCTTTAAAATAGCCCTCTGAGATTGTGACTATGGTCCTCATTTTGCAAACGAGGGAAATCAAAGATCAGAGAAGTGAAGAGACTCTAAAGGGTCACACAGCTAGGTGTGAGCAGCCCTGTCAGGCTCGGAAACGGGGTCTGTTTCCCTTCTTTGCAGCGACATCTGTGCCCTGATCCACCAGGGTGCTGCCCAGGGCCAGACACGGGCCACAGCTCCCTGAGAGCTAGCAGAGGGGCAGCTCTAGAGTCAATGAAGCAGGACTTTCCTGGCGGTCTAGTGGTTAAGACTTTGCCTTCCAACACTAAGGGGAAGAGGGTTCAATCCCTGGTTGGGAAGCTAAGATCCTGCATGCCTCTGGGCCAAAACAATACAAAATATAAAGCAGAAGCAGTACTGTAAAAAATCCAATAAAGACTTTTAAAATGGTCTACATTAAAAAAAATTTTTTTAATAAAAAAAAGTCAATGATGCTGGGTGGAGGAATCCCAAGGATGTGGTTCCACCTGTTGGAGGCCTTCACTTAGGGCACCTGTGGCCCAATAGTCTCACCTGAGGTTCCTAACGTCTTTCTTGGTTATTAAGGCGGACTAAGGTCCAGCTTCGCCTCCATCCCTGCATCCTCACAGTAACTCAGTGCTTGGCCAGCTCCCCAAGCATCTTCTCCACCAACCCCTGCTCTCCCTGGCCTCAAACATTCCTTGTCTCTCACCAGGCCCAGCTGGGCAGCCTCCTGCCTCTGACCCGTCTTCCATGCAGCTGTCACCACAATTTTCCTCAAAAACAACTACAAACTCTTACTCGCAGCATGTGAGATCTAGCTCCTGACGAGGGATTGAACCCAGGCTTCCCTACATTGGGAAAGCGGAGTCTTAGCCACTGGACCATCAGGGAAGTCCCCTGGTCATAGCGCTTTCTAAAGTAACTCTGCCAGCACCCTTTTGCCTTTGGGATAAAACCTGAGTTCCATCTTCTTACATTCCAGCTTCTCCCAAGCCAGCCTTGATCTCCTCTCCCCGGGCCTCCGTCTCCAAATCCTCCACGCTTCCTGGAGCTGAGGGCCTGGCTGTTCTCCGGAACGTGCCTTGCATTTCCACACTTCCTGCTTTTGCTCCTGTTCCCTCTGCCTGGGTTGGCTTCCCTGGCCTTGGTTTTTTCCCCTCGGCAAAATGTCACCTTTCCAGACCAACTGAAATGTCAGATGCTCTGTGAATCTTTCCCCAGCATCTTCTCCTCTGTGCTAACTGCTCCCCGGCAGACTCCTGAGTCTGTGATGAAGAAGATGATGATAAGCAAATTAATAACAGCTAATACTGTGGAACATTCACTGAGTGCAGGCGCTGTTCAAAGCTCTTCTCATGTATTAACACCTTTAATCCTCATAAGGACTCAAGGTGGCGGGTGCTATAACATCCCCATTTTGTAGATGGAGAAGGAAGGCCCAGAAAGGTTAAATCATCTGCCCAAGGTCGCACAGCTGGGGAGCGGAGAGGAGCATCCAAGCTCCTTTCCAAGTATCCAAGCACAGCAATGTGATCCAGAGCCTGTACACTTTAGCACTCCGCAAGGCCCCTCCAGAACACTCAGGAAGGGCGTATCTGACAGCACCTCTCAAGGAGCAGTGCTCATAGGGATCATCACTCACTTGTCTCCCCCGAAGGCCTGAGAGCTCCCCGAGGGCAGTGCTTGTCTCCCAGGTCCAGCCCCACACAGAGGACAAGAATAAATGAGGCATTCGTTGGCAAAACAAATGAATGATGTGTCAATCATTATACCACTCTACCTGAGTCACCACAGGAGAGAGAAAAAGCCCCCCAAAGGATGCCCCAGTTGTGAGATGACCCGCTTCCCTGCTGTCTCCCAGGCACGTGAGAAATAAGGCCAGGGACAGTGTCCTCTGTTAGGCCCCTTCATGAGGCTCTGTCCATGGGGTAAGGGTGGGGCTCACACATCCTTTCACTGCCCCTTCCTCTAGGGCTCTGGTTAGGGGCAAGAACCACCTCCCCCCGACCATCCAATACCTAGATTCCTGGTAACACCCCATGGGCTCGACTCTTCATGGGCTCCCCAGGTCCCAGAGGCACACCCATCTGCCTGTTCTCTGACTCACCAGCCTGGCTGTAGAGCAGGAACAGAGCTGGACTTACAGCAGTTGGGGAACGGCTGATAGGTTCTAGAAGCCACTCAAATTCACCATGTCCCACCCTGAGTCTCCATCTGGTCTCCTGTGAAGCTCCCTTCTGCTTACCTGGATGACAAACCTAGACACCCCACCAATACCTCCCTCCCCCTCATCCCCACACCCTATCAGGGCCCTGTGTCCTGTGATCCCATTTCCTAAACATCCCTGAACTTGCGCCCTTTCCCTCCCCAGGATCCCAGGGCACATCACTGCTGGTCTGGAATAGGAAGGCCCCCAGGGTGTCCCCACTACCCCTCCCTTCTTGTTCTTCCTCTGCCGCCACAGAGCACCTTGTGATTTATGAATGGGATCATGCCTCTTTCCTGTTCAACAGCCTTCCACGGCTCCGCGCTCTCCAGAGGATGACACTCAAGCCTGTGACCATCCTCCCTGCCTCTCCTGGCTCCTCCTACTTTCCCAGCCTCTGCGTGTGTACCGTGTGTACCGCTGCCACACCGCATAGGCTTGGCCACTCCCATCCTTCTGCCAGAGCCCCCATCTCCACCCTCCCCCTTCTACTCCTGGCCCTCAGCTCCTGCCTGTGGAAGACATGGCTTAGTGAGCGGCTCCTCCAGGAAGCCCTCCATGAATAGCTCCCTCTCCCTTCCCCCTCCTTTGAAATCTGGCCTCCTACCCAGTGGGCTCTCACATACCCCTTATGTATCCATTTCTCCTGGGACTTGCCAGAGTTTACTGAAATCATCCCGTTGTGCATGTGGCCCCATTGAACTGTTGGACAGGATCTATCTTATCAGTGTTCCATTTCCTGTCCCTAGTTGGACACCCAGGATGGAACTTAGCAGGCACTTGGTGAATGTGTCTTAACTGAAAACAGCCCTGAATCATCCATCTCTAAATAGGTAAGCCCTCAGGGCTGCAGGGAGAACAAAAGGAGATATTGCATGTGAAGTTCTAGGTCTGCGCTCTGCCATCATTCACCATCATCATGATCCGTGCTATTATGACTCTGTAGTGCACTTGAAAAAGCACTAGGCTAGGCATTAGAAGATGCAGAGTCTAGTCCCAGACCCCACATTAACTATCAGGGTGACCCTGGGCAAGTCAATTATCCTTTCTGAATTAGTCCTCAATAGCTGTTATTTTCCTTCCTTGCTTCGCTTCCATTATTGAATGGCTCCCTATATTATTCCCACCTCTCCCTTTCTTCAGCACAGATAATTAGGAATTTGTAGCATATCTTGATGTATTAACACTGCATTGATGAATACCCATAATACATAAGCAATCGCTATGATGCCCATCACAGGTGTGTTCTGCCGCCCATCACAGAGGAAGCCTCTTCCCATCTCATCACCCATACCCCTAGATGTTTTTTACATCAAAAGTGAAAGTGAAGTCACTCAGTCGTGTCCGACTCTTTGTGACCCCATGGACTGTAGCCCACCAGGCTTCTCTGTCCATGGGATTCTCCAGGCAAGAATACTGGAGTGGGTTGCCATTTCCTTCTCCAACGGGATCTTCCCGACCCAGGAATCGAACCCAGGTCTCCTGCATCGCAGGCAGACGTTTTAACCTCTGAGCCACCAGGGGAAACATCAAAAAATAGAAAAAAAAAAAAAAAATTAAGCGAGAAGACAATCCTTTAAATTCATGTTAAAACAACCAAGTTATGTATTTCTTCTTTTCTCATTTCTTTGTGGGCTGGGCAAACGTGATTGTGAATGCATAGGTGCCAGCCTGGATCACTATGTGGGAATCAAGCCCAGTGATGCGCCTCTATAGAGTTAAATCACCAGCAGCCTCTCACCCACCCAGCCCCAGCCCCACCCAAGGGGGAAACAACTTCTGCCAGCAGAGAGAGGACCGAGTCTTATCAAAAACAGCCCTGCAGATCTGTATCAAAGCAACATGCTCTTTCAGAAAATCACTAATATTGTGCCAGGCTATGGAGAAAAATGGTTTCTAATTACTCCCATTAGTTCTGGAGAAAGGAGAAGGGCTCCTCCTCCCAGGAGCCTCTTTGAGATTTGAAGCCATTTCCTCCTAGTGGGGGCAGGGAAGAGGCAGGGAGCTACATTACCCAGAATTCCTGTGGCTGAACCAGGGCTGGGCCCTGGCTTCCACTGGCTGGCAGTAGCCCAAGCCAATAGGCCAATCAGAGCGCGAGACTAAGGATGGCATTCCCATCTGTCCCACCACGAAACTTAGGGCGGGAGTGAGGAATGGAAGATGAAAGTGTCGCTTTTTCTAAAACTATTATTAGGAAAGAAGATCTGAACAAAAACAGTCTGCTGGCAACCAGGCCCTTAAACCATGTCAAGATCAAGACAGTGCAGAGCCCAGACTGACAGAGCCACACTTCCCACCACTCTGTGCTCAGAGAATCCTTGTTCTGATGAGGAAGACAGCCCCTGCCCCCAGGGAGCTCCCAGTCTGATGGGGGAGACACAGCCCCAACCCCAGGGAGCTCCCAGTCTGATGGGGGAGACACAGCCCCAACCCCAGGGAGCTCCCAGTCTGATGGGGGAGACACAGCCCCTGCCCCCAGGGAGCTCCCAGTCTGATGGGGGAGACACAGCCCCTGCCCCCAGAGAGCTCCCAGTCTGATGGGGGAGACAGGGCTCCAAAGTTATGACAGGGTTCAGAGTCCAGTCATACTCTCAGCTTCTGCCCAGCCCTCTTCATTCCCTGCCAAGGTGTTCTTCGCAGCCTGCTGGAGCCGGCCGTGCAGCTATGATGGACCCAAGTGGCTTGGCACTTGTCCTTGTCTTTGCTCCACTGGGGCTAAGGTTGGGCTGGCTCCGGAGACGAATGGATCTCTCTCACAGCACTGGGAGAAGAGCTGTGGGGAAGCAGACAGAACCAAAGGTAACAGAACTTTGCAGCCAGAGCAGGCAGTCCACCAGGGGCAAACTTCGGCAGAACTCTTCTTGGGCAGAATTCTGTATTCCTTCCACCACCCCTCCTGGATACTGTTCTCAATTTTTCCCCTTCTTTCAAAAGCCAGCCTAGCCCACCTCATTCAAGAAGCTGTCAGGGTGACCATCGCACCTCTGTCTCCAGCATTCTGTTTAGGGTAGGCAGCTGCTCAGGGCTGCCACGGACATGGGCTTCACCGATGTGACATTTCTGGGGAACTTTCTGGTCTCTGGCCCTTTCAGATGTCCCTGGACTCCCCCAGATTAGAGCTTGATTTTCAGGTTCTCTTCCATCTGGCCCTGCTGCTAAGCTGCTAAGTCGCTTCAGTCGTGTCCGACTCTGTGTGACCCCATAGACAGCAGTCCACCAGGCTCCCCCGTCCCTGGGATTCTTCAGGCAAGAACACTGGAGTGGGTTGCCATTTCCTTCTCCAATGCATGAAAGTGAAAAGTGAAAGTGAAGTCGCTCAGTCGTGTCCGACCCTTAGCGACCCCATGGACTGCTGCCTACCAGGCTCCTCCATCCATGGGATTCTCCAGGCAAGAGTACTGGACTGGGGTGCCAGTGCCTTCTCCGTCCATCTGGCCCAGTGCTTCCCAAATCCAAGATCTCTCGACCATCATTGCCTGGGAGCTCCACAAGGGGGAGCCATCACCTCCAGGGGGCTTGGAACAGAAGACCTATAATTGAATCCCATCTTTGCCACTTTAAAGCTGTGTTACTTTGGCTAAGATGCCTCACCTCTCTGAGCCTTAGGTTTCTCAAAAAATGGGGAGAAAATGAGTATTGCCCCAGATTCACTTGGCGGTGGAATTGGCGATAACAAACGGTTAAGTGCCCTGCAGCACTAGTTACCATTATTGTTTAGCTAATGTCCCTGGGGGCAGCCAACGTCCAGAAAACTCAATCTTAATGTATGAAAGGGCTTCCCTGGTAGCTCAAAATGTTTTGCTTTACCTGGTAGCTCAGCTGGCAAAGAATCTGCCTGCAATGTAGGAGATCCCAAGTTCGATTCCTGGATCAGGAAGATCCCCTGGAGAAGGGATAGCATACCCACTCCAGTATTCATGGATTTCCCTGGTGGCACAGAGGGTAAAGAATCTGCCTGCAATGTGGGAGACTTGGGTTCAGTCCCTAGGTTGGGACCCTGAAGGAGGGCATGGCAGCCCACTCCAGTATTCTTGCCTGTAGAATTGCTGTGGACAGAAGAGCCTGGTGGGCTACAGTCCCTGGGGTCACAAAGAGTTGGACACAACTGAGCATCTAAGCACAGCACAGCACAGTATATGAAAACAGATAAAAGGAGTTGCTCAGTTTACAGCCAGGATGGGGTTCCTGGAAGCCCCTCCTTTATAGGCTCTCCCACTTCCTATTTCCTTCCCCACTTAAAACTGCCATTTCCTTCTCCAATGCATGAAAGTGAAAAGTGAAAGTGAAGTCGCTGAAGGTCACTGAAGAGCATGGTTAGAACACTTAATAACTAAGTCTCTGAAGCTCTGCTCAGCACCCCTGATCTGCCAACGGAGTCCAGATAAAGTCCTCATCCGCAAATGAATTAACATCTCTCCTTCAGAGACTGACTGTAAGACATAAGTGCATTACTAGAAAATGTGAAAAATTGTCCCTATGGGTCATGTTCCAGTATTCATCTCTCCTGAGGTGCTTGTGAATGTTGTTTTTGAGTCTTTCCTTGCACACAGTGTGGTGGGCTGGTTGTGTGTTTAATATTTCCGGGAATGATCTGGAAAGAAGGGATGCTGGGGAAAGAAGGAAGACAATTCAGAGATGCCAAAGATTGAGTTCAGGGGATTTGATCTTTTCCACATTTTTTCCATCTAGGGAAAAGGTCAACCCTGGAGTTTTGGGCAGTTTGGCCAAGATGGGGTAAAAATGGCAAGCATCTAAGAATACTCAGCTTTCTGAAGGCCAGGGCCACCTCTCACTTGACCGACAAGAAGAAACAGGGAGAGAAGTCCTGTGCTGATGGGGACCTGCTCAAATATCCCATCTTTAAAGCCACTTCAGTCCACTCCACTCCACAACCAGTGAGAAATCCCTGAAGTTTCGGTGGGTCATATAGGCTGATCTTTTAGAATCAGCCTGCTTTTGGCTCACCAAATGTCTCATTAGAAAGGCATCCAGCTGCAATTAACAGGCAACCCAACCACACAGCTTAAATTAAAAGAAGATTTTTCTTAAATATCAAGGAATCCAAGGATGGGTATTGCTGGTATTGATTGAGCTATTCAATCATGTCATCAGAGACCCAGGTCTTCTCCATCAACCCCGCAAGTCAGCTTTCATCCTCAATGCTTAGAGTCTCAGGGACCCAAGACAGCTGCTACAGCTCCAGGCGTTATGGTCTTATTTAAGGAAGGAGGAAATGGGGCCAGGGGAGGGTAGAATCCTCTGGTGTCAGGGAAGATGCTGTAGGGACATGACACAACCAGCGGGTTGGTCCCATCTACACAGGAGGAGCAGGTAGGCCTGTGGAAGTACCTGCAACCTTTTGGACTGGTGACCTCACCCTCCTGCAACCTGCTGCTCACCCAGCTCAGGTTTCCAAAGGATCACCTGTACAGGTGTGTGCTCACCTAGAGTGGAATTGTTATCCCTTACCAGGTGGAACTGTTATCCCTCACCAAATGTGGTGGGCAGGTCAGAGGGTCCCATTCCCGAAGTGTCTTCTTCCTCCTGGTGGCATTCTGTCTGGCTTCCCTCAAACACCAAAGACGGAATCTCTGGCAGTGAAACTGTGCCCACAGGAGGCTGCTAGCTTAGTGACTCTGCTGATTATTCAGCCCACCTTCCTTTCAAAGCTATCCTCTGTTGAGAGTCAACTAGAGACACACAGTGTGCCAGACAGAGGTATTAGCTGCCTTAGAGATGCAAGAGCATGAAAGACTCCACCTCTGCCAGCTGTCTCCTCCACAAGAGTTCCAGTGCACAAGCTGGAAACTGGTAGTGCTGTGTCCATCCATTAATTCATATTGACTTGCTGCCTGATAACCAGGCAGGTGATAACCAGAACAGAATGTCACTGGATGCTGAAAGGAGTGCTGTGCGGGGGGTCCAGTCCTGATCCCATCACTAACTCACGGTGTAGCCTTGGGTAAGGCCCCTACCCTTTCCGCCTCCTCTTCTGTAAAATGGGAATGCTTATTGTATGCATCATGAGAAGCTATTAAACCATTCAAAACCCACGTGAGCAACTTATTTTGAAATTGATTATTCAAGAAATTTCTGTAAAAATTTATAGGGAAATAAGTAAATGCTATAGTCTGAATTGAGTCTCCCCCCAAAACAATATTCATTTTTTGAAGCCCTAACCCCTAGTGCTTCAGACTATGAGTGTATGTGGAAATAAGTTCTTATAAGAGGTGATTAAGTTAAAGTGAGGTCATTGGTTTGGACAGTAATTCAATCTGACTGGTGACGTGATAAGAAGGGGTAATTAGGACACAGACATGCAGAGAAGGAAGCCCATGAGAGGACACAGAGAGAAGCTGGCCATCTACAAGCCAAGGAGAGAGGCTTAGAAGAAATCAGCCCTGCCAACACTTGATATCAGACTTCCAGCCTCTAGAACAGTCTGTTTTTTAAGTCACCTAGTCTGTGGTAGGTCATCATGGATGCCCTAACAAACCAATACAGTAAGTAGGATAGATTTTTAAAATTTGAGGTACCTTTGGAAAGGAAAGTTTCACTTCCCCACCAGCACGACACGGGGTATTTCAGTGGAGAATCCTACAGGACCAGGCCCTGATCAGGGCCGGGGATTCACGCCTGCTGTGTGGGGAGAATGAATCCCCAGCCCTGATGAATCTGCCCTGAACAGGAAGGTGCTGTTTCAGGCACTCCCTTCAAATCAGAGCATTTGCATGATTCCAGCTACCCACGTTAATGTCACATGAGCATCCAAAAGTAACTAGCTCCTGCCAATCACTGAGGCAGGAGTGAGTCTATTGCTCATAACTTGTTAATAATACATTGGAAATTACAAAGCTCATGACTAATTTGCTTGTTTAAAAACTCAGACAAGGTTCAGGGTTATGCCTGAGGCACTATCACTTCACTCAGCCATCCACTCACTCATTTCACTTACTCATCTTGAGTATTTCAAGAGCTCACTGCTTGCCAGGTGTTCTTTTAGGCTTTGGGGACAGAGAAGAAAACAATCAACCTCCCTACCTTCAAGGAACTTACATTTTCCTGGGTGGTTAAGGCTTTAAGCAAATAAACCGGTGAATACACACACACAGAGTAAAGCTGCATAAGGGAATAAACTGTTTTTTACAAAGATTCATCAAAGAAGAACAGAAGAACTCTGATTGCCATCTGAGATAGACCTGAATGTAGCAAGGGGGCAAACCACGCAGCTACGTGGAAATAGAGCATTCCAGGCCGGGAGAACAGCAGTGCAGATGCCCTGAGGAGGGAGCAGGTTTGGTGGGATCAAGGAACATCGAGGAGATGGAAGGGGCCATGTGACTAGAACAAGAGGGTGTGAAGAGAAAAGAGCGAGGAGACGAGGTCAGGGAGGCAGGGGGCGCCAGCTCCTGTAGGCGCAATAGAGACTCGGGATTTTATCTGGGGTGTGGTATGAAGCCCCTGGGAGATTTATCACAGATGAGTGGCTTGCTTTCATAGGACCTCTCTAGCTGCCGTGTGACCAGAAAGGGCAGGCGACGAAGCAGGAGACTGGTTTGGAGGCTGATCTTCAAAAAAGAGAAAAAAAAAAAAAAAAAACCTGGGCAGCCACAGGCAGTGGGATCAGTCAAGTTGACACAGATTTTGAAGGTGGAGCTGGCAGGATTTGCCGACGGACTGGATGCGGGATGTGAGAAAAGAAGAGTTTCCTTTGTGCCAACATTTTTGCCTGAGCTCCTGTGGCGGGGGGCGGGATGAGGTCAGCCATCCACACTAACATATTCTACACACACACACACAATTCTACAGGAAAGGGCAGGTTTATAGCTATTTAATCTCCCCAGAACTGTACAGAGCCCACAGTGCCCCCTGGCTGTGCCGCTGTCTGGGAATGGATGACTCACATGACGTTATCTGCATCCAGCAGCACAGTAAAAATGTAAAAACCACTGCCCCACCACACACCCCAGAGTGAGAGATAGATGCTCCAAAGGACCAAGGGCTGGAAGGCCATCAAATGTAAGAGCTGGGAGGGACCTTAGTTAAGACCTACAGAACACATGCATGAAGTCCTCTGAGACACTTGCGAAAGACAAGAGCCCGGCCCAGCCCACAATGTCAGAGTCTGGGGATATTCTGTAATGTGTTCCCTGGGTGAACGTCTTACTCTCCGAAGTCTCAGAACCACTGCTCTAATTGAAGCCCTTTGATTTGCAGGTGAAGAAACAAGGCCTCCCTCCCAGCTCCCACCGTGGCCTGGTTCCTTCTACTATACCAAGCTGCCAGGGTCACGGTCCAGGTGACATCACCCTTCGTGGCTTCCCCAGCTCTCTGCCTCCTCTCCAATACAGGACATCAGTTGCGAGGAGTCCAGAAAGGAAGTGGGATGCTCCACCCCCATTGCTGGGAGGATAGGTCTCACAGGCAGAGGAGGGGCCGTGTGTCTTTCCCCGGTATAGAGGACAGACGGCTTAGGTGGGAGAAGCCATGGCTGAGTCCCTGTGAGGGGTGAGAATCCAGATGGGGATGTGGGAGCCGTCCTAACTGTATTCCTACTGGGTGAGTATCACTGGAACTGTACCTTCCATAAAGCCACCCCTTAGCACACTTAACTTGAACCCCAAAGGCTAAAAGGTCACCCCACCGATCTATCATTATTGTTGCTAAGTTGCTAAGTCATGTCCAACTCTGTGCGACCCCATGTACAGTAGGCCGTCAGGCTCCTCTGTCCATAGCATTTCCCAGGCAAGAATACTGGAGTGGGTTGCCGTTTCCTTCTCCAGGGGATCTTCCTGACCCAGGGATCGAACCCACGTCTCCTGCACTGGCAGGCGGATTCTTTGCCACTGAGCCACCTGGGAAGCCACTCATCTAGGACTCAGTTTTCTGATCTACCAAAGGGTAGCCTGAATCTTTTCATGGGGCTGAACTGCCATCTTGCTCATAGCACCCTAAATCAGACACAGCAACCAGGGCCGGGCGGCACATGGCAGCCCTGGCAGCGTTTCACTTGGCTGAGCCCCGTTCCTGCAGCCCCCAGGCCCCAGGGAGAAGCCCGGCTGGGGGCCTTGCAGTACAGTGAACTAGCAGACCTGCCAATTTGCTAATGTACAAAAATTCGAGTAAAATCTGCCAGAGTTAACCCTGGCTCCTTGGAGCTCCATTAAACTATATGAGCTTAATTATACTGATAGGTAAAACTTTGATTCCCTGCCTCCGCCATTCAGGTCATCCAGTTCCCCGGCTGTCTTCCCCTCCCCAGCCCCTGGCAAAGGAGGCCTCTGTAGCAACGGGACAATTTTCTTTAGCCCCCCCAGGGCCAGGTGGGCTCATCAACTAGAAGGTGTGGGTCCCACATTCTGCCTGGGAAGGGGGGGAGTTCATTGCCCTTAATTCCAGAGGTTCCACTCACACCTCCACAGGGATACCCTTATGTATGCACACACACACACACACATACACACACACACTGAACACAGATGCAAATAAATGATTGCATCCCAAGTGGGAGTGCACACAGTCACACATCTAACGCACAGGAAGTAAAGGTAGGTATCACTGTAAGTGCTTACAATATGTCAGGCAATGTTCCAATGGCTCTACAGGTGTTGCCCCATTTAACCCTCACCAGAAACTTGCAGGTCAGTCCACTTGTTATTATCAGCTTGATCTCACAGATGAGGAAGCCCACTGGGGGTTCCCAGCTGTATATGTAGAGCCAATAGTCTAGCACCTCTTCAGGGCGTATATCTCTCAACCATGACCTTCCCAGCTTCCCACCATGAGACAGGCCACCCAGGGCACATGTCCCCCAAAGTACGGCACCCCACAGCCCACTCCTGGTAAGGACAGATACACACAGGGCTCATCACACTGGGCCCTCAGGACATGCACTGAGAGCGTCCGGTGTTTCTCCTGGTCCTTGCCCCCACCTGGGAACGGCAGCAGCTTTGGATGCTTCTCCAGGTATCCTTGCCTGGAGAATTCCATGGACAGAAGAGCCCGTTGAGCTACAGTTAATGGGGTCAAAAAGAGTTGGATGTGACTGAGCGACTAATACACACACACACACACACACACACACACACACACACACGAGGTTCATGGGTCCCTTTCCTGGGGCCTAAGAAATTGCACATTTGTCTCGTTCAAATGTAGGCAAATTGCTGAGATGGGTTAAGTCTTTGTTCAGCCTTCTTGGCAATAGGCGGATCAGGAATAGAAGTATGGACTTTAAATCATCTTATCTAAGTCCACAATAATAAATCTGTGGTCAGGAGCTTTTTCACTTGCTGCTGGCAGTTAAAGAAAAGGGCCGTTTTATAGCTAAGTCCTAATATGCCGGCTCACAACAGAATCACTCCTCGTTCTGACTTAGGCTCCATTATCACTCCCTTCAGCAGGGACTCGCTGTTTTGTTCTGGCACTAACACCATTAGCTCAATATGCATGAGAAATAGTAAAAGGGCAGAGGGACTTCCAGTTTCCAGCAAGTCCTAGGGTGCAAGTCCTTCCAGATGGGGTGGAAGCCCTGCAAGAAGAAGTGGGCACTGGGGGGAGAGAGGGAGAGCAGCTGCCTGGACACTGCCAAGAGCTTCCCCAGTAGGGGCACATTAGCACCCTACTTCCAGGCTGCAGAGAAAACACTAGGGCTCAAGGCTGGGGAGGTGGGGAGGTGGGGAGGAGAGGCAGGAGCATTATCCTCACCTCTGCGGCTCAGCCTGGCTCCAGCAGGTACTGATAACATAGGCTCTGTGTGTGAAATCTGGCTCAGCATGTGCCAACCATGACCTTAGGCAAGTTCAACCTCTCTGGGCCTCAGGGTCCCAATCTGTGAAATGGGTATGATAAATACAGCATCTGTTTCAGAGTTCTTGAAAGAATTAAGGAGAAAATGAATTTACTCTGAGGGTTCTTATTCTAGAAAGAATTCTCATCCCAGAGAACCAGGTTGGGCTTCCCTTGTGGCTCAGCTGGTAAAGAATCTGCCTGCAATGCAGGAGACCTGGGTTCGATCCCTGGGTTGGGAAGATCCCCTAGAGAAGGGAAAGACTACCCACTCTAGTATTCTGGCCTGGAGAATTCCATGGACTGTCCAGCAATGGACATGACTGAGCAACTTTCACTTCCACTTCCAGAGGACCAGGAGCATTTTAGGAAATCTTAAGAGGATCTGTATTTTCCTTGGAGGGAGGGGTATTGCTGCATCACAGACTAAAGATGTCAGAATTTAGAGATGGGGTTTGGGAAGCCAGTCTTCCTGCTGATCCTCCATGATTTCATCTCCCAGTGTCCAACCCTCGTGAGTTCCCCTCTGATGCTGAGACAGGTGGGCCTGTGCGAATGCAGAATGCAGTAGAGTTGTTAGGGGAAGCACACTGATTGAAACCTCCCACCCTGGCCAGGCACCGTAGTAACTATTTGCATGACAGGAGATTCTGATAAGGAATAAGGAACTATGACTGAGCGACTGAACTGAACTGAACTGAAGCCACCACCAACCGGAAGAGTTCAGGAAAGGTCTAAAGGAGACATCGTGTGTCCGTCCACTTCCCGGAATCCCTCTCGCTAGCATCCATCTTGGCTGAGCGATGCGTGCACCACCAGGAAAGACTCTGAATTACAGTGATCGGCCAAAGATCACCCGGAAACTAATCCCATCATCATAAAACCCGAGACTGCGAGCCACGCGGCAGAGCAGTTCTCCTGGGTTCCCTTACCCTACTGCTCTCCACCCGGATGCCCTTATCAATAAAATCTCTTGCTTTGTCAGCACACGTGCCTCCTCGGACGATTCATTTCCGAATGTTAGACAAGAGCCCAGTTTTGGGCCCTGGAAGGGGTCCCTCTTCCTACAACAGAATGTTGACGTATGACTTCTGAAGCCAGGTCTTTGAAGGCACGAAGCTTCCATCTTGGTAGCTGGGATGGTTTGGACTGGGGAGGGAGCCAGTCCCAGGCCATGGGGGTGCCCCAGCAGGCCCGTGGAGAGGCCCCGGTGGACAGGGACTGCGACCTTGGGCCAGCAGCCAGCTCCACTGTGGAAGTGGAGCTGCAACCCTATCAAACCTCTCAATGACTGAGATAAGAGAGCCTGAGGCAGAACCACCCAGCCAGCCACTCCTGCATTCCTGACCCAGGAAAACCAGGCGCGAGAGTTTCTTGTTTTAGGATAATATTACCCAGCCATGGGGCTTCCCAAGTGGTGCCAGTGGCAAAGAACCTGGCTGCCAATGCAGGAGACATGAGACCTGGGTCCAGTCCCAGGGTTGGGAAGATCCCCTGGAGAAGGACACAGCAACCCACTTCAGTATTCTTGCCTGAAGAATCCCAGTGGACAGAGGAGCCTGGCTGGCTGCAGTCCATAGGGTCGCAAAGAGTCGGACATGACTGAAGTGACTTGGCACACAGCCATAGTGATAGACAGGGTCAAAAGCTTGATTTTTAGATGAGGCAAGCCCATAGGAAATGGCTTGCCCAAGGCTCACAGGAACACAGAGACTAGAACCAGACTTCTGGGTACTAAGCTGCCTCTTTCCTTGTGCTACCTTGAACCCGGTGCCTGGCCTGGCCTCTGGAAGCTGAATTCAGCAGAGTCAGGGAAATTTTACTCTCTACCTCTCCCTGCTCTCAGCTTCCTTCAACGTATTTCAGGCTCGCAGTCAAAGACAATATTATTAAACAAGCCATTATTAAAATATGCCAAAGAAAATTAACGCTTTCCAAATACCAGATGCATCCCCGTGTCTCCCAGCTTCCCTTGAAGTTAAGTTGGGATATGCGAGTGGTTCTGGACAATGGACTGTAAAGAAAACTGATGTCACTTCCAGGCCAAAATATTTAAGGGTTGGTTCATGACCCTCAGTACTCTCTTTTCTGTCTTCAGCAGCCAGGAAATCACTTCTCCTGGAGTTTGTATCTATAAGACACAGCCTGAACCCCTGCATCGCCACTTGGAAGAGAACTTCTCTGGAGAGTCAGTGGCCCAAGAGCAGACTTAACATGAGCTGAAAATAAACCTTTATGTGCTAAGCCACTGAGATTTCAGGTGTTGTCATTGCGACTTGGCTTAACCTGACTAGTATACAATATATTTCAGAAAACATAGCTTACTAGTTGGGGTGGGGTTCACTTCAGCTCAATTCAGTCGCTCAGTCGTGTCTGACTCTTTGCGACCCCATGAATCACAGCACGCCAGGCCTCCCTGTTCATCACCATCTCTCGGAGTTCACTCAGACTCACATCCATCGAGTCAGTGATGCCATCCAGCCATCTCATCCTCGGTCGTCCCCTTCTCCTCCTGCCCCCAATCCCTCCCAGCATCAGAGTCTTTTCCAATGAGTCAACTCTTCGCATGAGGTGGCCAAAGTACTGGAGTTT
>SJYT01030339.1:184957-364879 GCA_006410635.1 Cephalophus harveyi
GCAAAGTAATGTCTCTGCTTCTGAAAATACTATCTAGGGTGGGGTTACCTACCTCATATTGGACTATGATAGAATGAGAAATAGATACTACTGGGTGAAGTCTCTGAGATTTCAGGGCTTTATCTGTTATTATACCAGAGCCTCCTATCTCATCTTTACTAATAGATGAATCATGATTGCAACTCACAACTGAGGATCCCTTACAAATGAGAAAATAGAATAATAAAAGATAAAAACAAATATTATCAGTAAGTTTATGTCTGAGTACAAGTAAATGCAAGTTAAACTAGTGGTAACTAAAACTATGAAGGCACTTATTGTTTATTTGACAAGAAATTAGAGGTGAAAGTGAAAGTGAAGTCACTCAGTCGTGTCCGACTCTTTGAGACCCCGTGAACAGTAGCTTGAAAGGTTCCTCCATCCATGGGATTTTCCAGGCAAGAATACTGGAGTGGGTTAGCCATGTCTTTCTCCAGGGGATCTTCTTGACCCAGGGATCAAACCTGGGTCTCCCATTCTGCAGGCAGGCTCTTTACTGTCTGAGCCACCAGGGAAGGCCCTGAAATTAGAGGTAAGTAGTTTAAATATTAGTCCAGCAGTTTAATGAAGACATAAAAGATACAAGTTTCTTCCCTCCTACCTCTGCCTCCTCAGCTTTTTGGTTTTCATCCTTGTAGTCTTATGCTCAAAAGATGGCTGCCACAGCTCCAGTCATCACACCTTCATATGACAACTTTTAAATAGAAAAGAATGGGATTCAACCTATTATGGGCCTCAAAGCCACTTGGGAAAAATCAGGATTCTTTTAGCAAGAAATGAGAGTAATAGCTATTGGGCTAGTTATCAATAGCATTTGCTCTATACATAAACAATCAAGTTGCATTGCTTAATGCCACAGTATTAAATGCAAAAAAGGTAAAATGTGGTAAGATAATGGTTAGAACACCTACTCCTCTCTGTAGCCAATCCATATCCTTGGTTTTTGAGGCCTTTCCTTCAAATTAACTGAGGCTCCAAGAAAAAAGGGATTTTCTCAAGGTGTCCTGCTGATTGATAGCTAAGCTGGATCTGCAAGCTAGTTCCCCTGATTAGACTAAGGTTGGGTCTCTGTGTCAGTGTTTTTCATTATGAGCACCAGGGAACACTTTTCACAAGGTGCCCTTCTCATCAAAAAAGGGCTGAGAAATCCGACAAGTTAGAGAAAGGCCACCTACTTGATCCTCATTTTGGTGACTGAATATGCCCACTCACACAATAAAGGCTCTGAGAAGTCCTGCAGCAAAAACACGCACCTTCTGACATTACACCCAGCAGCTCCCTAAACACATCTGAGCATGGGATTGTCGCACCACCGCCCTGGTTAACATCTCAAGGGACTAGCATTCTGAAGAACACCTGTGGGAATGCTGCCCTCAACAAGGCAGCTTCCCTTGACCCAACCCCATCATGCAACCACTGGGCTGAAAGTGTCCATCTGCAGAGACAGGGATAATTAGTCCAGCATATGCTGCTGTGCTCCTACTGCGTTCTGGTGCAAGTTCCATTCGGTGGTACATTTTTTTCTCTGGTTAATGAAGAGGTTTATTTTTGTGTGTTCATTAGGAATTGTCATCATTTTCTAGAAAGAATGAGAGCGTGTGATTGGAAAGAATGAGCATGATGTTGGGAGGTAATGCAGAAACGCAGAGATGTCTCTCTGGCTCGGAGAACGCTAGCAATAGCAGTCCACACAGTCCTGGAGTTCTACTGTGCACGGGCCCCTCTGCACACACCTGCACATCCGATGGCCCAGACCTGGGTTACCTTCACACAAGTAGCCAAAGAGAGGTCACTGGCTGTGCCAGCCACCCCATACAAACTTTTGACAATTTCCTTGAGTCTGGATTCCCTTGTCATCTACTGATGAGGATACTAATGCCTAAGCTCAGGGTCCAGGCATTGGATTCTGGACTACCTTACCCCTCCACAGGGCTGTCCCTTCAGGAACAATAAAAGACACAAATCACCTGACATCCCATGATTCTTTATGTTGTTAGACTTTTGCTTGAAATCATCACGCAGAGAAGTGTACTCATCAAAAGTGTACATTGCTACATGTATATGTATAACTGGATCCCTTTCTGTACACCTGAAGCTATCAAAACATTGTTAATCCACCAATATAAAATAGAAAGTTAAAAAAAGAAACTCAAAGATCAACCCTGGCAAAATGTGCGAGAGAGAACTGGATTTTAATGTAAGAGACTATGAAAATTCATTAATATAGTTTCAGATTTCACATTATAAAGAATTTTTAAGAGACGTCACGTGTTCAATATTGGTGATGGTCCTTCTGATCGGTGTGTAGTGACATCACTTTGTTGCATTTGTCTGGAGAAGGAAATGGCAACCCACTCCGGTATCCTTGCCTGGAAAGTCCCATGGACAGAGAAGCCTGGTAGGCTACAGTCTATGGGGTCGCAAAGAGTCGGACACGACTGAGCGACTTCACTTCACTCATGGACCAGTGCTGTCCTTGCCTCTTCTCAAGACCAGACTAACAGGTGAGACAGAGTGAGAAGGGTGGGCAGCACGTTCATGCAGTAAATAATTGTGAAGTTCAGGCTCTGTCTGAGCACTGTTCTGGGGGCTGGAATTTTCCACTGGACAAAACAAAACAGACCAGTCCACAGGGACCAGAATGCTTACTGAGTGTGAAGGGTGTGCTCAGCCTTTTCTCCTCCAGAGCTGGGCCAAACTTCTCCCAAAGCCTTGGGGGGAAGGGTAACGAATGCCCTGGCTAATAATGATGATAATGTAAGAGTAAGCTGTTAACGTTTATTTTACCACTTCCTATGTCCCAGTTGTTACTCTAAGTGCTTCACAGTTGTTAAGGCTTTGACTCTCAGACTTGAAGGCACATTCCTGTTGCTTAGAGGGCGTGTTCAACAGACAACTATTGAGCCTGCCTGTGCCTGACTCCATGGGTCTGGGAGGGACCTGAGGATCTCCATTTCTAGCAAACATCCGGGCAATGCTAATGCGGAAAGCTTTTAAACCTCAGAGCAACCCTACAGGGTAGGCACTTTTATTATCCCTATTCCTCAGAGAGGGCACCGAGGCACAGACAGTACCTGTGCCCATGAGCACAGTCGTAAGTAGCTGGCGGAAGTGGATTGGAACTGAAGCCTTGTGTTTGGATTGCTCACTCTTGACTGTTAAACTGCACCACACTGTGCCCCAAGTAGCTTGCAAAAAGGCTCTTCCCAAAGTCCTACTTAACAGCTGAAATAAGAGCTTCCGATTCCCTTTAGACAAATCTGTTTTTCTCTCAGGGTTCCTGGATGGGCTATACATCTGCCTCGTCCTGCAGTGACGTGCCAGCTCCTGTGATGGGTGGATAAGCGCGGAGGTCAGGGACACACCTTTGAGTTTTGCAGCTTAAAAAATCTATATTTGAAACACAACTTCGGGCCTCATTACCTTTGAAACCTTAGGCAAGTTTGGCAGGTATCTGAGCTTCAGTTTTTAAATAATTGTCAAAACAGAGAAATACAAAGTTATTTAAAACCCCAGCTGACTACAGCCGCTTTATCCCAGCAGCTGGAAAAGAGTAATTCCCCTGCAGGCAAAGGTTCTTTGTTGGAGAGATTCTCCTGATGGGTGTGAAGGGAGAGGCCCTAGAGGGGAAAATGGACTTCAAGAAGGTCTTCTTCAATGAATGGTGTATAAAACTAGAAGAAAACAACAGAAAGGGAAAGACTAGAGATCTCTTCAGGAAAATTGGAGATATCAAGGGAACATTTTGCCCAAAGATGAGCACAATAAAGGGTAGAGACCTAGTATATACAGAAGAGATCAAGAAAAGATGGAAAGAATACACAGAACTGTACAAAAACGATCCAAATGAACCGGATTGCTATGTTGGTGTGGTCAGCTACCCAGAGCCAAACATTCTGGAGAGCAAAGTCAAGAGGGCCTAAGGAAGCACTGCTGTTAATAAAACTAGTGGATGCGACGGAATTCCAGAGCAACTATTCAAAACCCTAAAGGATGATGCCATCAAGGTATCACATTCAACATGTCAGCAAATATGAAAGACCCAGCAGTGGCCGCAGGACTGGAAAAGGTCAGTCCTCATCCCGATTCCCAAGAAGGGTAGTACTACAGAATGTGCTAACCATTGGACAGTTGCACTCATCTCCCACACTAGTAAGGTCATGCTTAAAATCTTGCATGCTAGGCTTCAGCATTATGTGAACCAAGAACTTCCAGATGTCCAAGCTGGGTTCAGAAAAGGAAGAGGAACCAGAGATCAAATTGCCAACATTCGCTGGATCATAGAGAAAGCTAGGGAATTCCAGAAAAACATCTACCTCTGTTTCATCGACTATGCCAAAGCCTTTGACTGTGCGGACCATAATAAACTGTGGAAAGCTCTTAAAGAGATGAGAATACCAGACCATCTTACCTGTCTCTGGAGAAACCTGTATGCATGTCAAGAAGCAACAGTTAGAACCCTCTATGGAACAACTGATTGGTTCAAGATTGAGAAAGGAGTACGACAGGGCTGTCTGCTGTCACCCTGTTTAATCTATATGTTGAGCCCATCATGACAAACACTGGGCTGGATGAGTTACAGACTGGAATCAAAATAGCTGGGAGAAACATCAACAACCTTAGATATGCGGATGATACCACTCTAATGGCAGAAAGTGAAGAGGAACTGAAGAGCCTCTTGATGAGGGTGAAGGAGGAGACTGAAAGAGCCGGCTTAAAACTACATATTAAGAAAACTAAGATCATGGCATCTGGCCCCATTACTTCATGGCAAATAGAAGGGGAAAAGGTGGAAGATTTCTTGGGCTCTAAAATCACTGCGGATGGTGACTGCAGACATGAAATCAGAAGGTGTTTGCTTCTTGGAAGCAAAGTTATGATGAAGCTAGACAGTATGTTGAAAAGCAAAGACATTACCCTGCCGATAAAGTTCCGTATAGTCAAGGCTTGGTCTTCCCAGTGGTCACGTACGGTCATGAGAGCTGGACCATGAAGAAGGCAGACTGCAGAAGGATTGATGCCTTTGAACTGCGGTACTGAAGAAGACTCCTGAAAGTCCCTTGGACAGCTAGGAGATCAAACCAGTCAATCTTAAGGTAAATTGACCCGGAATACTCGTTGGAAAGATTGATGCTGAAGCTGAAACGCCAGTATTTTGGTTGTCTGATACAAACAGCTGACTCATTGGTAAAGTCCCTGATGCTGGGAAAGATTGAGGGCAGAAGGAGAAGAGGGGTCAGAGGATGAGATGGCTGGATGGCATCATTGATGTAATGGACATGAACTTGGGCAAACTTCAGGAGATGGTAAGGGACAGACAGGCTTGCAGCAGCCATGGGATCGCAAAAAGTTGGACACGACTGGGCAACTGAACATCAATAGTGGAGGGGCAAAGGACAAGGGAAGGGGATGGAGAGATGCAGGTCAAGGCATTCCAAAATGACTTGGGGCTTCCAAAGGGGTGTTTTTAAAGTAATTTGCTTCCCCCACCTTTTACTGCATTGAGGTATAGTTGATAAAGAATATTATATATGTTTAAAGTATACAAACTTGTGATTCACAGCATGCTAGTCACTCAGCCATGTCCAGCTCTTTGCAACTCCATGGACTGTAGCCTGCCAGGCTACTTTGCCCATGGGATTCTGCAGGCAAGAATACTAGAGTGGGTTGCCATTTCTTTCTCCAGGGGATCTTTCCAACCCAGGGATCCAAACTGGGTCTCCTGGATTACAAGGAGATATAGTAGATGAACAATATGTTTAAGGTATACAACCTCAAGATTCACAATACTGAAAGGTTATACTCTAAAACATTGGCTATATTCCATGTGCCGTATTCTTGTAGCTTACTTATTTATGCATAGTAGTTTATATTTTTTAAGCTTCGACCCTTATCTTGCCCCTTCCCCTTCCCAGATGAATGGAACGGGGGCTTCCTAGGGGGCACTAGTGGTAAAGAACCCACCTGCTGAAGCAGGAGACATAAGAGATGCAGGTTCCATCCCTGGGTCAGGAAGATCCCCTGGAGGAGGAAATGGCCACTGCCCACTCTAGCATTCTTGCCTGGAGAATCCCCATTGGCAGAGAAGCCTGTTGGGCCACAGTCCATAGGTAAGCAAAGAGTGGGACATGACTGAAGCGATTTAGCATGAATGTGCATATGCACATGCGCATGCACGCGCGCGCACACACACACACACACACACAGTAGAATACTATTCAGCCGTAAAAAGAATGAAGTTTTGCCATTTGTAGCAACATGGATGAGCTTGGAGAGTATAATGCTTAGTGAAATAAGTCAGACAGCAAAAGACAAATATTGTATGCTATCACTTATATATGGAAAAAAAACTAGTGAATATAACAAAAAAAGAAACAGACTCACAGATATAGAGAACAAACTAGTAATTTGCTTTTTGATGGCATGATGTCAGCATCATTTCCTTTTGTGTGTGTACTTGGTTACTCAGTGGTATTACGTTCTTTGCGTTTCCATGGACTGTAGCCCACCAGGCTCCTCTGTCCATGGGATTCTCTAGGCAAGAATACTGGACTGGGTTGCCATTTCTTTCTCCAGGGGATCTTCCCGACCCAGGGATCAAACCCAGGTCTCCTGCACTGCAGGCAGATTCTTCACGATCTGAGCCACCAGGGAAGCCCTCGTTTCTTTTTGATTACCTTCAAATGCAGCTACTTACATGATTTCATATTCCTGGTATTTAGTGAAGTGAGTGAAGAGGGGTTGGATGTAAAGACAATTTCCCCACCCTAAGGACAGAGACAGACTCCCTTAAGGATGATCTACCACGGAGATAAGAAGGTGCACTACTGTTTTTAAAAATTGGTGTTTGTGCTTTAGACTGAAGGATCCCTGAGAGCAGGATCTAAGCCATATTCCTTCCTGTTCAGACCCAATCAGACAGACTGGCATGAGGATGGCCGCTCATGCTAAGTGGACACTCTGGATGACCTTTAGCCTTTTTCCTGCCCTGGGTTCTTTCTTAAGCCAGCACCTGGGTTGGAAGACTGAGTGTGTCGGGTTGGACGGTGGGGTTAATGGAGGTTTCCTGTACACATTGTTCCAGTGAGGCCAGAAAGTAGATCTGGGAAAGTTTCTCATTAAAGATGTAGTCCTGCTAGGAAATAAAGAATCCAGCTAATAAATGAAGAAAGAATAGTAAGATAGCACCATTTTGCAACACCTGTGAATGAATGAGTGCGGGCATTTCTCACTGGGCCACTAGCAGCAGAAAAGAAAGACTTTTGTCCCTTCTGATGGTTGAATACAGCACCACCCATGAGGTTGCCTGGTCAAGATAATTCATAAAAGCCAGAAAGTGGAAAACTGCACAGAACAAGCAACCTAATTTCATCAATAAGTTGCAAAAAGGAAAAAACAGAGATGGGAGAACCTATGATTTAATAGACTTAAAAGACATGCCACCCATTCAATACATATGGACCATATCAAATGCTGACTCAAACAAATAAACCATTAAAAAATATGTCATCGAGTTTCTTTTGGTGCCTTTAAATAGAACATCAGCTAATCCATGTTGGATTTGGTTTAGATCTAAGGACAAGGTGAAAAGTAGTCACTCAGTGGGAAGGCTAAGTACATAGCCAGTCCCCATGCTTGTGACTGATAAACAGCTTGGTCAGCACATCCTATCCCCCATTCCCCTTGAGTTTTCAGCAGAGGAACCCTGAAGAGCCTTGGCTCCTGGCCCCTGGCTTTACCCTCCTGCCTGCTTGGGAGCCCTGCCCGGCTACCCCACGAAGGTCTTCTGCACTTTCCTTCCCATCCCTTCCCAGTGCCCTCCAGGGCTGAGAGTGGAGAGGGGCGGATGGGGGAAGGATGTGTCTTTAAGGGAAGGAGCTCACTTGAGGGATGAGGGGAGAAAGACAAGCTTCTCTAGAATGGTGAGCCCAAACTGAAATCCCGACAGGGAGGTGTGGAAATCACCAGGACCTGGAATTGTGGCAGCTGCCTTGCCGGGAGCTACGAGACCCACCTGTAGCCACAGGCGAGCTGTGTGATGTCCGTCAGGCCAGTGAAGGTTACAGATGCCCCTCAACACCAGAACTGGGGTCCCTGGGTGACACGGAGCTGAGCCCAAGTCATGTAGCCAAGCTCATGGCCAAGTTATGCATTCTTAGAGGATATGAAGCTGGACTGTGCCTTCTTAGGAGCAAAAGGTTGATGCTCTCTCGCTGAGATATGTTTATATTCTTTTGGCAGCCAGTTAGGAAATCACCCATAGTCCTCATTATGAGGCTGACCTGGAGAAAGAGAGGGACAAAGAGACAGCGAGAGAGGAAAACCTGAATCTACTCAAGTCTGAGTCCAGCTTCCTAATTTGCAAGAATAATGGAGGACAGAGGGCCATTTTAAAGGGTATCATGGGGATGCAAGCAACAAAAGCTAGACAGTCTTTCAAATCTCTAAGTCTTCACAGCCTTCTCCTTTCTCACAACTTGCTGATGAATTGAGTTTCTGTTGTGTGGAGTTGTCCACCGCCCACTCTCACGGTCCTGCAGAGTGCATTGGGGAGGGGCCTGGGGCGAGAAGAGTACTCAGGACATGACCCTTGGCTTCGAACAATCCCTGAAGAGGAAAGAAAATGTGCTCCTTCCTCCAACTGGACCCTGCTGGGATCCAGGGAAGCCCCACTTATACCTTCAGCTGCCTCTGTGCAGTCCCCAAGCCAAAAGACTGTAAGTGGCCTCCTGGTGGCGGTGATGCGTATCTCGCTGGGGAGACGAAGATTTAGAGAAAGGTCCATGCACCCAGGGAGAGACTCTGTGAGATGGTTTTTCAGTGAGTTTCTCTGCCTTCATGGACCTCCTCCTGCTCCCGCAGTTTTCCTGAAGGCCGGTGAGCTGGGGTTTGTTTGAATGAGATTGAGATGACAGTTGCAAGCAATAGATATAGAATTGTTTACCTGGAGAGTACAGGAATCAGTGGGCTTGGGCTCCTACAGGAACCTGTGTGTCCCCCTTGTAGGGTCACTTAAGAGGAGCATCATCCCACGCCTCTGCTACTGCGCGACCCACTCCCCCGCCCCTTGGCATGCGAGCTATACCAATAAACCTGACCCTGCCTGGACTGGCAGCTGAGCAAGTGACAACACCCTCAGCCCCCCGCCTGGGCGCCTGCCCCCTTCCATTTCATGCATGCTAGCCACACTTGTTCGTGTTTACTGAGCACTTGCTATGTGTTCTGGGCACTGAGCCAAGCACTTTACACTCTGTCGGGCTGGGCTCTGAGATGCAAGCAACAGAAACGAACTCTGGCTGATTTAAATAGGAAAAGAATTTACTCAAAAACATCTTTGATTACTCATCGCTGCTCTAAAGGGCCTAAAAACCAGGGCTGGGACTACGCACTCGAGAATAACTCCCACAGTGATGCTGCCAAGGTGGTCCAAATTTGGACACTACCGCTGTGAGCTGGCCCTACACTTGAAGCTTGTGCCACTGATGCCAGCTGGACTCTGGCCACCCAAGGAGCATCACAGCTGCTAATTTCTCGTAACTCTGTTGCAGCAACCAGAGATTACACTTCACGGTTCCCTGGAGTCTGGGGCAGGTGCGTCTGATGGCAGAGCCTAGCCTTCTGTGGTGGGAGATGGGCTCTGCCACCACAGAGACTCCCCACAAAGGGCAAGAGGGAGGGAAGTGCTGGCCCCAGAGAAAGATCTGTGTCTATTTTATAGGCATGATCTCATTTGCGTGCATGTTCAGTTGCTGCAGTCATGTCCAACTCTTTGCAACCCGTGGACTATATAGCCTGCCAGGCTCCTCTGTCTGTGGGATTTCCTAAGCAAGAATATTGGAGTGGGTTGCCATGCCCTTCTCGAGGGGAATTTCCTGACTCAGAAATCGAACCTGCATCTCTTTTGTCTCCTGCATTGCAAGCAGGTTCTTTACCACCGAGCCACTGGAAAAGCCCATGATCTTCTTCATCTCCTTTAAATCTTGTGAAAATGCTGTGAAGTAAGTGGATGCGTCACCCTCATGTATCAGAGCAAGTACTGAGGGTCAAGAATAGTAGCCAAGGACACAGAGCTGGAGGCCCAAGTGTAGGATTTAGGGATGTCTGACTCCAGGCAGTTCATCTCCTAACCATGTTGTCATCCCTGTGGCTCCTGTTGGTAGCACAGCCATCCAGAAAAGGGGCCTGTTTCAAGAGAGTGTCTGCAGGAGAGGAAAGCCAGAACCGGAGAGAAGGGAGGGGAGAGAATGTGTGTGTCTGTGTGTGTGTGTAACTGAATCACTGTGTTCTATACCTGAAATTAACACAACATTGTTAATCAATCATACTCTAATATAGAACACAAATTTTAAAAATGTTTATGAAACAAAAACAAATAAATGCATATGAGCTTGTGTGTGTGAATGTGTGTGGATGTGTGGTGTTTGGGGTGGAACAGGTTACGGATGTCTCCTGGACTTTGTCCACTTCGGCTTCCAGAGCCCTGATCGTAACTGTCCGATGGCCTGGCCCTGTCTAGTCTTTCCAGGGGTGTGTACACACCAATAGCTACAGGACCCTCTCCCTCATGACTTTGCAAAGCTCACCCGAGGCTCTGTGAGGTGAGCTGCATGCAGGCTTTGTTACTGGCACTCGTCACTTACACACTGCCCTGTATGCTTGCTGACGTCCATCCCTAGACAGCAGCTCTGACCCTGTGCAGTTTGAGATGGATATTTAGAAACAGACTCGGAAGGAAACATGGGATCTTGTGAAATCAGTTCCCCTGGAGAGCTTTATGTCTTGCTCTCACAGCTCAGTGCTGCCGACGCTTGGCATAGGAGCATGTACCCAAGACCTGTTTATTGAATGAATGGATGAATGTATGAGTGGGGAGTGGGAGAACAAATGAACCGGCTTCCTCGTGGATGACGTCACAATGCCCTTAAGCAGAGTGCTCAGGGGCCAGGCGGGCTACTCCTGAGGCTGGTGTGTCCCTTCTCCTCCTCATCCCCACATGGTCCTCCTGAAGCTTTGATGTTCATCTCTTTGCTTCTCCTTGCTTGTTCCCACATCTTGGTATTTGCTTATTCATTTGCTTAAAAGATTCTTTCAGAGTCTGAAATCTGTCCCCATTAGTTTCTACAGGAAAGCTTTGATTCCCTCCAACAAGCTCTGAAAACCCTGAGCAAGTGGGGGAGCTGCTCTCCCTGCCTGGAGGGGGCGAGCAGGGTGCATGGGATGGGCTGCAGCCGCCAAAGCCAGGAGGAGGCTGGGTCTGCTGATGGGATGGTGCAGGCCCCCACCAACCCTGACCGAGGGGTCAGGAAGTGCAGAAGGCAGAAAGGCTGGGGACTGTGCTGCAATTCTGCTGACTGCCCAGCATTTCTCACACAGGACTCTATGAAGATTACTCCTTAGAGACCCAGGATCTCAACTCCTGGCCAGGAAGAAAACCCAGTCTTTCAATGATGTAAATGTCCAAAAGAGTCAGCCGTATCCTTACTCTCTGTTGTCCAGAACATGGCACCCAGGGCTTCGAGGCTTCGTTCCTTCATGTCGGGAGTGTTGGGATTTGGAGAGCGGCCGCAGAGGCTGTTGGCCAACCCAGCCAGCAGCCCCATGTGCTGGAGGAGGCCTCCAGAAAGGGAAGCCTCAGAGCTGGTGTCCATGCTCAGCGTTGCCCTGAAGGCGCCGTGCATGCTGGTTTCATCTCCCCTCCGCTTGTGCCTGCCCTCTTTTCTCCTCTAGCCCAAGCCTTCTCTGGTAGCGGCAGGCAGGGAGAACGGTGTCACAGGCAGGCGAGCTGGAAGGGGACCGACTGGGCTGGGAGTGAGTGTGACCACTGTCCACTGGTGCTCGCGGTGGGGTATGGCTTTCTCCCGGGCAGCTTTAAGTCTGAATATTTCAGCCCGCATCCGTTCCCCTCCAGGGAGTCCCGAGGCATGTATCATTATCCCTAAGAGAGGGGGATGCGCTGGCATGTTTGAGGAAGATCCAGGAGGCCGTGTGGATGGGGCCAGGGCCCAACAGGAAAGATGGGCAGACCAGAGCAGGGCTGAGAGGCCAAGTGTGGTTTCCAGAAAAACTCTGCAATGCACTTTAGCATACTACCTCATGTAATCCTCTCAAGCCAAAACACTCAGACGTGAGGGCGATTATTATCCCCATTTTCCAGACGAGGAAACCGAGGAACAGGGAGGTTAAATATGTTTCCCCCAGGGCCTAGAGCCAGGATTCCAACAGTTCTTACCCAGATTCTGCACTCCTGACCACTTTGTTAAGTGGCCTGTACGAGTGACTCATCAGCTTTAGTCGGACAGATGCAAATTCCAGTGCTGGGGGACTTTCCAGTGGCCCAGTGGATAACACTCCAGGCTCCCAAAGCAGGGAGCCCAGGTTCGATCCCTGGTTGGGGAACTAAGATCCCACATGCTGCAATTAAGCCAGTGGGCCACAACTAGAGAAGCCAGCACACTGCCATGAAGACCCAGCACAGTCAAAATAAATACTAATAATTTAAAAATTCCAATGCTGAGTTACAACATGGGAGCTGCCTGACCCTGGCAAGTGGATTCCCTCTGTGCTTCTGTGTCCTCGTATCCCACTCCTCACAGGGTTACGGGAAAGCGTGCAGCAGAAGTGCATGTGGGGCTCAGCAGGCTCTGTGGGTCACTGTCTCCTCCTTATCCCTCTTCCAGGCAGGTGGAGATATGTTCCACAAGCAAGGTGTAGGGACTGAATTGTGAGGAGCAGTGAGCCGCTCAGTCACAGAGACATGGGCGGGGGGAGGGGGAGGGCATCAGAAAGCAGGGGAGCCACTTTCTGTGAAGAAGTCACCACTGAGAGGATGGGTCCTAGAAAGCATGGGGCTGTGGTTCTTCATTCAAGAGGGTGAGCACAGAAAGAAAAGGAACGCGCAGAGAAGAGGAAGTGAGAGCCACAGGGAAGATGTTCAGATTAAAGGAGTGAGCTCAAATTAAAGTGGAGAGTGTGAGGGCAGAGGCACAGAATGTTGGAGAAGGGGGCAGGAGGAGGGTGCGCCCAGGGCCTGGGTCCGACACGACCGGCCGTGACCTCCACTCTGCTGGCCGCGCTCCGGGTGCCACTGCACTGGCTGCTCGGAGAGCTTGACAGCGTGCGTCGTTATTTGCAGAGCTCGGAGCTGTTTGCAGAGCTTGTCACCCCGGGTGTCACCATTTGGAGAGCGTGGCACTGTTTATCATTTGGGAGTCTGGTTTTATTTGCGGAGCTCAGCGGCGTCAGGAGAGGCAGGTCCTGTTGCTGTTTGTGGTGTCAACCGAGGGCATGCCTCTGGGGTTCTTCTGCTTGCTGAGCCCCTCAGTGTTGACGCCGTTATCTCTGGATGTCCAGAGTCGGTCACTGTCACGCGTGTGGTCGGCAGCGCCCCGCCCCCACCCCGTTTGCAGAGCCCGTCGCAGCTGGAGTTATGGTGTCTGCACTGTGGCTGCCACAGCGTGGAACCAATCACTCGTGCTCACTGAGCCTCGTCACGGCAGTGTGCTGTCTGTGCAATGGTGTGCAGAGCCGACTGATTTCCGTGCCTTTGTTTGTACAGCCTCTCTCGGTCTGTGACACAATAGCAGACCCTGACGCCATGAGCACAGATTTCCCATAGAACACCAGAACCCCACCAAAAGCCCATCTCTGATATCTGGCTACCACGCTCCCCCTAACCCAGGCACCTGCTCCCACCTCCCCCCGAAATATCCTCCAACCTTGTTTGAGCAGCAGCTTCTGGGGCCTCCTAAGACCAACCCCCCACCACTGCCTCTGCTCCCTGTCTCACCTGAGGGCCCCTACAACCTGCTTCTTGGAGCTTGATTTCATTGCAGAGTCCGGACACCATAGGATGGCTTTGGGCCAAGAGCACAGGCCAACCTGCTGAGGAGCCAGGGATGGCAGGAAGGAAAAAAAAAAAAAATGATGCAGAAAGAGAGGAGCCATCAGGAAAGATGAAAGGGTTTTGCTTCCGCATCTGATGAGGCTTGAAGGCTGTCACTGGGTGGGAGAGGGCTCCTTGCACGCAGGGTATAATTAATTAAGGGCAAGGTGCACAGAGTGCAGGCAGCTAGCGCAAGGGATAAAGTGGCACATCAAAGCCAGTCCCTACCGGGGATGGAGATTAGGGGCACCTATCGCATACATGCACAGGCTTGTTGTGTTCAGTGGCGGGAAGTGGGCAGGGTTCTTCTGGAGAGAAGGTAGGGACTGGGAACAAAGCATTTGTGGGTGAAGCTCTGGCTCCTTCAGACCTCAATACTTTGAAGTTCAGCCCCTATGGGAAAGCCCGAAATACCCATCATGCCACCAATCATTTCTCATAGAACAACAAGAAACGAGACCAGGTGTTAAAGGGGGAAAATTGAAAGAAATAGTTAGAAAGAAAGTTAAAAAAAATTTTTTTTAAGCCTAAGAAAACTGTACACTATTGAAAAAAATACAGAAAAGCCTCCCTGAAAGCCTGGAAAAATGTGTGCTGAGGATCAAAAACACTAGTTTCTAGAAAGAAGGGAAAAAATACCCTCTGCATGGCTAACTAGCAAGAAAAAGAGGTCATGCATGCCGAGGGGAAGGCACCAGTGATGTATATATAATCTATTCATATATTTACATTTTATTATTAATAATTAATCACAGGAAAAGGTCAAATATAAACTGGAAGACAAATGTCCAGGAAAACAGTGTGAGAAGCCCCTCGTGAGGAATTCCAGAGCCAGTAACAAGAAGGCCTTTAAACACTTCAAAGTCAGGGAGGCAGGGGGAAGATATGAGGGTTCACAGTGCAGGAGGTACCCCCAGGATGAAAAGGGGCTGGACCTGACTCTATGGATGGCCCAGAGACCCTGCTCCCAAACAGCCTTTGATGCTGAGATTAAATGGATAAGAAGAAATCTTAATAACGAGGGTAACTCTTTACATCATTATATGGCTTACCTTTTTTTTTTTTTACTTTGCATCCTCTTATTTGATCCACACATGTGTAGGAAAGAAATCTTCAGTAGCCCCATTTCATGGATGGGAAAACTAAGATCAAATTGGCAAAGAATGAGAATCTATTGTACAGCACAGGGAACTCTATTCAGTGCTCTGGTGACCTAGATGGGAAGGAGATACAAACACAGGAGACATACATAAACATCTAGCTGACTCACTTTGTTGTCTGGTAGAAATTAACACAGCATGGTAAAGCAACTATCAGTTCAGTCGGTCAGTCGTGTCCGACTCTTTGCGACCCCGTGAATCGCAGCATGCTAGGCCTCCCTATCCATCACCAACTCCCGGAGTTCATTCAGACTCACATTCATCGAGTCAGTGATGCCATCCAGCCATCTCATCCTCGGTTGTTCCCTTCTCCTCCTGCCCTCAATCCCTCCCAGCATCAGAGTCTTTTCCAATGAGTCAACTCTTCGCATGAGGTGGTCAAAGTATAGGAGTTTCAGCTTTAGCATCATTCCTTCCAAAGAAATCCCAGGGCTGATCTCCTTCAGAATGGACTGGTTGGATCTCCTTGCAGTCCAAGGGATTCTCAAGAGTCTTCTCCAACACCACAGTTCAAAAGCATCAGTTCTTCGGTGCTCAGCCTTCTTCACAGTCCAACTCTCACATCCATACATGACCAACTATACTCCAGTCAGATTAAAAAAAAAAAAAACAACTGGCAAAGAGGCAAGAATTCTCAGCTAAGTTACATCAACATTGAACTGAGAGCCAGAGGCTCTGACCCCAAAACCCAAAGGCTTAGCAGGATACCATACCATCTTGGTTTGGTTTGGTTTCCTGCAGAAGTAGACACCCAAGGCAAGGATGTGGGCATGTGTAGCTTACTTGGGAGATGAGGAAAGTGCTGGTAGGGAATGCAGAGAAGGCAAGGAATCAACAAGAGATGTGTTGTCAAGTAGGTTAACACTGAGGAAGTTGGAGCTCAGTTGCATGGGACCTCGGGTCACAGGGTAGCACCCAGCCTCAGAGTTTCCACCCAGAGGGTGAGGGAGCTGAGGAATTTATCTGCCATCTTCACTCAGCCATGGAGGGCTACTCCCAGGGCTTTAATTCCCAGCACCTCTATCCTGTCCCAGCAGACTCCAGACAGGCCCTCGGGCCCAGGGATCAGTGCTGACACTTGGCATTTGGGCAGGGTAGTGGTAAGGGCTGATGGAACCCAGAGGCACTGCCAACACCCGCTATGCACGCTGCCCAAATTCTGCCTTTCATTCAGAAATGGATATAACTAGACTGTCAGGATCAGAGAAGGCAATGGCACCCCACTCCAGTCTTCTTGCCTAGAAAATCCCATAGACGGAGGAGCCTGGTAGGCTGCAGTCCATGAGGTCGCTAAGAGTCGGACACGACTGAGCGACTTCACTTTCACTTTTCACTTTCATGCATTGGAGAAGGAAATGGCAACCCACTCCAGTGTTCTTGCCTGGAGAATCCCAGGGATGGAGGAGCTTGGTAGAAGGCCGTCTATGGGGTCTCACAGAGTCGGACATGACTGAAGCGACTTAGCAGCAGCAGGCCATCAGGATGGGTTGAAATCCACCTGGTCCTTCTGGATGAACTCAAGAGTGATACTGTGAAACTGGCGTGCAAGTTATTTAACTTGTTGTTCTGAACATCCACTTGCTGAGCTTGTGTCCTGGCAGATCGCCAACTGCCCTTGTTCCTAATAAGTGGATCCTCAAAATACATGTTACCCTCAAGATAGATATTGTTGTTGTTGTTGTTATCTGCAAGATAGATACGATTAAGCCCACATCTCACAGGTTAAGAAACTGAGAGATGAAATCTGAGAGATGAAATAATTTGCCCAGAATCACAAGGTGGGGCAGGGACTGGATTTGGACCCCGGACTTGTAAAATCCATACAGCTTTCCCCATACCTCACAGAGGTGGTCCCTGTAAACACAAAAGGTGACATTTTACTTTCAGAAACACTCTTCCCATCCTCTCCCCACTGGAGAAGAAAAAGCAGGAAGGAATAGAAATGGGTAGAGTACAGTTTAGGCTAGTTCCTGGGCACCAAGTTTTCACTGAGATGAGAAGGGAAATTGGAAACAGAAATAGACTCACAGATTTAGAAATGAAACTTACGGCTACCAGGAGGGGATGGTAGTGGGAAGGGATAGTTCAGGTGTTTGGGATTGACGTGTATACATTGCTGCATTTAAAATGCAACGAGCACTTACTGTTTAGCACAGGGAACTCTGCTTCAGTTCACTTCAGTCACTCAGTCTTGTCCGACTCTTTGCGACCCCATGAATCGCAGCACGCCAGGCCTCCCTGTCCATCACCAGCTCCCAGAGTTCACTCAGACTCACGTCCATCGAGTCTGTGATGCCATCCAGCCATCTCATCCTCGGTTGTCCCCTTCTCCTCCTGCCCCCAATCCCTCCCAGCATCAAAGTCTTTTCCAATGAGTCAAATCTTCACATCAGGTGGCCAAAGTACTGGAGTTTCAGCTTTAGCATCATTCTTTCCAAAGAAATCCCAGGGTTGATCTCCTTCAGAAAGGACTGGTTGGATCTCCTTGCAGTCGAAGGGACTCTCAAGAGTCTTCTCCAACACCACAGTTCAAAAGCATCAATTCTTCGGTGCTCAGCTTTCTTCACAGTCCAACTCTCACATCCATACATGACTACTGGAAAAAACAAAGCCTTGACTAGACAGACCTTAGTTGGCAAAGTAATGTCTCTGCTTTTGAATATTCTCCAGTGTTCTTGCCTGGAGAATCCCAGGGACGGGGGAGCCTGTTGGGCTGCCGTCTATGGGGTCGCACAGAGTCGGACACGACTGAAGCGACTTAGCAGCAGCAGCAGCAGCAGCAGCATGTCCTCAGTCACTTCAGTCGTGTCTGACTCTTTTCGACCCTATGGACTGTAGCCCACCAGGATCCTCTGTCCATGGGATTCTCCAGGCAAGAGCTGGAGTGGGTTGCCAGGCCCTCCTTCAGGGGATCTTCCCAACCCAAGCATCGAAACTGCATCTCGTGTGTCTCTTGCATTGCAAGTGGGTTCTCTATCGCTAGGCCACCAGGGTAACCCATAATATTAAAAAATAAAATAAAAAAGAAGGGAATTTGGAACCTGTGAGATGGTCTCTCTGACACCTGTCTGCAACAAAGATGTGGTGGGGGAACCTGTGGGAATTGTGATGGTCCAGGTGTGTGTGTGTATGTGTATGTATGTATGTGTGTGTGTGTGTGTGTGTGTGTGTATGTGTATGTGTGTGTGTGTGTGTGGTGGGGGAGCCCACTGGACATAAGCATAAACATGCATGGCAGGGGTGGGGAGCGGATGGACTTCCCTGATGGTCCAGTGGTTAAAGCTTTGCCTTCCAATGCTGGGGTGAGGATTTGATCCCTGGTCGGGGAGCTAAGATCCCGCATGCCTCTGGGCCAAAAACCAAAATATAAAAACAGAAACAATACTGTAACAAATTCAATAAAGACTTTAAAAATGACCCGCATTAAAAAAAAAAAATTTTTTTAAAATATGCACAGGGGACCTAGATGAAGAGAAGCTTCTGGTTGTGGATTCAGACGACCAAAGAGGTGAAGTAAACTGTGGAGCGTCTTGGGGCTGAGAAAACAGTCAGAGCCCTTTCACAGCCACTGCTGCCTGCCTGTCCTGCGGCCCTACCACTTCAGGAAGGCCCCTCTTCCTCTCCTGCCTGGAATTCCTCTTTTTTTTTTTAAAAGAGCAGTAAGCCCAGCTCTGAAAGGCAGTAATTGTGAATCTTTTGTTGTACACAATCTCTGCCACACTCCTGGGGTTGCAAAGTTACTTTCTACTGCCAGGCACATGGGGCTTGGCCTTTTTCATTTATTGGAACATTTACAGTCAGAAAGAGAGGGGGCTAAGGTGTGTGCAGAGGGAGAGTCATAGAGACAGGCCTGCAGAGGGAGAGACCTAAAGAGAGAAGGACTGAAAGCAGGGATCAGAGCTCTCAGAGAGAGAGAGAGAGAGAGAGAGGCAGACAGAGGACAGGAGGAGAAACAGGAAGTGGAAAAAAAAAAAAAAAACAACACGGAACAGTGAAAGCCTGAGAGGCAGCTGGGGTCCAGAGGAGCAGGAAGGAGACGTAGAGCCCGGGGCCAAGAGATGGGCGAAGAGGAGGGAGATAGACAACAGGAGGATGAGGCAGAAAAGATGCCCACGTATGAACCCGCGCAACGTGGGGAGAGAGGGAAGCAATGTGAGCCGGGTGATCCCCAGTTCTCCAAGCCCTGCAGTACCTGCACACAGACCAGCCCGGAATGTTAATTACAAGCTGCTCCTCAACAGTCCTGAAAGCTGGCTGGTTCCCTGAAAGGAGGAGCTGGGAGGGAACGTGCATGCAGCATGGAGCGCCTCCCTGCCCTTCCTAGGGAAGGGAAACAGCGGAACTTTTGGTGGATCACAGAGAGAGGAGCAAGACAGTGTCCCTCGGGGTGGTGAGCATCCCTGGGGGACCACAGAAGAGAGGCTGGCCAGCTGAGCAGAGGAAAGCCTGGGTGGAGAAAGCAGGGAAGAGGATGCTCAGGAGGGAGGGAGGAGGGAGGGAGGAGGGAGGCAGAAGAGACAGGAGAACCCTTGAGTTCTCCCTATGCTACCCCGCCTTTTACAGGGATTAATCTTCTGCCTCTGCTGTCCTGAGATGAAGTAGCCCCTCCCTCACCTCCACCCAGTACATTCTTTCAAACATATTAGTACCTTCCTTCAAACCAGTGCCGGTCACCAGCCGCGTTCAAGTAGAAAAACCTGACTCTTCTCTTCAAGGGCCCCATAAAAAGTGAGAATGCAACTCCCTTCCGGGTGATGAGACTCATCCCTCTACCCCTGGCCCTCAGCCCACCTCCGCTCTGCACTCCACAGCCCCAGACCCTCCAGTTAAGATCTATCTTCAGATCAGGTGGGGAGATACTGCAGGGGCTTCAACTGCTGCTGTCTGCCCCCCTCTTGGCTGAAGGCCCCCATTTGCCTCAGCCTCTCCTCTGCCCAGGTGCCCAGGAAGCCCCCACACCCAGCTCCCTCCCCTCCATCCCCAACCAGCTACAGGTCACTGCTCAAATGGGGAAAGGAGGCCGAAAGTGCTGGCGTGGTTTATGGTCGGGGCCTGAGGGCTACAATGGGAAGGCCTTTGGTGGATGGTGGGCAGAGAGAGACCCTGGTCTCCTGAAGTTCCCCAAGACTGGGGAAGCTGGATTGCAAGGGACCTGGGCCTTTCCTGCCCTCTGTGCCCTGAGGCCCCAGGCTTCAACAGCTTCTCTGAGATCCTGGTGTGGTTTGGGCACTCTGCAGGACATCCACCCACACACAGGTCTCCAATGGGTCTCATCCCACCCTTGCATCCTGACACAGGTGCACACTGCCCAGAACCATCCAGCCAGGTGTGCATACAAGGTGGGTGAATATATCAGTACGTGGATATATGCCAAACACACGCACACACACATGCCTGTCTGCCTGCAGACAGAAATGCCCAAAAAGAGAGCAGTCAAGCACACAGGCCTGCATAGGCAGCCAACCCAGGGCTCCATAAATACACATTAAATTAAATATGCACAAGCCCACTCACGGCAAGTCATCAAGCCCCTGCTCTGCCCAAGGCAAGGATGCTGGGCTTAGCAGCCGCTGCACAGCTAAGCAGCCTTTGATTTGACAAAAAATTACACTTCTCCCCCATTAAGGGAAAGGCTTTGAAGAGTTAAAGCCTTGGACCCAGAAGCAGTGACCACCCCGGGGGACGGGGCCACAGGTCAGGCGCTCCTTTCCCTGCTCCTGGCAGAGCAGGAATGTCCCTGTCCCTGAGGCCTTGAAGGGCATGGAAAGTCACGGTCGTGGGAGGCTGAGGCAGGGTCAGTGAGTTCCACGAGGCCAGCTGCCTGGCGGTGGGAGAGCTGCCCAGCGGTCTCAGGGCGAGTGGTCTGAGCACAGCATCGGTCCATCTTGGGGGTCTCTCATCTCTCTTTAAGGTCCCTCACTGTCTTTCCTTTATAGTGGCCTCCCAAGAGTCTGTGAGGCTAACCCCCTCCAGTGTTAATAATACGGCCTTTCTCATCTTTCTGGGAGATTCCCATAGTCAAGAGAAGGAACTCATTGCTGGGACAGAAGAGGCATCCAGGCAGGACCCTGCTCTGTTAATACATAAGCTGGGCTGATTTAGGAAAGACTGGGCTTCCCAGGTGGCCGTAGAGGTAAAGAGCCTTCCTGCCAGTGCAGGAGACATAAGAGATGCGGGTTCGATCCCTAGTCGGGAAGATCCCCTGGAGGAGGGCATGGCAACCCACTCCAGTGTTCCTGCCTGGAGAACAGAAGGGTCTGGGGGGTTATGGCTCATAGAATCACAAAGAGTCAGACACAACCAAAGTGACTTAGCACACACGCACCGAGGCCCTGGAGATTCAGGACAAGCCCTTCCTCCACCCAGCTCATCGCCTTCCTCTCCTGAGTGTAAATAATGCTTCTTACAGCCAGTTCTTGAGAGAAAGAAAGCATAACTGCCCTGTGTTACTTCTACTCTCTCAGCTCAGCGTGGTCCTCAGGCAGAGGGGGTCTCCAAGACACTTCTCAACCAGTTTTTCTACTGCAGGACACCTGCCAGTCCCCACTCAAGAGCCTCCCACATTGATTTTAAATACAGTAAATCTGAAATGAGCTATTTTCTGCAAAGGTCACTGCAACTCTCAGAGTGGTCTGCACTGCCTGGTGACCCCGGGGAAGTAGTGTAGACAGTCCCAGAGGGGTGGAGACGGAAGGAGGAAGACATGAGGAGGAAGGCCTCCTAGCCTGCAGTCCAGCTCTCTGCCAGCCCCTGCACACACCCGCCTGAGCCTCCTTCTCTCCCTCTGATCAGAGGAGCACTACACACACACCATAGGTCATCAGAGTTAGAAAGAACCTCAGAGGTCACTCAAACCCCTTCCTTTACAGATGAGAAAGCCAAAGTCCCGGATCTTCCCTGGTGGCCAGTGGCTAAGACTCCACGCTCCCAATACAGGGGGTCCAAGTTCGATCTCTGGTCAGGGAACTAGATCCTACATGCCGCAACTAAGCCTTGGTGTGGGCAAATAAATAAATATACTTAAAAGAAGAAAACCAAAGTGATATAAAACTTGTGACATAACTGGTCTAAGGGTGCATAGCCAGTCACGGGGCAGAGCTGAGGCCCAGGCCTCCTCCATGTCATCAGTGTTTTTTTCTTTAAATGTTAATTTCTAAAACATAGCAAGGCTCTTCCTTGGGTTCTGAAAAATTATTATTTACAAATACTCAGCCCCTTTGTCCAGGCTGTTACGTCTACTTGGTGTGCCCTCTTGCTCACACTCTCCCAAACATTCCTCTCTGGCAAGCTTCCATTCATATTTCAAAGCCCAGTTGAAATGTTACCTGCTCCTCCATTCACTCATCTGCTCCATTCTCTTTACTCCCTCCCAACAACTGCAGATGGAACCACTCCTTTCCTGGGTCTCAGTAGCCCTTCATACGCCTCTACTGGGCACATAACAACTCGGGTCAACTAGTTACATGCCCACTGCTTTCCCAGAGCCATGAACTCCTTCTGGGGTTGGGAGTTGGTGAATCACAGTAGAGACTATCACGATGTTTGGTTCAACTGGCATCACTAATTGAATATCAGTTGTCTGTGTCACTGGACTGTGGAGGGGAGGGACACTTTGAGAACCATCCTCAGGATTCAAGGCCAGCTTTCTCGAAATATCGCTCAGACTGGGGATGATGACCTTGTGTATAAGGCTTTCCCTCTATGTATCTTTACATCTGTGAGGACTCCAAGCATCACCCAGTAACCTCACCCAGGGAAGGATGGAGCCAGGGAAAGGCATGTTTCAGAGGAGAGAGCTACTAGGTGACCTAAGAGGATAGCTTCATCCTTTTCTATTGGGATAGGGTTGAGACAGAAGCAGTCCTCAGCCTGAGGCCCCAGACACTGGTCTGCACTCACTTGGAGATGAGCAGGCCTATTCTTTCCTCCTCTCCTTCCCCAGGCTGGTCATCAAAGCCTCACATACCCAGAGAGGTGTTGAGATGACCCCTCTCCTCTGACAACAGATGCACCCCAACTCAGTACTGCAGCCAGAAAACTGGGCTAAAAACCAAGTTTGAGGTTGGGGTTCAGGACAGAGTTTGAGTAAGATTAGGGAGATCAGGTTAGGGTTAGATTTGAGAGACTGGCTAGCACCACTCAAAGGAAGTTCCCAGACTCGTGAAACTCTCAGTCTGACCAGGAGACAGAAGGCACATATACAAAAACAGACATCAGGGCCCAGCAGATAAACATGAATGCGTGCTCGGTCATTCCAGTCGTGTCCAGCTCTCTGCAACCCTATGGACTGTAGCCTGCCAGGCTCCTCTGTCCATGGGATTCTCCAGGCAAGAATACTGGAATGGGTTGCCATTTCCTTCTCCAGGGGATCTTCCCAAACCAGGAATTGAACCCATGTCTCTTGCATCTCCTGCACTGGCAAGAGAGTTCTTTACCACTAGCAGATAAACAGGACTAATCTATGAATGGAGAGGATGGGCAGAGGGAGGAAGCTGCTGAAGGAGGGTAGTGAACAAGAGTGACTGAGGGTTCTCTGACCTTTCTGCTTAAGCTGGTGGTGAGCCCAGCAACGTGAGTCCTCTCTCTAGAAGTTCCTGGTGGCACTCAGTTATATCGCTCTGTGTGTGTGTCCGTATGTCTGTATATGTGCCTATGTGTGTGTGTGTGTTTCTGTTTGGCAGAACAGGGAGAGATGGGATGGAAATGGGACAGGACATTCAGAGATGAAAGACTAATTTCCTGTTAATGGCTGGTTGCTAGGCAACCAGCTTCTTTCTGCCTGCTGCCCTCAAAATTGGACTGCAGAATTTTTAGTGTTAAAGCACCTCCCATGGAAACTCAATGCTGTGAGAGGCCAACCAGTCCCTACCCAGCCATGCCCTGCTCCAGCCTGTGGAGTGACAGAGCAGGGCATGTATGCCAGGAATCGAAGTCACAGACACAGTCAGCCCCACAGCCCACCAGGGTCTCTCGTTCTGGCTTTCCTGCCATCTCCTTCACAGGCAGCTGTGTGCACGCACACATGCACACTCATGTGTTTATGGAGCACTGGAGTTCATGCATAGACGTGGACTAGACCTTGTGTGCGTGCTAAGTCGCTCAGTTGTGTCTGACTCTTTGCGACCCTATGAACTGTAGCCCACCAGGCTCCTCTATCCACGAGACTTCCCGGAGTGGGTTGCCATGTCCTTCTCCAGGGGATCTTACCGACTCAGGAATAGAACCCGTACCTCCCGCATTGCAGGCAGATTCTTTACCGTCTGAGCCACAAGGGAAGCCTGAACTAGACCCAGGCTCACCCAAAATAATAACAACAGCAATAATAGTAAGCTGCTACTGTATTTAGGTACTTACCATGTGCCGAGTATTTTGTTAGGAGCTTTGTATTAATTTCCTTTGTTGTTTTTCTCTGTGGCCTTATGAACCATGTTATCCTCCACACTTCATAAAGGAAGGAAGCAGGAAAACTTTAGGGATCAGAGCACTGATTTGGAGATGTTATGGAAATCCACGACTGAGGGAGGGCCACCCCGAAATGACTCCAAGAAGGACTCCCATCTACATGCCTTGTTCCTACCCTCTGTGAGTCTTTCTGATGCTAGTTCTGGAAAGTAAGAGGCCGAAGAGCAGGTGTTCCTTTCTTCTATCCAAATAGCCCAGAACTCAAGAGACCCCCTGTTCTCTGCCATCCTCCATCTGAGTCACTGGACCCAGGACTGAAGCTCAGGCTGGTTTGTGCCTTTGTATAAGGGACAGCGGTTTATACCAAGTATTCTGTGCCCCCTCTATCAGAATCATAATTTACTTAGAATGGAAATATGCCACTTAAGCAAAGAAACAAACAAACTGACAGCTCTCAGGCTTCCTTACAGGTGGAGATGGCTAATAAAATAGAAGGGGAAGTCACTGGTTGGGGTTTTTGGAAAAGGTTTTTAAAGGAGAGAAAAGGGAGCCCTGTGCACTGTTGGTGGGAAGGTACACTGGCACAGCCTTTATGGAAAATGGTCAGAGGCCCCTCAAAAATTACAGATAGAACATGTGATTGATCCATCAGTCCCACTTCTGGGTGTATATCCAAAGGAAATGAAATCACTATTTAAAGAGATATCTGCATCCCTATGTTTCTTGCAGCCTTATTCACAACAGCCGAGCTATGGAATCAAACGAAGTGTCTGTTAACACATAAATGGATAAAGAAAATGTACTGTATGTATACAATGGAATATTATTCAGCCATAAAAAGAAAGAAATTTTGCCATTTGCAACAACATGGATGAAACCAAAGGACATTAGGCTAAGTGAAATAAGCCAGACAGAGAAAGACCAGTACTGCATGGTATCACTTACATGTGGAATCTCAAAAAAGAAAAAGTCTAATTCACAGATACAGAGAGTAAACTGGTGTTGCTAGGAGCTGGAGTTGTGGGGCAGGGGAGGCCAGTAGGGAAATGGAGAGAGGTTGGTAAAAGGGTACAAACTTCCACTTAAAAGATGATGAATAAGTTCTGAGGATCTAGTATACAGCATGGTAATTATAGTTAGTAAAACTGTATCCCACACTTAAAATTTGCTAGGAGATAGATCGTAAGCATTCTCACAAAAACAAAACAAAAACACCAAAACAAAACAAGTGATTATGAAAGGTGATGGATATGCTAATTAACTTGATTGCAGGAATCATTTCATATATGTACGTATGTCAAATCATCACATTGTACACTTTAAATAATATATTACCACTTTGTCAATTATACCTCAATAAAGCTAGAAAAACTGAAATAGAATAAATTTTAAAAGGGGGATTCCTCAGCTGATACGTGCTCCTTTGCCTTCCCCAAATCCTCCTGCTTCCTGCCCAGAAGGCTGGAATTCTAGCAGCCCCCTTAAGTTATGAGGTGACCTTGAGGAACAGAAAGATGAATGGAAACTGGGACATTGACGGCACCCTTGAGTGGCGCCCTCAACCAAGGAGCCTCTCCCCTGGTCTGGATTGCCGACCCCCATGGCTTCTTTTAGGTGGTAAAGAATCAGCCTGCCAATGCTGAGTCCAATCTCTGGGTCGGGAAGATCCCCTGGAGTAGGAATTGGCACCCCACTCCATTATTCTTGCCTGGAAAATTCCATGGATGGAGGAGCTACCATCCATGGGGTCTCAAATAGTCAGACACAACTGAACAAATGAGCATCACAAAAGCACCATGGTTTCTTTCACATGAGAGAAAAGCAAGCCCTAATTTATTTAGACCAGCATTTGGGTTTTCTGTTGTGTGACTAAACCTCATACTAACGGATACATCAGGTCTCCAAAAACAGAAGGTGTCACGTTTCCTTAACCCCCTGGGAGCAGGGCTGAGTGGAGATGAACTGAGACCCCCACCTTGGCATGTGAGATCCTTTATCACAAGTCGGAGTCTGCCCATCACTGCCTTCTAGGAAAACGCCCAGTTGCTCCTGGGTCTCAGACTTTCCCACTATAAATCCTGTCCTCCCTGAGGCTGGTCCGATGGCCTCTCCAGCTCCCTCCCTGGTGAGACCTTCATGAAATCTCCTGAAGCAGTTTATACACATAACGAGTGTGAGGTACAGATGCTGAACCGTACCACAGTTCCATCCTCAGTCTGTGGGACACAGAGACTGGTCAGCCATTTTCTGGAAGGTCAGAGGTGAAGAGAGAAGGTTTGGGAAATACCAGAGGGGACCCCTGACCTGAGTTGGGCTGAGTCAGGGAGTGAGAGGCTCGATCAGTCAACACTTAAATAGGGAGCAGCCCTATTTTGTTTTCCACTCAGGCCTCTACTGGGAAAATTGAGTGAACCAGAAGAACAGGGGTTGGGGGCTGGGAGCAGCAGATTGGTGGTTGGGAGACCTAAGTAAAAATTCCTAGTTCTTCTTAACTTGACCAGATAACAGAGCCTGGGCCAGGTAAGCTATGGAGTCCTCCTTCTCTATGGACAGTGGTTCCACGCCCCCTGTTTTAAGGAGCTTATTATCCAGTACTCAGGATTTCCTCTCCCTCGCTGTTCTCCACTCCGGCCTCTTTGGTGTCCCGCACACACTCCACGTCCTCACATTTGTCTGTGCCAGGCCCTCCCCCTGGACCACTAGCCCTCCGGAACCCCACACATCCCGGCGCATCCCCTCACTCTGATCTCTGCTTAGATATTACTCCCTCAGAGAGGCCCTTCCTGGGCACCCTTATCCCAGGGAGCACCCTGACCACTCTTATCTCTCACCTTGCTTTGGATTTCTTTATTGGTGAACATTTCTTTGTTCGCATATGATCTTTCTCTCCCATGGGAAGCTAAGCTTCACCAAGACAGAGATTTTGTCTGTTCTGGTGCATTGCCGAATACTCAGCACCTTCAACAGCTCTTAGAAGGCATTTTAACAAGTAGTTAAAGGACAGAGTGAGTGCATACATATGCGCAGATATCTGTATACACTACATGTGTGTATATAACACATACTTCACACACACACACATCACACACATAGTACGGACACACATCTATTAGCCTTTTGGTGTGAGGAGATGTTCCAAAATGCTATTCCAGAACCTCTCAGAATTACACCAGCTGGAAAGGCAATTCCAGAATCTTATTCCTAGCAGATGCCAGCCTGCATAACAAAACACATGGAGTATGGCAATGAAATTTAATGTTCAAATTGCAGAATAAAATATTTGTATTTACATGCCTTTTATAGTCTCTGTGTAATAAAAATCACAGCATTTTCAAGGATGCTTTTCTTATTCAGCTTGTAGCTGCTCGCCCCACCCCTCACCCCACACTTCTTCTGGTTCTGCAAGAGGCTCCACTAGCAATACCTGTGAAGAAACATCTGGAAAAAGAGGGATGGACACTTTATTTGACCAGTTCATGGAGCCACGGAGCAAATGGCAACTTTCTTGGACGATTCCTCATCTCCCCTGGTTGTGGGGAACTGAAGGGAGCCCAGAGGAGACAAACTATGTTTGCAGGACTTAAGTCTCCATTTCCTCCTCCCTTTCTTATTTATGCCACATAATTAATTGGTTCATATTTGCTAGTAGTAAAGAGAACCGGGTCAAAAGAACAGAGCTTCTCATTGGGACAATCTTTCCATTTCATGGATAAATATTGGTATTGTGTTACAGAATAAAATAATTTGCCTCTTTTGAATGCTCATTAAGAGCTGTTAAGCTTTATCTTTTATTAATAGACTAATAATTCATTTGATTTAAAAAATTAAGTATAGTACCACTAATGAACTCAGTTTAAGTAATTAAGTCTACTGTAAGAGGGCCTAAAGTAGAGAACTGTGTCTTGCTGAGTGTTTTGTGTGTGTGAAAAAAAGAATACTACGCGTGGTCAGATCCAAGGTTACAAGTGATGATGTGTGTACTGAGCCCTGACCCTCCTGGGAAAGTGACTTCAGAGTCTATGGATTACTGCTTGCATGACTGGTTACCCGGGGAGGTGTCTTGCTGAGTGTTTTGTGTGTGTGAAAAAAAGAATACTACGCGTGGTCAGATCCAAGGTTACATGTGATGATGTGTGTACGGAGCCCTGACTCTCCTGGGAAAGTGACTTCAGACTCTATGGATTACCACTTGCATGACTGGTTACCCGGGGAGGCCAGAGCTAACCAGACCCAGGCAAGACCAGGAGGAGAATGAGGCGAACAATCTTTGTCATTGGACCACATTCAATTACTTGTGTGGGTTCCAACTTTCCCACCCCTGGACACTTGGTTTGGTGGTTTAATCACTAAGCCATGTCCAACTCTTGCGATCCCATGGACTACAGCCTGCCAGGCTTCTCTGTCCATGGGATTTCCCAGGCAAGAATTCTGGAGTGGGTTGCCATATTAATCCCTGGGCTTTAGCATATAAAATTCTCAGAGAGGACCTTCCTGAACTTGACCCTTGCATCCCACCCTTGTGGAGCTAGCCAACTCCGTGGAGTTTCAGCACGGCCTCAGTCATCTTGTTTACCAGAACCTCTGATATCAGTGCTGCTCACATTTTCATGTTTACACAAAGCACTAATTGGAGATGTTGTTAAAAACTCAGATTTGAATTAGCAAGGCTGGGGTGAGCGTGGGGGTCTTCATTTCTGACAAGTCACAGCTATTACACATGCTCCAGGGACTCATTTATTTTCCCTGGAGGCTCCACTCTCTCAGCCGCACATGGTCAACCACAAGTCTTCTTACAGCCCTGGCCTTTAGGCTCAGAGCTCATTCTGCTGGCTGAGGGTGGGATAGGTTGGAGCACGGCAATCTCTTAATTAGTGCTGAGTGACCAACTGTCTACTGGGAGCTGGATATGGAGCAGGGCAAACCCCCTGCCTCAGCTAGTTCATAAACCCTTAGGTAAGAAGCCAGGACTGCCAGGAGATCCAACCAGTCCATCCTAAAGGAAATCAGTCCTGAATATTCATTGGAAGAACTGGTGCTGAAGCTCCAATACTTTGGCCACCTGATGGGAAGAACTGACTCATTGGAAAAGACCCTGATGCTGGGAAAGATTGAAGGCAAGAGGAAAAGGAGACAACAGATGATGGGATAGTTGGATGGCATCGCCGACTTGAAGGACATGAGTTTGAGCAAGCTCCAAAAGTTGGTGATGGACAGGGAAGCCTGGCATGCTGCAGTCTATGGGGTTGCAAAGAGTCAGACATGACTGAGTGACTGAACTGAACTGAACTGAACTGAAGAAGTCAGGACAATCCCCACGTGATGTCTGGTGTGGAGGAGATCTGCAGGGCCCAGGGTCTTATGGAAAGAACAGTTATCATGACCCAGGGCTTCAATCAAGGACTCAAGGAAGAAACCCTTAAGAGGAGACAGGAGGAGATGAGTTGGTATTGGCCAGGGGGAGTGGGGTGGGAATGGAGGGGAGAGAGTTTTAATGGCAAGAGCATGTTCAAAGGCCTGGAGTGGAAAGAAGTCCATTCTCTTTCCAGCATCTCCTGCTCCCGAACCCCACTCTGCAAAGCACCCCCACATCTAATCCTTTGAAGCCCTAGTGCTTTGCTTCTTCCTTTCCCATGTCATGCAGCTTTCTCCCCTCTGATGTGATATCTATGAGTGAACTTGTTTAATTATCACTGTTGGCCAATGTTCCTGAAGGCAGGAGTAAGAGCTGACTGGCGGTGTGACTTTCGCAAGTGCAGGCAAGTCCCACGTCACTGGGGTGTGAGCATCGGCTGAGTCCCAGCTTGCGGGGCACCTCGCACTGTGCCAGGCACCCATCAGGGGCTCAGAAAATGCTACAGAACACAGAGCATGACTAAAATGCATATCCTGGAGCTAGGCTGCTCAAGTCCTGCAATTTCCGTTTGTGTGACCTTGGGCTACTTAACTTCTTTGGCTGGCCATCTCCTCGTCCATAAAACCAGGGAAATACCCAGCTCATAGGTTTATAAGCTTTAAAAAGATACTATGTGAACTGTATACGTGTATATAAAAGCTGCCTAAAATATAAATCCAGTGGTAGCTGTTGTTACTTGCTATTATGTTCCTATCTGGCAGCTGAGATCAAACTGTCCTCACATCCCAAAAGTCCTCTACAATCAACTTCCTTGGTGGTTCAATGGTTAAGATTCCAAGTTTCCAATGCAGAGGTCGTGGGTTCAGTCACTGGTGGGCTCCCATTTGCCACACGGCATGGCCAACAGTGTAAGGAAAAAAAAAAAGTCTTCTACAAGTTTTGCTTAGCTCTGATTCTGAAATCCACTACCATTTTCACAAGCAGTTAATCTGGGGCAGTCCTGGGAACCTTTCCCTTACCCAGTTCTCCTTCCCAGAAGTCTCGGCTGATCACTAGCCCTGCCTGTTGTCTGAGCAATCAACACATCAGCAATGCTCCTGCCTTCCTGAGTGAACCCAACAGGCTTCCTTGAATCTCTAAGGTACATTAAATTGCATCCAGAAGAGTGATGATGTTCTCTAGGTTTTGCTGCATGTAATTTATGTTTGAAAACTCAAAGAGTATGATACTTCGGGTGAATCTGTCCTCAGAAGAAGCAGGGTTTAGAAGTCGCACAGGTTGAAGTCAAATCCCAGTTTGGTCACTCCCACGAGGGTCACCCCCACAGCAGAGGGTGGCAGGCTGCCCTGGGGAGTCAGAATGCCTGGCTCCTGCTCCAGCTCCCTGCTAACAAAGGGCGTGCCTCAGGCAAATCAGTTTTCCCTTCTGAGCTTTAGATCCCTGATCTGGGGAATTGGACTAACAATGACACCTTCTCCAAGGGTTCTTGAGAATTAAGTGAGATAGTCCGTGGCCAGACATCCCACCTGAAGTTAGACCGTGTTATTAGCAGGCTTTCCTCTTCCACCCACCCCTCCAGCTGGTCTTGGAGCCTGCAGAACCTGCAGGATGAAGGGAGGCACAGTGTTATGGGCGGGAATGGGCACCCAGGCGAGCCTGTACCCTGCTGCCTCTCTTGTTTAGAAGCATTGGCTGCAGGTATAAAACAGCTTAAAGAGGTGGAAAGTGCCGGCCCTTGAAAGGACTTGATGGAAGATGACAAGGGCCCCTGTGACAGGAGCCCCCTGGGGAGCAGTCCTGGGGAGACACTTTGGAACAGAAAATTCACTGCCCCTGGTCCTAATGGGAGGTTGTCGGGGGCTGGGAAGAGGAAGATTTATTCTGAGTAGAAAATTGCATCCCTCTCCCTGGTGGTATTTCTTCTGCCTCCCTTGAAATGTAAAAGCCAGATCCAACAAACTGTGGCCTCTGAACTCAGACGTCCAATTTACATATAAATGGAGACCAGGAGCTTCAGAGGGAAAAGGATGTTGGGGACATGGTCCCTGGAGAACAGGGCCTCTGGGAAAATCCAGAAGAAGAGCATCCCAAGAGAAAAGGACAGAGGAGGCTCCTGAGGCTGCACTTGTGTGTCTAGGCAGGGGGCCCCTTGCCAAGGTCCAAATGGCCGGAATCTGGGACCTTCTTGTGTCTGTGGCTTCCCAGACAGTTCCCTGCCCTGTGGTGAACGATAGTCCTAAAGTTAACGGGAACGCAGAATCTGCGACATGCAGCGCCCAACACCGACGGCTTCATACTCACCAACCACTTCGCTCTCAAACTGACACCGCCACCATTTTACAGATGAGGAAACTGAGGCTCAGGGAGGTGAAGCAATGTGCCCCAGGCAGCTCTGGCAGCTCTGAAGCACGAGGAATGCAGCCTCCTAAGTGGCTGGGGACTGAAGCGGCTCCCAGCCCGGCCCCTCCCAGCCCTGCCAGCCCATTTCCTGTCGCTCCCATGAGCCTGCATCCTGCTCCACCACAGCTGGCACAAAGCCTTCCCACGAAGCTTTGGATTTACCAAATTAGTAAATTAGAGAAGAGATGTGGCTTTCATCTTGCCCATATCGAACTCTTGGGAAGAAAAAAAAAAAAAAACTTCGAGAAACCCTCACGGGAAAGGGATGTCCATCAACAGAGGCATGTCTTCTAATTAGGCAGAAATGAAAGGGGAAGGTAAACCAGCCCCAACCTTCTAATCAATTGGATGAATCAAAAGAATCATCAGTTTCTCATGGTTAAGAAGTTGGTTGAAGGAGAAGAAACACAGAGACATCCAAGTAACTGGACGCACAGCTGTTTTTGCTTTCGTTTTTCTAAGGACTAATATCTTTCCTTTTGACACTTCTTTTGTTTAATCTAGGTGTGATTGAGGCTCTGTGTGGTGATGTCACATCTCAGAGCTTGCTTGTGCCTCCCCCCAAGTATAAGAACACACAAAAATGCTTAGCTCATGCTTGCTGACGGCTGATTCCGGTTTTAAATGTCTTCCAGCTGTGGTACAGCCTCTGCCAGGGGCAAAAGAAGGTCACAAGCAGAGAATTATTGGCTGGAAGAGACCTTAGAAATCCCTTTGTCCCACCTTCTCCTATTACAAGAAAGGGCGTGCAGGGCGGTGGGTGAGAGAACTTGCGGGGTGGGGATGGGGGGGTGGGGACGGGCACACGGCAGGTTAGAGACCCAGCCAGGCCAGTGTCTCCTCACTCTCATGCCAGTGCGCTTCTCCAGCTGTTTGGTGATGGAGGGAAATCAGGAAGCTCATTAAAAACACACTCCATTAGCAAACTCAGAAAACCTCATCAATTTTGAAAAGCAGGGGCCTATGCATGCAGCGGGGAGAGTGAGTGCCCATCACTTTGTTTCCACCATCATAACATTTCTCTCTTTCTCTTTCTCTCTCTTCTTGGCTGTGCCCCACGGCTTGCAGGACCTCAGTTCCCCAACCAGGGATTGAACCTGGGCCATGGCAGTGAAAGCCCAGAATCCTAACCACTAGGCCCCCAGGGAAGCCCCCTAACATCTCATTTTTAAACTAAATGCCTTTCTGCATTAGAGTCCTGCAAGCACAGAACACACCCTGCTGTCTCAGAGAGCTAGGACAGTGTCTTGTCACCAAGGAAAGGAGAGAACGGAGGCCAAGATGGCTGCAGGCTTACTTAACACCTGGTACTTTCGCTTCCTTAAACTTCACAGTAATCCGAGGGGTAGGGGTTTCTGAAATTCTGTTTTTACAAATGAGTATAAACTGAGACTAAGAGAAATTAGGTGACTTGCCCCCAGTCACACAACAAGTAAATGGCCAAGCTGGGTTTTAAAACCAGGTCATCCTGCTTAGCTCAGGACCCTGGGGACATATGGAATCCAGAGCTGTCCCCTGAAGGAAAAGCTGAGTTTAGTAGGAAGAGCACTGGGCTTAGTGGTCAGGAGACCCACACTGTGGCTTTCCACGAGGCAGGTTCCATGCCGTCTAGTTGAGCATGTTGCCTGGCGTGTAGTGGTGGCACTGAAATATTCCTTAAATAAATAATTATTGTTAGGTCTGACAAAGGATATAGATACAGGATGCATATAAAGAACTCCTAAGGCTCAATAAATAGGAGATAAACAATCTACTTTAAGGAAAAGAAAGGCAAAGGAGTTTAATAGTTCACCAAAAGTCACAAGGAAAAAGGACTCAGCATCATTAACCATGAGAGAAATGTGAGTTAAAGCCATAATGAACCATCATCATGCACCCACCAATTAAAACATGAAAGAGACTAACAACATGAAGTGCTGATGAGAATGTGAAGCAACTGGAACTCACGGGCACTCGGGGTGGAAATGCACAATAGTACAGCTACTTTGGGAAAGGTCCACAAGTTTCTTGTAAAATGAAACTTACATCAAACCCTATGACAAAACAATTCTTCTCTTGAGAATTTACCCAAGAGAAATGAAAACACATATCCTCAAAAAGACTTGTACAAAAACATTCATAGCACCATCATTCATAATCACTCAAAACTGAAAACAACTCACATTTTATTGACAACAGAGTAGATAACCAAATTGTGAAATTCACATCCTCTAGATGGTATTCAACAAAAAGAAATTAACTATTGATTCATGCAACAATATGGATGAATCTCAAAAATATGTGGAGTGAAAGAAGCACTGCTAAAAAGGGGATACATTGAATGACTCCACTTACATGAAGTTCTAGAATAGGCGAAATTAATGTGTGGTGTAAAGTATCAGAACAGTGGTTGCCTAGGAGTTTGAGGCAGGGATTGACTGAAGGAGAACAAAGGAACCTTCTAGAGTGATGGAATGTTTTGTATCTTGGTAAGAATTTGGGTTACTCAGCTGTTTACGATATGCAGGCTGAAGTGTTTAGGGCTGGTGTCTGCCACTTTGAATGTCAGAAAATATAAGATGGATCAAGAGATGAATAAGGCAATACCATCCTTTCTCTCCTCCCACTCTCTAATCTCATACTGGGGTTCCCCACTGGCTAAACTAGAAGGAGATTGTGACCTGGGTTAGGGCTCAGGTAGAATTTTATTTGTGAGGTTTTATTTTTTCCATTAGAAAGAACTAGGGCATATATAATATTAACAGTTATACAAAAAATATGCATAAGAAATGAAAACAGATATGTGAAAAAAACAAATAGAGCAAAATGCTAGTGTAGGATCAAGATGGTGGTTATATGGTGTCCACTATGCATCTTACCTGCATGTTTGTTTTTTCATAATACAATGTGTGGTATTACTAAGGAAAAATGAGTAAAACTTGGATTCCCCTCTTGATTGTAATGCCGATAGCCTTTAAGGACCCAGTGGCCTCTCCCTGCCCCCCTTTGCAGCCCCATTTCTCTTCATGCCACCTCTCACTTTCCACACTGTGGCCTCAAGGATCTCCTTTCACTTCATCAAGCCCACTATGTACCACCTCGGGCCACAGGACCTTTGCATATGCTCTCTCCTCTGGGAATCTCGCCTTGATTTTTTTTTCTCAGATAATGTCTCAGACTTCAGCTCAGGTAGCACTTTCTTCTGAGTACTTTCTCCATCATCCACTTGCACCAGCTCCACTGCTGTAATTCTTAGAGAAACATACTTTTTCTCTCATAAGACTTATTGTTAAGCCCTTAGTGTGACCATTCCTTTCATCCCATGCCCCAGAAGACTGGCAGTTCCATGACAGCAGGGCCATGGCACACCCACACCCAGGCTCCCGTGAAGGCTCTGCAGAATTCATGAATTTTTCTAAGCAGCCTGCGGCCCTGCGAAAGACACAGCCTTGCTTCACCAGTTTTCTCGGCTATTGAATGAAGATTGGTGAAGAACAGCCTTTCTTTTTGCACAGAGCCATTTCAGACTAAATATTCAGACACTGCGTGTTTTTAAGTCAAAATGAAAACAACTTTAATGAATCCTACAGAAAACATAATACATATTCCTTTCACTAAGATTATTCACTTTGTTGAATAAAAGAATTTCAATGAGAAAATTGATGCTGTTTTTGAGCCACTAAAATGTTCCTAGTTGGGTGCTTTGAAAAGGAGCCCCAAGGCTAAGAGGCAGTTCTCTAATCTCCCACCTCTTAGAATTTAGAGGGCATTAGAATCACAACGCTTATTCACAGCTATTGTCTCATTCCTTCTTCTAAAATAGGCAATGTTGTCATCCATTCACTGAAGATGGTGACAATGACTCAGAGAGGTACAGTGATTTGCCCAAGGTCACACAGCAAGTTGATGACAGAATGCACTTGAGTTAGTTCAATCAATGGAATACTTTCTGAGCATCTGCCCACCCTTCCTGTATGTGGTACCATGTCAGGTGCTGAAAAAATAGTGACAATGAGATGCATCTTCTTGTCTTTCCCAGGTCGGTACCCTCATCTCTTGGTTGTATGATCTATTCTCTAGCTGGTCAGAGAAGGAGAGACATTCACCTCAAGGGTCTTGGATTGAGTTCTCCAGAAACAGACTGTGAGACAATGATGTGGGGACAAGTAGTCCACTGGGGAAATAACCTCAGAAAGTACCCACAAAGAAAAGAGGAAATAAGAAAGTGAAGAAAGCTCATATAGGGAGTGAGTTATTACTGTGGGCAACTACTGTGAGGGGCTGATCCCACTGGGGAGCTTTGGGAGAATGTATAGGACGTGTCTCAGAGTTGTTACTGAACAAGTCATAAATGTGTAAAAAACGTCATTACAGAGGTTAACATATTCTACATTCAACACCAAGTTTCTTTCTGTTCCGATCTTTTTTCAAGACCCCACAGCAAAACAGAGATGCGGGGTGCATGAGCCAAGAGGAGAGGCAGGCCAGCTTCTGCAGAGAACGTTCCAGCGCTCTCCCCAGAACTGCGGATTCATTTGGCTCCAGCATTTATCATAGCGAATTGGAAAACTTTCATGTATCTGTCTCCTAAATAAGATAGGTGTTCTTCAGGGACAAGGACCATGTCCTTTTCTTTAGGTGAATTCCCCAGTGTTTATCGGGGCCTGGTTGGGCTGTGTCTCCCCTCAGACTGGGGCTCCCTAAGAGCTCCGTCTTGTCAAACCGCACACCCACCACCACTCCTGCATGTATTCTTCACTACAGTCCGTCTCTTCCTCCCACCAGTGGGCTCCTTCTGTTGATGAGCTCAGCATAACCCTGTCCATGTCCTGTTGATGAGCATTTTTAATGTTTCAATCTGAATATTTTAAGGAACTGCAAACGCAGGGAGGAAAAAAGAGAGAGCAAAATGAAAACGGGGAAAGAAAGGCCAAGTAGTGGCTAAGTTCGTTCCAGCAGGCGGCCCTCAGCCTCGAGGGGAAACTCTAATGCATGCACAAAAGCCTCATGAATAATTATTTCTGAGCGGCTCAATATTTTAAATGCTGGAAAATTTTTTTTTCCCTCCTCAGGAGCATTCCACAACTATTTATCTCAGTGCAGACACTGGATAGAAGGTGATTAAGTTTGATTTCTGGGTTGAGGGATGAGCAGAGTAGAAACTGGGGTGTAGGTGGTGAGCAGAGGTGGATGGGCATGTGGGCGGAGGGGTGGATAGCAGATGGGACCCCCTGGCCAGCATCTCATGGGTCAGAGAAGAAAGGTCACCACCCAACAAACAAGCTTGGTTGGATTCTAGAATCTTTTTCCCCTAAGAAGCTTGGAGCCTGGTGTTCCTGTTGTCACCAGCCCTGACATTGGGTGGGTGGGGTGGGGGTGGGGAGCAGACAGCTGAGGTAGAGAAAAGATACAAATTCCAGCTACTTGACTCATGGCTAATGTCAAGGGTATGGAAAAATTAAAACTCAAATGCATAGGAGACCTCTCAGCCCGTGTGATAAGACTGTCCCCTCTCCAGTTTCTCCTTTAGAGTGTCTACACTGAGTTCTCCCAATAGTTCCTGGGATTGGCTCTTAATACAGTACATTGGCTAAACCATACCAAGTGTAGCAACACCTCGAGTTCATCCTTATTGGTTTATTTTAGCTCAGCTCCAATCCTGTGAAGTTGAAAGGATAGGTACCATTATTCTCTCTTTTTTGACCTCATTGAGTGGCATGCAGGATTTTATTTTCCCGACCAGGGACTGAAACCATGCCCACTGCAGTTGAAACACGGAGTCTTAGCCACTGGACCTCCAGTTCAGTGCAGCTGCTCGCTCAGTCGTGTTTGACTCTTTGTGACCCCATGGACTGCAATACGCCAGGCTTCCCTGTCCATCACCAACTCCCAGAGCTTGCTCAAACTCATATTCATAGAGTCAATGATGCCATCCAACCATCTCATCCTCTGTCGCCCCTTTCTCCTCCTGCCTTCAATCTTTACCAGCATCAGGGTCTTTTCAAATGAGTCAGTTCTTCTCATCAGGTGGCCAAAGTATTGGAATTTCAGCTTCAGCATCAATCCTTCCAATGAATATTCAGGACTGATTTCCTTTAGGATAGACTTGTTGGATCTCCTTGCAGTCCAAGGGACTCTCGAGAGTCTTCTCCAACAACACAGTTCAAAAGCATCAGTTCTTCGGTGCTCAGCTTTCTTTATTGTCCCACTCTGACATCCATACACGACCACTGGAAAAACCACAGCCTTGACTCAATGGACCTTTGTTGACAAAGTGATGTCTCTGCTCTTTAATATGCTGTCTAGGTTGCTCCTCCAGTTGTTGTTTGCTCAGCCATGTCTGACACTTTGTGACCCCATGGACTGTAGCCTACCAGGCTCCTCTGTCCATGGGATTCTCCAGGCAAGAATACTGGAGTGGCTTGCCATTTCCTTCTCCATGGTCCTCCAGGGAAGGCCCTATTCCTGTTTTATGTTTAAGGAAACTGAGCCTCAGAGAGGCAAGTGATCGCCCCAAGTCTTCTGTTCTTCAAAAGATGAAGCCAAGGAAAAGGCCCCCGGTGTCTGGACTCCCAGGCAGCCCTTGTCTGTTACACTGTCACTGTCTTCGCAGTTGCCCTCATGGGGGTAGTGATGAGACACCAGGCATGCGCAGAGTGACGAACACGCCCTGTGCATCCTTCAAGTAGGCGGCCTTTCCCCTGGAGCCTCTCTCCACTGGCTCCCCTGCTCCCTACGGCATCTGCTGTCTGAATTCCCCTGGGCCCTTGTTTACATTCCCACCACTCTTGCCCATCATCTTTGCATCATCCAGCCTCCTCAACAAGCTCCTTGAGGCCAGCTGTCATGTCTTATGCTTCTCATATATCCTCCCCAAGGCCCACAGCAGTGCTGGGCACAGAGATGGGGTGGAATGGCATCCCTTAGCACATTGGCATTATCGTAATGGCAAGCTTTTATGCAGCACTTAACTCATGCCAGGTACTGCTGCTGTCCGAAGCTTGTTTACATGAACTCATTTCATCCACAGTAGCGCCATTTAACGGATATCCTTCTCCTCCTTCTCACTGTACCCATGAAAGATCCGAGATCTAGGGAGGCTAAATAAAATTTCCACTGCTGTAAAGCAAGGGAGTGACCAAGTCAGGAACGCAAGGCCATTTGGCTTCAGCCTTAAGTGCCATGCAGTGGAGTGGTAATGAATGAGCCAGTGCAGGAGGCACAAGAGATGCCGGTTCAATCCCTGGGTCAGAGAGACCCCCTGGAGGAGGAAATGGCAACCTGCTCCAGCATTCTAGCCTGAAAACTCCCATGGACAAAGGAGCCTGGTGGGAGCTGCCAAGAGTCGGACATGGCAGAGCGAATGGGCGCACAAACACGCACGCTGCCTTTCAGTGCGGAGTCCATGCACCTGTGCTTGTCTCAGCAAGTTTGCTGTTGTTCAGTCACCCAGTCGTGTCTGACTCTTTGCGACCCGATGGACTGCAGCACACCAGACTTCCCTGTCCTTCACCATCTCCCGGAGTTTGCTCAAATTCATGTTCATTGAGTCAGAGATGCTATCTCACAATCTCATCCTCTGCCTCCCTCTTCTCCTTCTTTCAATCTTACTCAGCATCAGGGTCTTAACCAATGAAACAGCTCTTTGCATCAGGTGAAGTACCGAAGCTTCAGCTTCAGCATCAGTCCTTCCACTGAATATTCAGTGTTGATTTCCTTTACGAGTGTCTGGTTTGATCTCTTTGCAGTCCAAGGGACTCTCAAGAGTCCTCTCCAGCACAATTCAAAACCATCAAGTTAGCCCATTCGTTCACCCACAAATTTGCTACTATTTATTGAGCACCTATTATGTCCAGGGTGCAATGTTTGTGCTCTACCTACACCTCTAATTCTCACATCCAGACTGCAAGCTCAGTGCTATTATCATCCCCATTTTATGGTTGAGAGGGGCCTAGTTGCTTCCCCAGGGTTGCACAGCTGGTAAATAGTGGGGTTGAGATTTCAACCCAGGTCTGGACTGACTGGTTCCAAAGCCTGAGCTGTTTCTCCCGGTTGTGCTGTATCTACCTTCAGTTATTCTCCACACTCAGCCCAGCTGAGAACACAGCACTGAGGGACCTGCCAGCAGGAGGAGCCTCTGGCAGTGGAAATGGTGATGATAAAGGTGATTCTGGGCCCGCTACCATGGCCTCCAGACCACATGGCCTTGCTACGCTGACCCCCGCTGGTGGCCATTCTCCAGCACTTATGAGAAATCAGACAAGAAAGTATGAGTGTGGCAAGGTCACAGATGTACTCACAGTGTGCTCAGATGTGTGAGAAAGCCCTTTTTTTTATTTCCTATCAGCCGGTTGGAGAGAGTGCTCCCATCCTGTGGGTGATGGGGAAAGGGAGAAGCTAAGTTTAGTCCAATACAGTAATCTAAGTTTGAGTCAATAATTTATTTATTTTAAATATTTATTAATTTAACTTAATTCATTTATTTGGCTGTGCTGGGTCTTCGTTGCAAAATGCAAACTCTTAGCTGCAGCGTGTGGGATCTAGTTCCCTGACCAGGGATTGAACCCATGCCCTCTGCATTGGGAGCGCAGAGTCTTAGCTATGACACCACCAGGGAAGGCCCCTGACTCAATAATTTCAACAACCTTTTAAAGGAGCCACACAGTTCTGGTAGACAAAGTGCTGACCTCTCTGTTTTCTATGGGCCCTCCAGGATGGCAACTATGTGGATGGGCAGTGGCCTGCATGACGCTGGGAGAAAAGGGCACCTCTGGCCTCAAGCCAGTCTGTGCATGCACCGTTTGTTACCCAGCAAGATGGGGTGGTGCATTCTACCCTGTGTTCAGCAGGATTGCTCTGCTGATGGTCGAGGCTGCTAAACTTCCCACTCTTTCTCCCTTCCAGCAGGGCTGGGGCGTCTTAGAACTCCATATAGAACTGGTCCCATCTTGTCTCTCGTTGGTGCTGAGGATCCTCCGAGGTCCTACCCTGCAGTCTTCCCTGAACCCTTTAAGAAACTCCCCCATCAGACTCACATAACTTCGGGATAAGCAGAAGCATCTGGGCTCCTTTTCCTGCACCCAGGAGGTCAGGGGTGTGTAGAGACCCAGAATCCTGCCCTCCGTCACCCGGCTGACCTCAGTGCAGCCGCCGGCCATCGGGGCAGGAGCAGCCTGGGAGGTGATGACCTTCTCAAGCCCCAGAGGAGAAGAGGATCAGACTCCCCACTACTCTCAGTGTCTCCTTCCCTCACCCAGCACGCCTTTCTCCTTGGGGAGCTCAGCCTGGAGAAAGATCAGCTGAGGGTCTCATTGCCCACCCACTTATCTTTAGCTCCCTTGCCCCCTGAAGATCCCTAGGACAGGAATGAATGGAATCCCCATGCTGTCTGATGGATGTCCCCTGGGTGATGCTCTGTGACTGTGTCCTCCAGGCTTGCCAACAGGTGTGAGGCACATACTCAGCACCAGACACTGTTGACCTCACAGCTGCTCTAAGGAGGCCTTGGAACAGCCCCTGGTGCAGATGAAAAGGGCCCAGCATAGAGAAGTTACCTGCCAGGGTCACACTGCATGAGCCACAAATCTCGCTGGGTTCTCCAGAGCCCTGGAGACCATGGAGTCTTTGTTCAGAGTAAACTCACCCTCTCCTTCATGGGGCTGACAGACTCACGGCTCATCCTTGATGGAGTAAGGCTGTGTGAGAATGCAATTTAGTGAGGATATTAAAATGCATTGATTTCATATCTGTGAAAGAACATCCCCATTACAGATTAGGTAGGTGTTATAAACTGTAAAGCCCTAAACAAAGGTTAGGGTCATTGTCCTTACTGAGGCATCCATTTTTATTGGAAAGTTGGAAGAGGTTGTTCTTGCCCAAAGAATGGAATTGGGAGATCTGGGTTCAACTCGAGCTCTGAGATTTTGGGGAAACAACTCTCCCTCTCTGAGCCACAGTTTTCTCCTATGATGGAAATGGCTCTCTAATGTTTATGAGCTCTAAATTCTACATGCTTCTGCAGGTCACCGAGTAGCTGGAGGCCCCCTTGCCAACATCTCCAGACTCAGTCCCCCTAGTGGTTCACAGTAGGCCTGGCCCAGGGATGCTGATGCCAAGAGGCCAGGAGGTTTGGTCCCACAGGATCGCCTATGCCGAGTCTGGCACAGGGTCCCGCGGGGCCCACAGTCCTCTGCCTGTCCCTCCAGGCAGCAGAGGGCCTCATCCTTCCGGCTCCACAAGCTGCATCCCTGATGTGCCAGCTCCAGTGAGCTGAGGCTGGCATCTGCCATCTGCCCACAAAGCCTTTCTTGTCCTCTGATTTGACAAGATTGCAAAGGTCAAGGTGGTCATCCAGGGGGATGGTGAGGTGATGAGAGGCATTTTCCATGAGAGCACCCCACATGGGTTCTGAGGTCTGGTGTGGTCACCTGCAGATACATCGTTTTGTGCAGTGGCACACGTGGAAATGGACATCCTCTCCCCACCACACACACACACACACACACACACACACACACACACACACACACACAGATTAAACAGGACAAGGCACAGTTCACTAATAATAATAATACCTGTGCATTTATTATTGAGTGCCTATCATGTACCAAGCAGTTCTCTGCTCTTCACATATATGACTCATATAAACCCCAGCCCATTCTTTGATATTTACCCTCATTTTACAGATGGAATTCTCCTTCCCCCTTGTGTCCCGCAGCCCAGCCCCTCCCCTCACAGCTGGGCTCCTTATGTCCCAAGTGTGGACTCCACATCCACATTGCGGGGAGAGGGTCAGAGTTCGAGCGGGGTGAGAGAGGGCGGTTGTGGGATGAAGAGCGCAGGTGGCCCCATCTCCCCGATTTCTGCACAGGAAAGTGTTTCATCCTGGCGTGGGACCAGGTTCCCTCACCTGCTCCTCCATGCTCCTCTCCCCACCCCCAGTTTGTTGCTTCAGAGACCTGGACGCACTGCCTTTTATCTCTACCTGGAGTATTTCGAGTTCTAATTAAGTTCATTTCAGCCCTCTGATTTGAGAAGCCTTATCAGGAATACTTAACCTGTGCAAATAATATGAGGAGCCAGCCAGCACGGGCCCCGCATGCTAATGGGGCTGCACACAGGAGCAGTGGGAGGGCAGAGGGACCCGAGCAGAGAGGCCACCACGAAGCTCCAGGAGGAGGCAGCAAGGGAAGGGCCCATCAGAGGACAGGAGCAGAACTGGCCTGGGCCCTCTGTGACCCTCAAAGCCCCGGGCCAGCTGGCAACTGGATGGCTCAGCAATTGGGGTTTAGAGGGCTGGAGTAAGTAAAGAGATGCTGCGTGCCCAGCACCGCCCACTGGCCTGGCCCAGCTTCATAGGCTGTGCTCTGCACCCTGCATGCCTGGCTTCCTGGAGCACATCTGACGGCAAGGGAGAGGGCCAACCAAAGATGTCCAAGGGAGATGATCTTGACCCCAGGGTGGTGACTTGTGGGGACATTCAGAGGAAGCAAGGGTCGGGGGAGGAATGCTGCCAGCCTGGAAATGCCCGTCACTGCTTTGCCAGTAACCTGCTCGGGTGAGGCACCCGCTCCGTTGCCTCTGTGTTCACACCGGGGTTGGACAAGTGTCACAAGGAGCCCTTGGTTCTCCAGGGCTTCGGGACCATCTGAGGCTGTGTGACTGGAGCCCCAACCCCTACATCTCTTCAGTCAAAGCAGCTGCTCTTTATCTGTGATCTATTGGAGTGTTTGTAGGAAATAAAAGATTATGCTTGTGCAAAATAAAAGATTTTGTAGCTAAAAATTAGTGCACATCATGGGGCTAGGTGATTTCTTTGCTTCTTTCCAAGTCTAACAGTCTTAGCTTCTAAAATCTGAACAGGACCCTGGTCCAGTGGTCTCTCTCTGTTCCCGGGACCATGGGACCCTGAATATACTACATGTCGTTTTTGTTTAGTTGCTAAGTCATGTCCTACTCTTTTGAGACACTATGAACTATAGCCCACCAGGCTCCTCTGTCCACGGAGTTTCCCAGGCAAGAACACTGGAGTGGGTTGCCATTTCCTTCTCCAGGGGATCTTCCCAACCCAGGGATTGAACTCACGTCTCGTGCAGTGCAGGTGGATTCTTTACCACTGAGCCACGTGGAGAGCCCATATTACAAGTTACTTCTCAGCAACATTTCTCTGGAGTCTGCATAGATGATTCTAAGAGCATCCTGCCTTCCCCCTCACCACACACGTGTCCCAGAGACATTGGCTGAGGTGGTACAGATACTAGAGGGAGAACTAGGGGAGATTCCAAAGAGCCTCTCCTTGGGAGTGATCACAGTCTGGGAAGTCTGTAACATGTGCTGCCAGACCCGCATCCAGGAATAACCTGAACCTGTGAATGATGAGGGCCTGCAGAGCAGAGGCAAATGATGTAGGTGGGGTAATCAAGGAAGGCTTCCTGGAAGAAAGGGGCAGGGAAGGACCAGAATCCACCAAACTGAATGAGTTAAGAGTGTGAGAGGAGCATGTGCAAAGGCTGCCCTGCTCCAACAGCTCCTCAGAGCCTGGACAAGATGAGAGCCAAGGCGAGGCAGGCCTGATATACCTGAAAGAGGTTGATTTTTCCCATCCTCAGAGGAGCTGCGTCCAAACTCCTCTGAGGTCTGAGGCAGGTCACAGTCTGTGCGTTGCTTCTTCTCTGTATGAACATGAAGGGAGAACGTGTTCAAACCAGGTTCAGTCTGTCAGACTAGTTCCTCTTACTTAATGAGCCCCGAGAGACAAGTAAGCTTTGACGAAGGTAAGGAGAGACGGAAAGGGCATGGAGACACGGCCAGGAAAGGCCAAGAAAGAGGGAGGCCAGGCTCAGACGGCGAAGGCTGAGGCTAAATCTTGGCTCCCACGCCTCCCACCCGTCGCTCGTTCTCCACCGCCCACAGCCAAGTATCCAGCAAGAGAAGACAAGAACGTGACTGCGGAGAGCCATGCTGGGCATCTCCTGTTGCCCCTCTCTTTCTCACCCCTGCCTCCCCTGTCTGCACCCCAAGAGACTGCTCTACGGGGAACTCCTCAAGGGGCCCCCTGCTCCCGGGCTTCCAGTGGGCTTTGGTCAATGAATAACATCAGCAAGAGATCGGGGTGGGAGACCAGGGTGCTCATCTCTCAGGCCCCGCCGGGTGGGGTCACAGCACCGGTCAGGCAGTGGTCCTCCACACAACTCACTCTGCCTCTGGGTGCTGGTGATTCTGACCTCCCGCTGCCCCTTCAGATCTAGGAGTGGGGATAACCCTGGACTCTAGCCCCCTCTGGTTTCTCTGCATCCTGTCCTCACCTCTAAATGGACCCTTTCTTAAACTCTCTTGAAATTACCCAATTTGAATGTGACCTGTTTTTCCTGCCTGGACCCTGAATATGATGTGAGTCTCTGCTTCAACCCGAGGCTCCCAGGTTTCGGAGCGCTTAATCCACTCACTCTCATCCTGGCTCCATTCCCAAGCCCCAGCCCCGTTCCGTCTCTTTGAGGCATTATTTCCAACATTCAGACTCTGCTCTTTGGGTTTGTACCTGGTAGCTCACTTCTTTGTCAGCCTGTCCCTCTCATTACAGACTCAGGCACAATCTGGTCACATTGAAGAATGAGTACAATGCCAGCGCTTAACTCCTGAAAATGCAGCTTTTCTCCTGAATTTCCTGGGTGTAGGCTTTGTTGAGCTGAACCAAGTTGATCTAGAAATTAAATAAGGATTAAGAAGTTGGAAGGCGCCTGCTAATCCAGCAATCAGACAAACTTATGCAAAATCATCTTGCTTCCTTTCCTAAAATATGAATTTGGAAAAAAAAAAAAAATCAAACAATTGGCTCTTTTGTTAATTAGAAGATCAGCAAAAGGTGGACCAGTCGGGTAAGCATGTCCAGGGGGAAGGGAAGAGAAGTGAGGGAGAAGGCCCTCAGAGATCCATGTTAATGGGAGACCCATGTGCCTGGCGGAGAAGGCAATGGCAACCCACTCCAGTGTTCTTGCCTGGAGAATCCCAGGGACGGGGGAGCCTGGTGGGCTGCCGTCTCTGGGGTCACACAGAGTCGGACACGACTGAAGCGACTTAGCAGCAGCAGCAGCATGTGCCTGGGGGTCTGCAAGGGTGCCTTCTCACCTTCATATCTAGCCTGGACCCCTCATCCTCTCTGGCAGTCTGGATTTCAACCTGTCTCCAAAGCTGATCTCTTTAGTTGGTGTCCCCGTGATTAGAGGGGCTTCCCTGGTGGTTCAGATGGTAAAGAATCTGTGTGCAATGCAGGAGACGCGGGTTTGATCCCTGGGTTGGGAAGATCCCCTGGAGAAAGGAATGGCTACCCATTCCAGTATGCTTGCCTGGAGAATTGCATGGTCAGAGAAGCTGGCAGGCTATAGTCCTTGGGGTTGCCAAGAGTCAGACACAACTGAATGACTAACGCTTTTCACGTTCCATGATTAGAAACTCAGAGTCAATGCCCAATTTTATTTTCTTCTCCCAAATTCACTTCTCAGGAAGACTACACATGAGATTCAAGATAGCATGGGAGGATCTACCCTAAAGCCCTGGGATCAGTTTAGCTCTGCCACCCAATGCCTGCGTGATCTCAGGTAAGCTGCCCTACCTGTCCCAAACCTCAGCTTTCTCATCTGTGAAATGAGTCTTAGATCATGGGGCTCTTGTGAAGATAAGGAAAATGACCTAACTATCTGGCCTGTGGTAGCTTAAAAATTCTTTCTTTATTACCCATCCTCCTTCTTTATTTCTTTCTTTATTTCCCATACTCCTTCAAAGATAAAACCATTTTGGGGGCTTTTCCCCATTTAGATTATTGCAACAGCGTCTGCATTAAGCATCCATTTCCCCTTGAGTCCTACCACCTCCCTTCTGCCATTTTCTGGCAACAAATCCCTGAAGGCCCTACCACCTTCCCAGACCCTTCCCTCACGAAGGCAGCCCCCAGTCCTAGCTCTCTCTGTGTTCCAGCCACTTCCAGGCCTCTGTTCTCACAACTTGGAGAGTGTCTCAACTTACTCTTCACTTACAAAACTACTCAAGCTTTGCATCTTGGGGAGACTCACTTCCTCTGGGACGCCTTGCCTAATGCACCTCCATCCTTTCCCCGATTCGGTCGAGCCTTGCTGCAGGTTCTTCTCACCGTTCGTAATCACTTAATGATTAGCATCATTGCTGCATTAATATCCATCCCCCTAATCAGGCTGCAGGCTGCAGGAGGGCTGGAACCACACCTGTTTCACTTCCTCCGAATCACATCTGCTTGGAACACGTCAGCATAGTAGGTGCTCATCAAAGCTTGTTGAACGAACGAATGAGTGCCCCACTTCCAGCCTGTGGCCTAATTTTGGTTCTCTTCATTCACAAAATCTCTCTTTCTGAATGCTTTTCCAGACTCCCTGGAACAACAGTGCATGTGTGCCAAGTCATGCTCGACTCTCGTGCGACCCCATGGACTGTGGCCCTCCAGGCCCCTCTGTCCTTGGAATTTCCCAGGCAAGAATAATGGAGTGGGCTGCCATTTCCTTCTCCAGGAGATCTTCCCAACCCAGGAAGCCACCTGGGAAACCCTCCCTGAAACTACACTGACTTCTTAATTAATATTTCCCTTCCTGCCTCCAACCAATCCATCAGATTCCTTTTGCTTTAACCTCCAAAGGCTTCCTGTGTGCTGCGCTTAGCCGCTCAGTCGTGTCCAGCTCTTTGTAATCCCATAAACGGCAGGCTGCCAGGCTCCTCTGTCCATGGGGATTCTCCAGGCAAGAATACTGGAGTGGGTTGCCATGCCCTCCTCCAGGGGATCTTCCCAATTCAGGGATCGAACCCAGGTCTCCCGCTTCCTAGTGCCCAGTATACACAGAAAGCACCCACTCACTGTAATTCCCCAATCGCCCCCTGCTAGAAGCCAGCCCCAGCACCCCGCTTGCCATCCCCTGACCCCACAGTTCTTCACACGGCTGCTTAGGCTGTTTCCCCTGCCTGGAGGTCTTCCTTTTCTCTCTTGCCGTCTGTATCACACACCTTCCACAGATCTCTGTGCATAACACTGCCTCTGTAGAGCTCCCTTAATTAAACTCTCCCCACAGTAAGTCTTCCTGCCTCCGAGTTCTCCTTGCAGCAATCCATTGATTATATTTAAGCTTAGAACTGTTTTCCAGATATTTCGTAATTGCTACAGTTCCTTCCAGGTCACTGAGCCCTTTCAAATACATGATCTGATTTGATCCTAAAAACTTGACAGGGAAGTAGAGGCAAGTATTTTAAAGAAAAACTCACTGTAAGGATCAGAAACCCACCGAGTTAGTTTAAGTAGAGGGCTTTTATCACAAAGACACAGGTGAAGAGCTTGGAACCTCTCTTCAGGTAGCGCCAGCTGGTCTCAGGGGCCTGGAAAGGCATCCAGAAATCTTTCTCATCTCTTGATCTCTCTTCACCCACAACCCCTTCACTCCTGACCTTCAACGTCTGGGGCAAGGCACTGACTACCTAGGAAATTGGGCTCTTCCCACTCGCAAGCACTCAGGACTGATGAGGCTTCTCTATGCCTCTTCCTGCCACTCTAATTGCTCCATGCCATGTTTTATGTATTTTAATTAGTGCTTTAAATTTTACACCTAAATCTCAAGGCACTCTAGCAAAAGGCCCCTCTTTTGAAACTGGAATAAATAAATAAAATCTTCTCAGGCAGATGACAGCCAGGAACCTTGACATCATTCATATTAATCTATCGTTCAGCTACCGCCATTCTGTCATCTGGGTCAGCTGTGAGGACGTGTGTCTGGGGTCTCCCCGCCAGTCCTTTCTGCCCTACACTCCTCCTCCCCAAGGGGCACTGCTCCTCCAAAGGCGGACTCTTAATGGCCACCACACCCCCACCCTCTAATTCTTCCCTTTAAGGCACATGTTCTTGACTGGCTTTGCTCAAGTGAAGTCATGGTTGCCGTCCAGTGGTGGTCCTCCACCTGCGGTCAGATACAATCACCCGGAGAGTTTGTGGAACACAGAGCCGCCCAGACTTCTCCCCAGAGGCCAGGTTCCATTGGCCTGGAGTGAGGTCTTAGTGCTGCTGATTCTAGTAATGCCTCAGGCCGGGCTGTCTTGCAGCCGAGTGTAGAACCAGACAGCACTGTGGGAACCTGGAACTAGACAAAATTCATGCGGCACACTCACCCGCCTCATTAACTGTGGGCTCCGTGAGGCTGCGATCCCGTCTGTCTTGCTCACCGCTGTGTCCCCGGTGCATCAGTGGGCTGCCTGGCACCTGGTGGTGGTGTGTGTGCTCAGTCATGTCCAGCTGTTCATGACACCTAGGACTATAGCCCGCCAGGCTCCTCTGTCCGTGGAATTTTCCAGGCAAGAATACTGGAGTGGGTTGCCATTTCCTACTGCAGGAGACCTTCCCAACCCAGGGATTGAACCCACATCTCCTGCATTAGCAGGCAGCTTGTTTTCCACTGAGCTACGTGGACAGCTCCTGGCACATGGTAGCTGCCCCAGAAATAGTTTCAGATGAAGCTGGAGCCACCCCTTCCCACAGGTGCCCTCTACTCTTCACACTCCCAGTTGCAGGTCCTGCCACTTGCTGCTGCTGCTGCTGCTAAGTCGCTTCAGTCGTGTCCGACTCTGTGCCACCCCATAGACAGCAGCCCACCAGGCTCCTCCATCCATGGAATTTTCCAGGCAAGAGTACTGGAGTGGGGTGCCATTGCCTTCTCCGCCACTTACTAGCTAGGTGCTTTTAAGCAAGTCAACCCATCCTTTGAAGCTTCACTTTCCACATCTTTAAAATGGAGATGATGTCAGTCATCTACCCACAAAATCGTCCTGTGGATTCAAAGAGAGCATTCACTTCCCCTAGCGCCCGGCACCTAACAAGCAGGTGGCAAACCTCGGTGGCCAGCACGGGACACATTCACCGCCTCAGAGTAGTCCTTCCACTCCTCAGTCCTGCTCAGGGCTCTTTGGGCTGCAGTCACACCCAGGGAGGCCAAGGGTGGAGGTGAGCAGGGACTCTGTGGAGCAAGGCCTGCCCTGGGAGCCCAGAAATGCAGATTTGGGGGGTTGCTTCTGCTGACTTACTCTGTGACCTTGAGTTTGTCTCTGAACATCTCTGGGCCCCTGACCCCCACCAGCTGCCCTCCTCACACACCTCCGCATGCAGTCTGTGGCTCTCCGGTTTGAAAGGTCCCTTTGGTGATGGTGGCAGCTGCCCTCGAAACTTCCATGCAATGTCTGACCAGCAGTCACCATCCCTGGATGCTCTTTGGATGAAAGTGGAGCACATAATTGCAGTTTCGGGGAGAAAAGTCCCTTGATTCGACAGCCCCTGCAGAATTCCTGTTGTAACAGACAGAGAAGCTCGGTACCTCAGACACAACCTGCAGAGCCAGTCAGATTTGTGGGCCTTCTCTCTGTTCTATCTGCTCTGGGAGGGGGCCAGAGGGCCTGGAGTCATTTCTACTCAATCATCGCATGACAGGCTTGCCACCTGTGATGGGGCTTCCCACCTGGATGGGGAAGAGCCTGTTGGTTGCAGACTCCTTCTGCAGGTCCTGGGAACTGGCTGGGCCACCTTGTTCTGTCACAGAAGAAACGTGGATTCCTAGGATGGGCTCATGGTGGAGAAGGTGAGAAGGAAACCTTGCCCATCCTGGAGGTGGGGAAAGAAGGAAGCCAGCTTCAAGGTTTTTAATAAACTACCTCAAAGCAGGACGTGCTTGCTGCCCACCCCAGCCTGCTGCAATCTTCCTGCTTAGAACTTCCAAGCATCACATGCCGTCTGCAGAATGACACACTCCTGCCTAAGATGTGAGGCTGGCTATTTCCATCTCTAGGTTGGTGCCTTTCTAAAGGAAGCTAATACACTGAGCCACGTAACAGCTCAGAATCAGAAGGAAGACAATCAAAGCCCATTTTGCTGATATCTAGTGGTACAGCCATGGACAGTTTACTTTTACTTCTTTAGGCCTCTAATTCCCCATCTGTAAAATGAGGATGGGGACGAGAACACTCATTACTAGGATTACTAACAAGATGAAATTAAAGAATCCATCGTGTGCTTGGTACAGAGCCTTGCCATAGGATATGTTCAGTAAATGAATGGTAATGATGATGAAGATATTGTGTTCTTGTTTACATTCATCCGAGTCTGACTGTTTAGCCACCCCATGGACTGTACCCTGCCCGGCTCCTCTGTTCATGGGATTTCCCAGGCAAGAATACTGGAGTGGGTAGCCATTTCCTTCTCCAGGGGAGCTTCCTAACCCAGGGATCCAACCCAGGGATCCAACCCACGTCTCCTGCATAGGCTGGTGGATTCTTGACCTCTGAGCCATCGTAGAAGCCAATGGTGATATTAACAAGTCCCAAAGGTCCTTCAGCATCTTGAGGATAGAGCATGTTTTAGAGCTCTTTAAATCTGCTCGGCACACAGGTGAGGTCAAAGAAACCCAAAGAAGACTGGAAGGTTTGCAGAGCTAGGGGGAGGGGCCTGATAATTTGACTGCAAGAGTACAGTTCATGCCCACCTCCATGTACATCTACTCTGCAGTTTCCTTCTCCCAAACACCATAATTAATACCCACTTATTCTGCCCCAGTCCTCAGTCACTGTCACCACTTAAGCATGGAGGACACATGCTGGCCTTTTCCCAGGGAAGGCACGGGAGAGTAGCTAGGGCCAAGGGGCAATGAGGGCTGGCTGCAGGGGAGCATGCCGTTGCCTTGGCAAAAAAAAAAAAAGAGGCATAATTAATCTTCAGAGCTCTCCTCTCGTTAAGCCTTCACGTTTATACCTGAATTAACTTTTCACATCCAGTTAAGGTACGTGGGAGGCTCTGTCCGCCACCGGAGTGACAAGCGCAGCTGTGACTATCAGGAAAAGTGGGGGCTGTGATGACCCACCGCCTAAGCTATGGGCGGGTGTGGGGGAGCCTGAGTTTCCAAGCTCCGCTCTGTCCCCCTGGGTCCAAACCAGAAAGGGGCCTCCGGAAGAACAGGAGGGCGCTGTCTCTGGCCCAGGGACAGCGGGAGAACAAGTCCACATGGCCACATGGGCAAGCGTTGACCTCCCCTCCCACCTCTTCTGTTGGAACAAACAGATGTCTTCCTTTGGGCTCAGATTTTACCAGCCTAGGCAGAGGTGGGGGAATGCCTGTTCCAATGAGGGAGGCTTATTCCGTGTCCCCATCTAGCTCAAGTTGGGACCTAGTATGGCAGAAACACACACAGACAGATGTTGGTGGAGGTCACCCCAGGTCCTGTTTTTCTCCAGTGGGGACTTAGCTCTCTTTAGCTCCCTGGATCCCGACTCATTAAACCGCCAGTGTTCTCTCAGCAGCATTCTGGGATAAATAGTTAGCTGCTGGCACCTCCTCTCTGGGAGCTGGGCTCTATGAGGGCATTACTTTTCAGATGCCAGGAGTAGGAGGCCACCCTGCGTACCCAGTGTTAACAAAAGAGGATGAATTAACATTCCCACAAATGGACTCTCTAGGGTGTCCCTCCTCCTCCCTCTATACCTCCCTCCCTCACCCAGTTCAAGGCACTCAGATCTCCTCAATAGGCAGCCCTCCCCACTGCAGCCTTGAGTGGGCACTTAAAGATGTTTGATTAAAGGAGAGAAAGGGACATGCAATGTCTTGTACATGCACTGTCTCAATAAAGTGCAGGCAAACCTTGTTTTATTGTGCTTCAATTTATTAAGCTTTAGCCGATGTTCTGTTTTGTACAAATTGAATATCTGTGGCAACCCTGCATTGTCAGATGAAGGTTAACATATTTTAGCAATGAAGTGTTTTTAAATTAAGGTCTGTACATCGTTTTTTTAGACATGATGTTATTGCACACTCAATAGACTACAGTATAGTATAATCATAACTTTGATACACATCGGGAAACCAAAAAATTGGCATGACTCGCTTATTGCAATATATGCTTTATTGTGGTGGTTGGGAACTGAACCCAAAGTTTCTCTAGGGGTGTCTGTATTTTCTTCATGATCTTTGTCCTCCAGTGGCTTAAAACCTAGTTGGGGAGACAAGACAGACAACACAGATAGACATGGTTTGCACGTCGGGGGGTGATGAATACTCAGAAGTGGTGAATGGTTAAATGCCAGGATGAGTGTTTGGGACTCATCACACGCTTCAGAGGAGGAAAACTATTGTGGGCTGGTTCTGAGTCACCAGCGATTTCTCAGAGGAGGCAAGATTTGGATGAAGCCTACGTGAGAGCCTCTGCGCCAGGCAGTGAGCTAAGTGCATGACGTCCTTCTCACTTAGTCTCATTTAATCCTAACAACCACCCCATGATCTGGGTATTATAATTATCTCCCCCATCTGAGAGATGAGGAAACAGTTCAGGGACTCAGTGAACCACCAAGGTCACAATGCTGGTAAGAAGATTTCAAGCTGGGCCTGTCTGACTCCTAAACCCTCTGGATCTTAATGCTTGATGGCCTCCTCCAACCTGGAAAACATGTAAAATTTCAAAGGAGAAGAACTAAGATCCAGAGCATTCCTGGAAAGGCAGACTACAAGAAGATGGGCAGTGCCAATGGTTCTAACTCTGGCTGGAGAGAATTTCCAGGCCAGTGGTAAGAACTTGATTCTTTTTTAAGAAGTGTGTGCTGCCGTCCACAGCCCTAAAAGTTCTTCATCAGAAGGGAGGGGCTTTGGGCTTGTACATTTCCCAGGATGCCCTCCAGGAAATCCACCTTTAAGTATAAACAGAAAGGTCTCCTTGTAGATCCTATCCCCCAAAACTTCAGGTATCAGGGCTTTCAGAGACTCTGCCACCCAGCTGATCCAATACTTTCTGCTCAATTCAGATCAATACACATTTATGTGCCAGACACAAAGTGCTAGAAATGATTAAGGGACAATCCTTGCCATTAGGAAGATTATAGTCTAGTGGGAGTGATAAGACACAAAGGAAAAAAAATCAATATGAATGATAAATGCAAAGATGGAATGCATGGTCCCCACACTTAAAACATCAGCCCGGGAGGAAAGGATACAGGCTTGAAGGCTAAGGAAATGATTAAAAGGGGGAACAGCATTCTGGGTTAGAGGCAATCACATAAGCAAGGTCGTGGACACGTGGAACAGGACATTTTGTGTTTGAAAGTATAAGCCAATCAGTTTATTAAGAGCATGGCCACGGAGACAGGGAGTGAGGCATGAGCTGAGGCTGAAGAGGTAGGCAGGGATGAAGCTATGAAAGGTTTTTTGTGCCTGGCAAAGAGCTTGGGTTCAATCCTGCAGAAGACTGAAGGGCTTCCAGCAGATCTTACATAGTTGTTTCACATTTTAGAAACATAACCTTGGCTAAGAGGCGGGCATTGGCTTTCACTGGTCAAAATCGAAACCTAAGAGGCTGGAAAGGAAGCTACTATCTATCACCCGAGATATGATGAGGTCTCAGATCATGGCATGAATAGTAGGGTTGGGGAAGAGAGGACTGGCTCAAGAAACACTTAAGAAGGGAAAGAGATGGAAAATCCCAGGGAGCAAGAAGGAAGAGCCTGCTGGCTGCTGACTTGGGTGACTGAACAGGTGGTGTTGCCTTCAACTAAGACTTGGAACACAGGGAGAAAAGTGGATACTAGTGAGAGGGGGTGATGAATCACTTCTGATTTTGTTGAGTTGATGATACTTAAAGTGACATCCAGATGGGTGCTTCCAGTAGGTACCTGGAATCAAACTCAGGCAAAAGACTGGAGGTGTGACTTTGGGAGAAGTAAAGAGATGAGATTAAAAAAGGAGGGGAGGGGTGGATGATCTCAGCTATGGAGATCAAGTCAAGAGAAAAGAGGGAAAATCCATAAACAGAATCCCTGGGGAACAGCCATGCTCAGGAGGTAGACGGAAGAGGAGACAGCCAGAGGGAAACTAAACAGACACAGCCAGAAAGTTGGAATCCAAGGGGTCAGAGGCTATCGAGGAAGAAGTTGCCCCAATGTCAAAGGCAGCCAAGAGGTCAAAGAAGATCAAGAGAGAAAGGGGTCCACTGGCCCTGGCAAAATAGAGGTTACTGTGGCACTCTTTCAGGGTCTTGGCAGGAGCGAGATGGCACTCTTAAGTTTGGAAACTTCAGGAGGATTTAATAAAGGGTTTTGAGAACACTGACCATGATGTAGGGAGAGTCTTGAGGAGGATGTAGTGCCCTGGGAGGGATAACAGCGAATAGCATGAGTGGTCACCACCCTGAGCAGAGGAACCAAGAAGAAGCAGGGGTTAACAAGCCTGGAGACAGGCAGAGCTGAGAGGAGAGAGCTGTCTGACAGGCCTGTGAAGTGGGCAGAGCGACAAAGCAAACCTGCTGAGACCCCCCAGGTAGGGAGCAGGGGAGATAATCCCTGACCTCACTTCCCCTTCTCATCTCCAACCGAGGCTCCCTATTGGGAAAACCCAACTGTAGGCGAGTGAGGCAGCAGTTTGATGCAGGTCCTCCAGGTCAGCCTCTGGAGGAGGGTGGACAGTGGACATGACGGGCAGAGAGGAGATGCCCAGCTTGGAGCCTCCCCAGAGCTCTTCACTGGAGCAATGGAAGAGACCCGAGGGCCTGCAGCGGGGGAACGTGTGCAGAATGCTTGTCTTGATGCCAGCATCCTCTGAGCGCTCTTCCTATGCATGGCCAGCTTCTCAGGTGCAAGTCAGAAGCCTTTCTTTCCCAGCCTCCCTTGCAGCTGGGGCACCGTCCTGTGATGTGGGCTCTAGCATCAGCCAGACCAGAGAGCCACTGGATGGAGGAGGGAATGAGGGGTGGAAACAGAGGTCATATGGAATCCATTTTCAGCTGAGGATGTCTTTGGGGGTCAATCTTTGGGGCATAGCACCTGGGTCTAGCAGAGCCTCCAGCATTGACAATGCTGGACTGTGGGCACTGCTCCCCATGTTCAGGATCCAGGTCTTCTCTGGCCTTCCTCAAGCTTCTGGATGATCCACAGGACTCCTTCACTTATTTCTTTTCAGCTTAAACTATCTAGAGTGTGTTTTGTTGCTTGTTACTAGAACACTGGCTGATGAGAAAGGAGTGGGAAGTGAGGACATAGGCACAAGAAGGCCGATTAAGCATTTAGGGAAAAGAGGGAAAGGAAAGAAAGAGGATAGAGTGTTGGGTCAAGGAAGAATAGTTTTAGGAAAGGAAAGTGCAGGGCAGGTTTATGAGATGAGAGACTCAGAGAAATGGAGAGTTATTATCATCCCCACTTTAGAGCTAAGGAAACTAGGGTCCAGAGAAGTTAATTACCTTCTCAAGGTCACAGACAGTAAGTAGGGGCACAGGAATTCCAGACCTGACCTGCTGGCTTGAAAACTTCCTACTATAAGCATCTTCTGTAACAGCCACCCAGGCAACCCCACCCAAGGTAGATTTCCTTAGAAGTTTACAAGTCGTACTTGAGGCCCAATTTGAAAGGACAGAAAGGCCCCTAGGGACAGAGGGCAGAGTGAGCTGGTTGGTAGTCAGAGTGGAAGAGACACCAGTTCATAGTGAGTGAGTCAAGCTGGCTTCAGAGGGGAGACCCCGCTGGGTATGGTGCTTAATTCATCCCCCAAGATGCCTCATCTTGGAGTCAAATCTTTGTTTCTGAATAGCTGTTGGGCTGTATGAGTTGCCACTTTGAAAGGGTCTCCCAGAGAGAAGCAGGAAGGAAAATGTTCTGGAGCAAACCCTCACCAATCCCTTGGGAAGTGAGCATTCCTGAACACGGAGGAAACTCCTGTAAGTGCCTGGATGGCCTCATCAAAGCCAGCTCTTGCATATGTGGCATGTCAACGTGTGTTCACGGAGAGAGAAGGCAGGAAGGTTAGGATGCATCAATGCATAGAGAGATTCTGAATCTTCACTTAGAGAATCTAGAAGTCGGGACAGTTTACAGAGCGAATGTGTTGGGGTTGCATTTGTGCCCTTATGCATGGAGGGTTTTTGGAGATGTTGGCAAGGTTCACTCACCCTGGAGGTTTGGGCCTCTGGGCAGGGCCTGCCCACGTATGCGTGCGATTTGGTCCACATATGTGAAGCCTTTGTCTTACAAGGTTGACATCTACTCCCCAACAAGCCTCAGAGAGACCAGCTTTATATAGAGAGCCTGTTTCTCTATCAACTAAAGAGCTCATTTCTCAGCTGTTTTTCAACTGACCATTATCGATTAAGTCTGGAAATCTGGTTATTTTAAAGCAACATATAAAGCTTTTTCCTAGGTGAACACACTTGAGTTTAATTTCGGTAATATTTTCATGAACAACCTATAATTAAAGCATCTAATAAAGATCAGTAATTCATTTAGCTGGATTTGTGTTTTAGAAAAAAGAAAAAAAAATGCAGTCGTGGAAGTCAAATTCCATTCTTCTGTTAAATGAACATTATGGTTTTCCTGGGTATCTTAATTGAACCTCATTTTTTAACAGGAATATTAAACAAATTAAATTAAGCAAGCAATTTCCCTTTTTAGGATTAAAAAAAAAAAAAAGAAGCCATTGAGTGGAAAAGCTCCTCTAAGACACCCATTAGTGGGAGGCATGGGGCAACAGCGTGGGCATTTGCTTCAATTTGTCAGTGCAGAAGCTTCACCCCCGAGAAGTCACTATTTGAGGCCAGGTCTGCCAGGCTCCAAGGCAGGGGTGTTAGACTGGGTCCCCCAAGAAGCAGACTCCAAGACGGGACTAGATGCGCACGTGATTAATAAAGGGCAGTACCTGTGAGGGGAAGCATGCAGAGGGTGCTGGGGAAGGCTGGGAGAGCTGCCAGACCCAACCCGCGTGCAGGTCTGAGCCGGGGGGGAAGCAGGGTGGCCAGGAAAGAAGGTTGTGTGGGAGTATCTCAGGCTAGGAAAGGATCCAGTGAGGCTGCCAGAGTCCTTGAGCCAAAGTGGCCCATCAGAGCGATACCCCCTCTCTGGAGTGGGTTTGCCATGCTCAGATACTGACTGGGAGCCAGTGGTTTCAGGCAGGAGCTGTGGGTCAAGTATGAGTATCATAGCCAGAGATCTGGAAGACGCATTTCCACAGTCACCCCTTCAGTGTTCTTCTTCCACCATGCCACGTGGCCTCCTTGGGTTCCGACGGGTTTGACACCAGGGACTAGCAAAGACAAGGCAGCTGAGGGATATCAATTCCCAAATCGAGTGATTTTCAGGCAATATTTGCGAACTGGCTCCGGGAGGCAATGACCTTTTGATGAACAGAGGGGAAGGAAGAACCCAGGCAAGGCTGGGGAGGAAGTAGGGCAGGGTGGACGGTGTGGACAGCAACTGGAGTCTCCAGTCACTGGCTTGGGTGGAAGACTTCCTGAGAACATGTTGGATGCTCCATAGGACTACATAAAACCAGAGGAAAGAAACTAAGCAGGCTCCAGGCTTTGGAACTGGCCCACCTGGAGGTCAAGAGAGGTCCCTCAAGAGGTGAGGGACTCAGGAGCCACACCCCTAGCGCATTGAGCCCACAGGCTGGTAGGGAGCATCGTCTCAACAGGAGAAGGGACCAGAGACGCAGTGTTCATGGCTGGACCTCCACACCCCAGGCCTGCAGGGAGCTTTGCCTCCCTTCACCCCACTCTCTGACTGTGGTTTGCAAAGTCTTAGATCCAGGGCACAGTCAAGAAAAGTAAGTATAACGGAGTAAGAGGCTCCTTCGTGGTGAAGGCACTGTCTCTGCTTGGTGGGGGTCTCCAGTCTAAAGGAGAAAATACTGTTCTAGACCTTGAAGAGTCCCTGATCTGATAAGAAAAACGCAGCCCCTGTTTATTCACTCCACAAACATTAATCGGGCACCTACTCTATACTTGATATATATCAGTGGTCAAGCAAGAATGATCCCTGCTTTCTTGGAGGGAGAGAGACAATAATTAATACATTGTACTAAATACATTTTCTAGTGGGTTAGAGGCTGAAAACTACCATGGGAAAAGAGAAAATTTTGACAGTCTAAGGGAGATGGGGTGGAACAGAGAGGGGATCTCAATTTTAAGTGAAGTAGACAGGGTCAGCCCCATGGAGTACAGTGGTGTGGGACAAGCCATGTGGAACCCTGGGGAAAGAGCTCTCAAGCAAGGGGAACAGACTGTGCAAAGCCCTGGGGATGGGCGTGGGCTTGATATGTCTGAGGATGGCAAAGAGACTGCTGATTTCGGGGCAGAGCGAGTGGAAGGGACGAGCCCCGGGAGGGGAGGGCTAGGCGGTGATGGGCACCTTCTCACGCAGGTCCCCACAGGCCGCTGTGATGACCCTGGCTTTCCCACTGAGGGAAATGAGGGGGCATGGCAGGCTTTTGAGCAGAGAAGAGATTTAAATTTTAATAGGATCCCTCCCGCTATTGTGTCAAGAATAGACTGTGGGGGTGAGGAGTAAGTGGAGAGGACTGGGAGGTGATAAAGCAAAGAGCGATGAAGCGCCCCTGACCAGCGATGGCAGAGTGGGTGGCAAGAAGTGACCCACTGAGTCTGGGAGTAGCTTGAAGATTTGCCAACACGTTGGATGTGGCCTGGGAGAGGAAGGCAGCATCTCCGCGAATTGAGGAGTATGGCTACTCAACCCTTTGCCCCCGAGACCCCCCTCTCTGCACAATCACACACAACAACAACACACAGGGCTCCTGAAGCCACAAGCGCAGAGTCAGAGGGTCAGAGGGAGGAGCCGGTCAGCCCTGGCCCCCTGCACCCCATCCCGGGAAAGGCATCTTGGCGAGAGTCCATCCCGAGCCCTATACGCACAGACAACTCTTAGATCAACACCACCGTCGCATGAACAACCCCCAGGAAAGCGCAGTAACTCAATTCAACTGCACCGCCCCATAATCTCGTGTCATCCTCACAGCTGATGATTACTGCTTTATCACAGGCTCGTAAAGTCCCCACATTGCCATGAATCACGGACACTCTGCCAGCGAGAGCCAGAAAACACGGCCAACTCCAGAGAGTGCCGGCTTGACAAGCAGCTGCTGGAGTTAGCCTGAGGTCACCTTTCACCACCACAAGGGTCTTCCACCTGCTCGCTCTGGAAATCAGGGAACAAGTCCGAATGACTCCACTCCCAGGGGTGGAGTCTCCAGTTCCCTTCTGCTGGAAAAATTTTAAATGCCTAGTGTTCTCTGGTGTAACAGATTGAATGGCTGACAGCATGGTATAGAGGGAAGTACCTGGGGTTTTGAGTGCAGACATTTAACTCCTGTGTCTGCTGTTTACTCTTTGTATGACCTTGGGCGAGCCGTTGAAAGCATCCTAACCTCAGCATTGTCATCTGTAAAAAGGTATTGTGAAGCTTAAATGAGATAATGTCTGCAACACACTTTGAAAATAGTAAATCGCTGGACATTTAAATTGCAGTAGCTATTAGGTCACAACCCAGACTACCAAGCCCCAAACCAGGCAGACACCTTGAACCAGGGAGAAGGTCAGAACTGAGGCAGGGCAGTGGGTTGCAGCCAGGCAAGGACAGCTGGCATCACAAAGTAGAGGAAGAACGAGAGAGAAAGAAAGATTTGTTTTAAGGAATTGGCTCACATGATTATGGAAGTTGGCATTTTCAACATCTGCAGGGTAGGCCCTCAGGATGGAGATTCAGTTTCAGTCTGAAGGCCTTCTACTAGCTGAACTCCTTCCTGCTCTGGTGTTAAGAGAAGATCAGTCTTTGCCTTCAACTGACCGGATGAGTCAGGAGGGCCGAGGAGGGCGCAGGAGGGCCGAGAGGAGCTACTCCACGTTCAACGTCAGGAGGGGCTACCGTGAGGAGATACCCTTCATCCAAGGTAAGGAGCAGCAGCTGCACTTTGCTGGAGCAGCCGTGAAGAGATACCCCACGTTCAAGGTAAGAGAAACTCAAGTAAGATGGTAGGTGTTGTGAGAGGGCATCAGAGGGCAGACACACTGAAACCAAATCACAGACAACTAGTCAATCTACTCACACGGACCACAACCTTGTCTAACTCAATGAAACTAAGCCATGCCATGTGGGGCCACCCAAGATGGGCAGGTCTTGGTGGAGAGGTCTGACAAAATGTGGTCCACTGGAGAAGGGAATGGCAAACCACTTCAGTATTCTTGCCTTGAGAACCCCATGAACAGTATGAAAAGGCAAAATGATAGGATACTGAAAGAGGAACTCCCCAGGTCAGTAGGTGCCCAATATGNCACACAATTGCACTCATCTCACACACTAGGAAGTAATGCTCACAATTCTCCAAGCCAGGCTTCAGCAATACGTGAACCACGAACTTCCAGATGTTCAAGCTGGTTTTAGAAAAGGCAGAGGAACCAGAGATCAAATTGCCAACATCCACTGGATCATGGAAAAAGCAAGAGAGTTCCAGAAAAACATCTATTTCTGCTTTATTGACTATGCCAAAGCCTTTGACTGTGTGAATCACAATCAACTGTGGAAAATTCTGAAAGAGATGGGAATACCAGACCACCTGACCTTCCTCTTGAGAAATCTGTATGCAGGTCAGGAAGCAACAGTTAGAACTGGACATGGAACAACAGACTGGTTCCAAATAGGAAAAGGAGTACATCAAGGCTGTATATTGTCACCCTGCTTATTTAACTTCTATGCAGAGAAGAGAAACAGAGTACATCATGAGAAGTACATCAGAGTACATCATGAGAAACGCTGGACTGGAAGAAACACAAGCTGGAATCCAGATTTCCAGGAGAAATATCAATAACCTCAGATATGCAGATGATACCACCTTTATGGCAGAAAGTGAAGAAGAACTAAAAAGCCTCTTGATGAAAGTAAAAGAGGAGAGCGAAAAAGTTGGCTTAAAGCTCAACATTCAGAAAACGAAGGTCATGGCATCTGGTCCCATTACTTCATGGGAAATAGATGGGGAAACAGTAGAAATAGTGTCAGACTTTATTTTTGGGGGCTCCAAAATCACTGCAGATAGTGACTGCAGCCATGAAATTAAAAGATGCTTACTCCTTGGAAGAAAAGTTATGTCCAACCTAGATAGCATATTCAAAAGCAGAGACATTACTTTGCCAACAAAGGTCCATCTAGTCAAGGCTATGGTTTTTCCATTGGTCATGTATGGATGTGAGAGTTGAACTGTTAAGAAAGCTGAGTGCCAAAGAATTGATGTTTTTGAACTGTGGTGTTGGAGAAGACTCTTGAGAGTCCCTTGGACTAGGAGATCCAACCAGTCCATCCTAAAGGAGATCAGCCCTGGGATTTCTTTGGAAGGAATGATGCTAAAGCTGAAACTGCAATACTTTGGCCACCTCATGCGAAGAGTTGACTCATTGGAAAAGACTCTGATGCTGGGAAGGATTGGGGGCAGGAGGAGAAGGGGACGACAGAGGATGAGATGGCTGGATGGCATCACCGACTCAATGGACGTGAGTTTTAGTGAACTCCGAGAGTTGGTGATGGACAGGGAGGCCTGGCGTGCTGTGATTCACGGGGTCACAAAGAGTCGGACACGACTGAGTGACTGAACTGAACTGAACTGAACTGACTGGATGAGGCTCACCCACACTACAGAGGACAATTTGCCTTACTCAAAGTCTACTAATTTACTTATTAATCTCATCCAAAAAAATACCCTCACAGAAACAGGCAGAACATCTGACCAAGTATCAGGTGTTTGGTCCAGCCAATGTAACACATAATCTTAACCATCATAGACCTTACATAAAACTCTAGTATATAAAGTAGATAAAAGAGAACCCATCAGAGTTGAAGAGGGAGAGGAGGACCAGAGCCCACTGACTCTGTAGCCCTTAGTCTTCTGCAATGAGTACAGAGACTCCAAAGAACCCAGTTTGAAAAACCACTGATCTAGTTTCCGTTAGGGGTGACTTCCACTCAAGACGTAAGGTAACCGAACTGCACACAGGTCGTGTGTGCTAGTTTTGCCGTGTCATAGCTCTGGCTCAACTGCAAACTCCTTGAGTATCTAACCCACTCGCCTCTGCAGGCCCAGCTCATAGCACTGGGCAGGTACACAGGAGGTAGACACTCAGTGTATATGCTGAATGAATGAGTGAATGGATGGATGCAGAGACAAAGACCATTCAGAATCTGGAAATCCAAACCGAGAAAGAAGTTTCTTGGATTTCTTTGGATTCTGCCCAGAATCAGTGGCAGTGCCTCGGAACTGAAGCCTCCCTCCTCCCTGGCACAGGCGGGAGCAGTGACTGAACTCTAGAGGAGGCCCCAGGTGCTGAGACGCTGCCATTTGCACCCCGACAACAAACGCAGACAAAACTCCCCCTTGGCTTTCAAATCCACTCCACAACGGTTCCTGCAGCACATTCACTGTAGGCTGCTGGTAAAATGAGTCTGCATCCTGGGAACACGTTCAGAGTGATGAGAGAAGGCAAATCGCCCAGAGAAGCTACTGCAGAAGGAGAAAAGAGACACTGCCCCAGGGTGGCAGAGTCTAACAAGTGGGAGAACCAGGGCTTATCTGTTGAATAAAAACCAAATGCACGATATTGGTCAGTCTTACAGGCATGCTCTCTGCCAGCCGCTGGTCTGAGGGTCTTGGGCACAAGGCAGGACATGCGGCCTGAAGGAAAAAGTTGTTTGACACTGAGTGAGGCCCAGGAGCCACCTCTGGGTGGAGAGGGACCTCCTGATATCTGGTAATTAATCAGGGACAGAGGTTCCATCAGCCTTGTCTCCTCTGTAGTCTCCGGAGGCTGAGAAATTTCCTGCCAGCTGTCAGCACAGCTGCTCCGGGGCCCCAGGGTGCCGCAGGTAAAGGGAGAAGGGGGACTGCCAGGGCAGAGGAGGAACAATGAGCAAAGGAAAAATTAATGACAAAGGAACATTTTGGCAACTCTATTCTCCCTCTGCCTGATGTTAGAAGACTTTCCTTTAAGGAGTCTAAGATCAGTGAGGGAGGGGCGCCTTCCTACAGGGTTGCGGTTCTATTTCTGAGCAAGACAAACAAACCTATCCCCATCCTACCTCTGGACAGTGACACTGTCCTGGTGGCCCGTTACAATTACCTGGGGCCTTTTAAAAAGCTCTGATGCCTGGACCCTGACCTGGGTACTGTCTTACTCAGTTGATTGGGGGAGGAGCCCAAGCGTTGGCATTTTTTAAAGTCAGCCATACAATTCTAATGTGCAGCCAGGTTAGAGAACCTCTGATTTAGAGCTCTAGGCCCCCACCACAAAAACCTGCCCCTTCACACTCTCTCCCTGACCTCCAGATGCACAAAGGCACCCTTGGCCACATCCCTACCAGGCATGGCTTTTCAGGATGGCCTGCATTTATTCATGCTTCTGTGGAGTTCCAGACTTCCCACTTCCCCATCTTTGTTTCGCAAATTCTTCTCCGTCCTTCACACCCTAGCCTCGTGCCATCTCCTCTCTAAAGCCTTTCCTGATTTCTGTAGGCCAGACTAGCCGGTGTGCTTTTGAACCCCACTCCACTTCTGTGCTGCTGCCTCTGTGAGTGTGTCTGCCACCTGGTACTTCATCATCTCTATTCATCTGACTCTCAATTAAACACTAAGCTTTTTGAGGACAGGAATGATCATGAATTAGCATACATTAACATATGTAGATTGTTGCTACTCAGTCATTCAGTCCTGTCCGACTCTATGCGACCCCATGGACTGCAGCACACCAGGCTTCCATGTCCTTCACCATCTCCAGGAGATTGCTCAAACTCATGTCCACTGAGTCAGTGATGCCATCTAGCCATCTCATCCTCTGTCATCCCCTTCTCCTCCTGCCCTCAATCTTTCCCAGCATCAGGCTCTATTCCAATGAGTCAGATCTTTGCATCAGGTGGCCAAAGTATTGGAGCTTCAGCTTCAGCGTTAGTCCTTTCAATGAATACTCAGGGCTGATCTCCTTTAGGATTGACTAGTTTGATCTCCTTGCAGTCCAAGGGCCTCTCAAGAGTCCTCTCCACATCATCATTTGAAAGCATCAGTTCTTTGCTGCTCAGACTTCTTTATCGTCCAACTCTCACATCCGTACATGACTACTGGAAAAACCATTAACTTTAACTATTCAGACCTTTGTTGGCAAACTAATGTCCCTGCTTTTTAATATGCTGTCTAAGTTTGTCGTAGGTTATCTTCCAAGGAGCAAGCATTTTTTGATCTCATGACTGCAGTCACCATCTGCAGTGATTTTGAAGACCAGGAAAATAAAATCTCTCACTGTTTCTGTTGTTTTGCCATCTATTTGCTATGAAGTGATAGGACCAGATGCCATGATCCTAGTTTTTTGAATGTTTAAGCCAACTAAGTTGATGTTCTAATATAATTTATATAATTTAACATTGAAATATGTGTATATTTTAATATATTCTATTTACTTACTGCTTTATTTCGTGTCTCCTATATGATGGATGATCTGAAGCCCAGGAATGTGATGTTATATAAGGCTACTGTCTTTCTTTTATATTCCCTATAGCACATCTGCCACAAAGAAGCTCAATAAATTTCTGTCGAATGAGTGAATGACTTTCTGACTCGGGAAAAACAGACAAGATAGCATGTGAATTGGGAAGTGTGGTGCAGACAACGCTGTGTGTGCCCATTTCTCAGCGCCCCCATGTATTTAGATTGGGTGGGTCCATGGGATGTGGCAGACGTGATGTGAGCCACTTCCAGCCCTGGCCTGGAACACAGCCCGTGTGATTCTGCACTTCTCTCTGCCTCTGCTCAGTGACCCTGGGGGCCGCCCTGACATAGCCATGGGACACAGAAGGGCTGTTCCAACTCTCAGCGGTCTTAAAAGAGAAGGAGAAATAAACCTTTTGTGCTTAACCTACAAGATTTGTGAGTCAGTGTGTTACAGGAACAAAGTCTAGTTTATCCTGACTAATGTAGGATGATTTTGGCTACCAATAACAGTTCATGACTAAAAGCTGGATAAAAATAGGAGTTTACTCCTTTTGTAATAAAACTTTCAGAGGTAGGTGGTTCCTGGGGTTGAGCAGGAGCGTGTCCACATTAAGAGGGACTCAGACCATTCCCACCCATCAATGCTGCCACCTCCAGTACGTCCACCACGCCTCCACTCACACTGGCGAGGTGGCATCCACGGTTCCTATTATCACATCCTTACATCACAGCACAATGTCCTAAGCAGTAAAAAAGGAAGAGGCAAAAGCACCCTCTCCTCATCTTTCCCTTTTTAGGAGAGAGCAAGGATTTTCCCAGAAGCCCCAGCAGACCCTTCTTGGTACCTCATTGGCCAGAACTAGGTCACCTGAGCAACTCTGGCTGCAAGAAGAACTGAGAGGAAAGAATGAAGTATTTCCCTGTTATCTCCCAGGAGGTGGGCTGTGCCAGGTGGGAACAGCTGGGTGTCTCTGCCTCCACACCAAGCCTGGGGACACAGAAACCGCCTGAAGGAGCCAAGCCAAAGGCGGGAGGCTTGCCTGCTGGGCATTAACTATGGCACATCCCATGCAAGAGCCTAATTAGTAATTGTAATTTATACCTGAGTTTGTGATTTGGGGAGAGCACCAGGGGACTCATCGCTGCCTCTGAGAGGCAAGATACAAAGGCAGGATCATTTGTTTTATTTCTTCCTTCAAAAGACTCTTATGAGGCATGTCTTTTATGGCTACATACTCATTATATTTCGAATACATTCAAGTATCCTTGATGTATTGCTAAGAGTCTGGATGAATTTTTTTCTCCCTCCAATGCACTTGTATACTGCTACTGTTAAGTCACTTCAGTCATGTCCAACTCTGTGCAACCACATAGCTGGCAGCCCACCAGATTCCCTATCCCTGGGATTCTCCAGGCAAGAACACTGGAGTGGGTTGCCATTTCCTTCTCCAATGCATGAAAGTGAAAAGTGTCAGTTGTGCCCAACTCTTAGCGACTCCATGGACTGCAGCCTACCAGGCTCCTCCATCCATGGGATTTTCAAGGCAAGAGTACTGATACTTGTAGGTAAAATTGGGCAAGCTCATGGCAGAGTGGGCTTTGCTCTCTTACAGGAAGTCTAGGTTGGGGAAACTCCTCTGACTATAGTAGCACTGATAAACCATGCGGGCCAGGCCACTGGCATGTGGGCTAAGAAAATGGTCACACGGACACTGTGATTTAGGGGGCCCCCAGGGCTATGCTGCACCCAGGAAAACCCCTCTTCCAGATCCCTAAGTCCAGCATGGAATCACCCCTTAGGTCAAAGCATTACTCCCCCCGAGTTTCCTGCAATGTTTACTTAATGGAAGATGAAAGCCAGTGGGCTCCCTGTGGCTGCTAGGAGGAGAGCCAGGACAGATATTCAGCCAGTTGTTGAAATACTGACGCACTCCGCTACCAGGCAGGGAACAGCTGCCCTGAGTCCCTGAGTGCCCTTTCCTCACTGCCACCCCAGCCTCTCCCTGTAGGGCTCCCATCCTCCCCGTAACCCAGCAATTAGAGGGTTCCCTCCTGATGAGGGCTTCCCTGGCAGCTCAGAGGTTAAAGCGTCTGTCTCCAGTGCGAGTAGACCCGGGTTCGATCCCTGGGTCGGGAAGATCCCCTGGAGAAGGAAATGGTAACCCACTCCAGTATTCTTGCCTGGAGAATCCCATGGATGGAGAAGCCTGGTAGGCTACAGTCCACGGGATTGCAAACAGTCAGACTCGACTGAGCAACTTCACCTTCACCTTCTGATGTTGCTGGGGTCCTTCAAAATCCTTTAGTTCTGATTGGTCACCGTTCTTACTGGTTACTGAATAGTTTTTTTTTTTTTTTCCACTTTACAATATTGTATTGGTTTTGCCATACATTGACATGAATCTGCCTCAGGTGTACATGTGTCCCCCACCCTGAACACCCCTCCCACCTCCCTCCCCATCCCAGCCCTCTGGGTCAGTTTGACTGTCACTTCTAAACACACTCCCAAGTGGTCTAACTGAAGGCTCCCTTTTTAGCTGAAAAAAAAAGATAGCAACTATTGCATTCTACGCATAATTCACCAGTAATTGTTTTCATGTGAAAGCAAAGTTTTGAAATATTATCCACCAAATGAAAATGTTGGTCCAAGAAGATGCACAATGGTCCCCTGTGGCTTTGGTCCTTCCAGCACAATTGCTGGGTGTCCCTGGGTAGTCGGGGAACCCAGCTGGAGAATTAAAGTGTTGTCGCCAGAACATCACTGCACAATTGCACATACGGCTCCTAGGAGGTGAAAACCAACTCCCTCAGTCGCCACTGTGTATCCAAACCTTGTTTAAGACTGTTAGGTAGGTAGAACAGGGAAAAGGAGTCCAAAATGGCGGTGGCTAAAAGACAAGGAAGGTCCAAGGACCAGAGTGAAGACTTCAGGTAGAACAAACAGCACTCCTGGCCAAGCCCAATTTGCATAGGGCAGGCCCAGGTGGAGGAAAAAACATGCAAAAGGAGGAGCCAAAGCGCTCTCTCTCTCTCTCTTTCTCTCACGAGTGCATGCGCTTTCTCTCTCTCTCCCTCTCTCCTGCGTGCGTGTGCTCTTTCTCTCTCTCTCCCTCTCTCTCTATCCCTCTCCCACGCGCTCCCCCACTCTCTTCCCTTCAAATCTTTGGGTTGGCATGCCCTCAGGCTTCGAGGATGGATTCTCCTGCTATCTTCTAAATAAAATAGAGCTGTAACACTGATTTGCCTAAGAGCTATAAGACGGTTTGTCCAAGACCCGAGAGTTGTGACGCACCGAGGGCTTTAATGTCCATTGCTCCAAATCTTTGTTGTAATGAGACAAAGAACCAGGGAACATACATTCGCGTGACAAGACAAAGCTCCACGGGTACTCCCAGCCGGTTGGTGCCAGGGCACCAGCCTAACAGGGTCATTTCCCGCTCCTCCAATCTGCTCACGCCTTTCCGACTCTTGCTGTTTCTTCCAGCGGGGCTGCTCTTTCCTTCAGCGCAGTCTTCAAAGTCAAGCTCAAAGCTACATCATCCCCCTCCAGAGCAGACCCCCAGGCTATAATCTCTTCTCCTTCCTTGTTTTTTTTTTTCTTTTAAACCTATACTGTGGCTCACAATCCTTTCTATTCAGCATTAGAGTTATTTATATTGATCTTTTGAACTGGACTGTGAGCTCCTTGAGGGAGGGACCATGCAGAGTTGAACTTTTTATTCTGCACAGTGTTTAGCGCTGTACTAGACATGGTGTGAACATGCAGAAAATGTTTGTTTAGTAACTAAAGGACAACATTCACCTTTTACATATCGACATTGGTTAATTGCATTTTCATTTCATGAGAAGATGAAGAGAGCATGAAAAGAGAAAGTGAAGGTCACTCAGTCGTGTCGACTCTTCTGCGATCCCATCCATGGAATTCTCCGGGAACATTCCAGAATACTGGAGTGGATAGCCAGCTGTTCCCTTCTCCAGGGCATCTTCCCAACTCAGGGATCAAACCCAGGTCTCCCACATTGCAGGTGGATTCTTTACTAGCTGAGCCACGAGGGAAGCCCAAGAATACTAGAATGGGCAGCCCGTCCCTTCTCCAGGGGATCTTCCTGACACAGGAATCGAATCGGGGTCTCCTGCATTGCAGGCAGATTCTTTACCAGCTGAGCTACCAGGGAAGTCCCAAAGGAGAAGGCCATTTTGATGGGAAGGCAAGAAAGTTTAGGTGAAAGTGGGCCCCGAGACCACCCTGAGCCAGCAGGAGGGTGAAGATGTGAGGGGCACTTTCCATCCATATCACAGGTCTGAAGAGACAGCTCAGCCCTGAGTGTGGCTGTGGGGCCACAACGCTTGGGTCAAAGCCTGGCTCTCATACAGTGTGACCTTGAGAACTTAAGAGAACTCTTAACTCTCTGTGGTTCAGTTTTCTCATCTACAAAACGGATGCTGGTAGTTCCTACTCTTATTCATTTGTTTGAAAGGATTACTGAGTTCGTACCCGTAATTTCGACAATGACCAGCCAATCATGCTCACTTGATATATATCTACAGGGAAGGGAAGTCGCTCAGTCGTGTCCGACTCTTTGTGACCCCATAGACTGCAGCCTGCCGGGCTCCTCTGTCCGTGGGATTTTCCAGGCAGTAGTACTGGAGTGGATTGCCATTTCCTTCTCCAGGGAATCTTCCCAACCCAGGGCTCGAACCCGGGTCTCCCGCATTGTAGACAGAGGCTTTTACCGTCTGAGCCACCAGGGAAGTCCGATATATATCTACCATTATCATATTCTCTGGATCTGTTCAAATCTCAGTACAGCCTAGACAAGCTGGGTCTCCCATGTTTTCATCCCCCTTTCCTTTGTGATATTGGGTGATACACAGTCACCCAATCCCATTTTCCTTCACCTCAAGATGTTTTTAACATTCTCAGGTTAAGCACACTGGACTTACAGCTTTTAGAAGCCAAATTCCTCTGCTGACTGTGTAGGACGTTTTTGAAGTTAACAACAACAAAAAAAAGGGCACATAAAAAGTTAGCTATATGTTCCAGTGCCCACCTTCTGCAAAATTTCTTTTTCCTTCCAGAAAATAATCTCTTCACTTTTGTTATGGTACTCAAACTTTTACACTTAGAAATTAATTCAGGGAATTCCTGGTGGGTCAGTGGTTAGAACTTGGCACAAGGCCAAGTTCAATCCTTATTTAGGGAACTAAGACCTACAAGCCTCAGGGCATGACCAAAACAAAATAAATTAATTCAATGTAATAGATTTACTTTCATGAAAAAAGAGGGGGAGGATTTTTTTGTGTGTGAAAAGTCAGCAGTCATTCACAATTTAGCATAAATTTGTTCAATCAGATTGCCTTTGTAACACTGAGACCAATCCACTTGGAAAACAGAGGTATGGGTGGATTGCCATTTAAAGCAGGAAAAGGCAATTTCAGAGCATATTCAGAAAGGGCAGGCCTGGGCGAATATCCAGAGCAGAGTAGTAGAGGTGGGAATGGGTGAGGGGTGGCCCATGAGTCAGTAAACCAGGAAACTTGAGTCCAAGAGCTAGATAAGGGCAGGGGAACAAAAGAAAGGTAAGAAGGAACTGAATAAACATTTTACAGCTGAAAGTTTAGTCTACGGCTGCTTTGCATCTGAATGTAAGGCAGATGTTATAGCCTAAAGCGATCCATTATTTCTAGCTGCACAGAGTGGGTGCTGCTGTTCCATCTCTAAAGCCAGAGGGTTCAAAGAGCCACAGCAGCTGACGCTTGAGCGTCTACCCTCCCCACTCCTGCCCCTGCCCTGAAATGAGGGTAGCAGTGTTCTCTCTGGTGTGCAGAGTCGAGTCACGGCACACACATAGCAACCAGTTCCCCCAAACTTCATCCTGTCCTGATCTCTGAGAGAGTGGACAATTCCAAATCCTCCTGCTCCATTTCTATAGAGAAAAAATTTTTCTCAGCCAGTCTTGGTGACTCAAAGGCAGTCACTGGAATAAATTGCCCATCCGCCACCCCCAACTTTAGCTCTCATCATCCCCTGTTTTAATTTTTTTTTTTTTTAGTAAAGCAGATTATTAGGTTTAGACAGATGACAACTCATCAGAGAATCAGAGAGCTGGAAGGACCCTAAAAGAACATCTAGTCCAACCCTTTCATTTCACAGATAATGAAGCTAAGACTCAGAGAGGGAGATGGCTTCCCCACCGTCACACAGCAAGCTGAGTGTGGAGCCACACGCAGAACCCAGAACTGCTGGCTCCAGGCTCTCCTCGGCCACCCTTTCAGTCTGCCTTTGTCATAGGGTGGAGAGCCCTAACTAGGGCTGGACTGGAGTGTCTGCCTATGAGCTGTGTCTTGTAAGGATACCAGAAGTTTGTCTCCAGTTACCACTGCATGGTATAAGATGCTGGGTATAAGATGCTGTATTAGAAACCCCTTCACAGCCTAGTTCCAAAAGTATCACGGGATGCTTTGGGTTGAAAGTAACAGAAACCCTCACCTCAAGTACCCTCAGCCAGGAAGATTAATGATATCATTCCACCAGATGCCCCGGAGTAGAGCAACTGCCAAAGCTGATACATTCTGTGGTTCTACTGTGCTTCTTCGAGATTCTCTGCCTCTTTCCAACCCACCCTCTTCAGCATGTCGGAATAGCTCCTCCTCCTGGTTGTAAAATGAGTGCCACAGTTCAAGGGGTCATTTCTAGATGTGTTCATGCTGTGTTCACATCCTAGGATGTGAACATCACATCCTAGAAAATAAGTCATTTCCTCTTGGATGTCTTTTTTGTTACTGTGGATCCTTTTCCCCAAAGTCCCCTGGCAAAACTCTCTTCTCTCATTGGTCAGGGTCAGGTCGCGTGCCCCCTTTCTGAACCAATGACTGGCCAGGGCAATGGGATTACCATCATTGATTTACAATAGTTAAAATTTACCCACAGTCCTTGCAGGGAGGGGTAGATACCCAAACTAACTCAGAACTCTGCCAGCAAAGAAAAAAAAAAAAAAAGAATAGCAGTGGGCAAGCATTTAAAAGTATCTGCCACATTTTCTCATCACCACCTAAGGAGTGTAGTATACACAGCATAAACTCTGAGCAAGTATGGCTGAATTCAAACCCCGCCTCCGCTGCCTTCTAGCTGTGTGACCTCAGGCAAGTTGATCTGCCTCTCTGTGCTTCAAATTTCTTAGGGAATATAATAGCATCTACTTCACAGGGCTACTATGAAGTCTATGTAAGTAAATGCATGTAAAATAGGCAAATATATGTAATACGCAAGAGACTGGACCACCACAAATATTATATAGAGGTATCTGTTGTTAGTTTCTTCCTAAATCTCTCCCCCACGCTCACAACCCATACGCCTACCATCGCTGTCACGAGAGTCTCATCATTATTCCAGAACTGACCTACATTTTTCAAAATTTGGGGCTTCACATATGCCAGCTCTTCCACTTATAAAGATAAACTTCCCACCATCTTTCCTGTTGACATTTAAGAGCCAGCTCAACGCCACCTCCGCCATAAACCTTTCCTGGTTGGCATTCATCTCTTCTCCTGCCCCACCTTCAGACTCTCTAAACTCCAGGGCTTCCACCCAGACTCCTGTAGATCTGCCTTGCTTTGTGGTCCAGATGGATGTGTCAGTTTCCACCCTCCCCTAGACTTGGCCCCTTCAAGGGCAGGAACCTACTCTTGGCCTAGTCTTTGGCCTCTCCTTAGGAAACAACTCAGTGCTCTGCATATAACGTATTCTCAATAAATGTTTATTGAGCCACATAGAATTGAATCAAAATATAGTCTCTGCCTTCAGGGAGTTTCTGGTCAGGTTGGGGAACAGGACAGACACACGTACAGCTGAGCATATGAGCATTAGCACATCAGTGCACCCCACGGACCTGGTGCTCCACCATACCCAGCTCTGCCAAGGAGTTGGGTTCCCTCACGCCCCCTTGCCTTTGCACACGCCGTTTCCCTGCCTGGAAGTCCCTTCCTTGCCCCTAGAATCCTTTCGCATCTGACAAAGTCCTCTTCACCCTTCAAGTCTGTGTGCTCCAGCATCGCCTCCTCTGTGAAGTGCCGCCCGCTCTGAGACTTCTCTACTGTAGCACTTGGCACGAGCATCGTACCTACCTGCCTCTCCAGCCTGGGAGCTCCTGGAGAGCCGGTACTGTACCTTCCCGTCTCTGCATCCAGAGCCCAGTACAGGGCTTGACGAGTAGCAGACGCTCAGTGCATCTTTGTCTAGTGGGTCCCAGGCAGCTCATGGACACTGCAGTGGGATTTACGTTAGCTGTCTTTGTCCCTGTCTCAGAGCTGCAGCCCTGGGGCTTTGGTAACAACTTAACAAGAGGCTGGGTTCTCAAGAGGGGCAGGCGGTCTGGGAAGCTGAGCTGAAGAAGCCGGCATCCTGGCCAAGGAGATAACGTACAATTAGCACAGTCCCTGAGAGCAGCGTGACAACACCTGCCCGAGCTCGCCTTCAGCGAGAGAAGCTTCACTGTGGAGGGCCTCATGGAGTAGGGATTACATGCTTCCCTGCATCAGGCAGCTGGGCTGGGATAACAGGAAGTGATCTTCTTCTAAGGAGCATCCACTACTGAGCACAGCCGGGCATCCGTTGCACCTCCCTCTGGATTCTGGGTGTTTGTTTCCATGAGTAATGTGTGTGTGTGTCCTAAGTCGGCCTCAGTTGTGTCTGACTTTTGCGACACTATGGATATTATAGCCCATCAGACTCCTCTGTCCATGGGATTCTCCCAGCAAAAATACTGGAGTGGCTTGCCACGCTCTCTTCCAGGGGATCTTGCCAACCCAAGAATCAAACCTGCGTCTCTTACATCTCTTGCCTTGGCAGGCAGGCTCTTAACCACTAGCGCCATCTGGGAAGCCCAGAATAATGTCTGCTTTCTTTTAATTGTTGCTGTTGGCTTTTCATGGTAACGCCTTGCTTTACAGTTTCCTGAGTCCCCTCTCATTTCTTACCTCAGCCAAGGCTCATATCAACTCTGCAGCAACTATTCTGCCCATATTCCAGATGAGAAAATTGAGTCTCGATGGGCAGTCAAAAAGCTTTGCTCAATGACACACTGCTGGCTAGTGCCGGGACTCTGGATCCAAGCCTAGAGCTTGCATGAGCTGCTTTGGCTGGGAGGAGATTTGACAACTGAAGTTTTCTTTGTGTTTGAGCGAGACATTGTCTTACATGGCCGCCCCCCCATGGTCTCGGGGGCCACCAGGTCCCTACTCATTTGTCCCTTAGGGTCTGTTAAAGTGTGAGGGGGAAGAATGGGGACGTAGGAGTACAGGAATGTTGTGGGGGAGGTTGTGGTGTGCATGTGTGTGCATTTGTACAGGTGTGCATGTGCCTAGTGGGCTCAGAGGTGAACTTCCAGCATCCCTCATGTCTTAGGCACATTCAATGGGGACGATGGTCCCTTCTGACTGCCTTTAGCGTCACACATGCTCCAAGGGCATGATCAGGGGCCTTGGTGTTTTGCAGCCCCTCCCATTCACACGTCAATTCATGCTAGAAGGGAGCAGGAGGAACCGAAGCTGAGGTTCTGTTGTAACCGCTCATCGTGCTGTCACTCAAGTCAGCTTCTCCAGGAGGTGTGGAGGGCTTCCTCTCTCACCACCCTGGGACCACAGCGTCAGCAGACCCTCCCCCAACAACCCCTGTGTCCTCCAGTCCTTCCCCTTGTTCCAGGGGGAGGCGTTGACATGCAGGAGTCCTCAGGGGCCCCCATCCAGCTTCTAAGCTGACCTGACTGACAATAATGTGATTTCTGGGTGGCCGTGTTGGATCCCTGACTCCCACCACCTGGAACAAGTCAGCTGCTACGCTTTCATCTGTAAAAATCAGAGTCATAATGTGTCATGAGAGGATGAAACATGGAGATGCTTCCCAGACTGGAGAAGGACCTGGACACCGGTGTTAGCCGGGCACCCCTTAGCGGTTGCGAGCGCCTCCCAGAGGCCAGAGGCCCCACTGCAGAGCCTCTACCTCTAGCCTGCCTTCCTCCCCCTGACTTCCCTCAGGCCCAGCAGGGTCTCCTTCCTTCTGCCCGCATCCACCTGTTAGTGAGGCAGAAGACAGGGTAAAACAGGGGCTTCCGATTCCACCTGGCACAGGTGGAACAGTCCTGATCTCCAGGTTCCCTGGAGAGGGGTGACTTTTCAGAATTCCCTTTGAGGCAGCCATGTGAATTGAGCTCAAGAGGTGTTGCCAGGATGTGTGTTCTAGACCCTCCCTACTCAAATCTTGCTCCGGGACTGGGAGATTTCACATCACAGGGGGTTGTTAGCATTGCAGAGTCTCAGCGCTGCACTTGAACAAACCCCCAGGTGATTCGTGCGCTCGGCATGGAAAGGGCTGGACTGGGAGAAGGAGAGTAGCGGGCGGGGGAGAGGGAGAGGATGATGAAAGCAACAAGGATCATTAGCCCAGCCTGGGGAGGATGCCTGTCAGCTGAGCGGGTGCAGGGAGTGGGTTGAGTGACCGAGAGGCAGCAGAGAGTCGTAGGGGACATTCTGCAGTAAAGACAGGGCACTTGGCAGGGGACTGAGGAGGAGCTGGAGGTAATGGTCCCAGGTGCCTTCAGCCCAGAGTCTCCATCTGTGACAGGTCAGCTACGTTGGTCCTCTGGTGCCTCGGCAGTCTGTGGCTATGGGCCTTGGTATCAGGGAACCACTGGCCTCAGGGGTTCCTCCTCTTTGATTTTTTGGTAGAGTTTGAGAAGGATCAGTGTTCATTCTTCTTTAAATGTTTGGTAGTGTTTACCAAAGATACTGGGAAAGACTGAAGACAAGAGGAGAAGAAGGGGCCAGAGGATGAGATGGTTGAATAGCATCACCGACGCAATTGACATGAACTTGGGCAAACTCTGGGAGATAGTGAGGGACAGGGAGGCCTGGTGTTCTGCAGTCTGTGGGGTCACAAAGAGTCGGACATGACTTAGTGACTGAACAACAGCAGAATTTACCAATGAAGCCTCTAGTCCTGGACTTTCCTCTACAGGAAGGGTCTTTATTTATTTATTTTTAAAGTCTTTATTGAATTAATTACAGTATTGCTTCTGCTTTATGTTCTTTGTTTCTTTTTAGCCTCGAGGCATGCAGGATCTCAGCTCTTTGAGCAGGGACTGAACTCAAACCTCCTGCATTGGAAGGTGAAGTCTTAACCACTACCACCAGGGATGTCCCTATTAGAAGTTTTTTTTTTTAATGATTGATTTCATCTCTTCCCTTATTAGAGGTCTATTCAGGTTTTCTATTTCTCTTTGAGTCAGTTCTAGCAACTTGTGTGTTTAGGAATTAGTCTGCTGGAAGCGTTTTGACCTGGAAACCAAAATCCACCTTCCCTAAGCAGGTGGTACCAGGAAGATAAGGCCTAGGATTCCTGCTGCCAGGCTGGGCTGGTTCCCTGGTGTTCACCTTAGCCTGGCCCTGTCCCCACATCCAGAAACCTTGTTCCTTCATTTGGCCCCAGAGCAATGCAGCAACCTTGCTGACTGCCTTGTTTGGGACACAGGAGTTTCCTGCCAGAGTCCTTACCCCTAGTATTTGTTGATGGGGGAAAGCCAGTTCACAGGGAAGGAGGAACCTTGGCCAAGTCAGCTGCATTCCCTCAGCTCTTTCCCTGCACCTGGACTCCCAGATCCTGCCCCTGGACTCCCAGATCCTGCCCCTGGATATGAACTCGTGAGCATCTCTGATTGTTCTGTAAATGAGTAATTAAGACTCTTCCCAGGCAGTCTGTAACTGAACATACAGTCAGTAAGTACCCAGTGACCCGAGCTGTTTTAGTCCCTGGTGGCTCAGAGGTTCAAGTGTTTGCCTCCCATGCGGGAGACCTGGGTTCGATCCCTGGGTCAGGAAGATCCCCTGGAGAAGGAAATGGCAATTCACTCCAGTATCCTTGCCTGGAGAATCCCATGGACAGAGAAGCCCAGTAGGTTATAGTCCACGGGGTCGCAAAGAGTCGGACACGACTGAGTGACTTCACCTTTCACCTTTCACCTTTATTGAAGAATAAAAGAAACCCACAGTGTTCGAAGACTCTTCTGCAGAGACAAGCTCTAAAATCCCAGTGACTTAACACAACAGTCTTGATTTCTCTCTCACACACAAAGTCCCCTGAAGGTCCAGGAACCCACCTTGGCAACTCGCCTCAAACATAATCAGGACTGGGCTGTTCTCTCTTTAGCACTAAGATCCCAGTGTTGTCCACTTGCAGCCACAGGGTGGGAAAGAGAGTGCATGGAGCTCACATACGTGGTGTTCACTCCTCGAGAATGGAAAAGACACATCCCATCTGCTCACCTTCTCATCGGCAAGAATCCAGTCACTTGGACCACTCTAATAACAAGGGAAGCTGGAAAACATGACCTTAATAGAAGTTCACCTTTCAGGCCAGTTAAACAAAGAGAGATTGGGAGGTTATGGGGTGGTCCCTGGGATTTAGGGCAAGAAACCCAGCCAGGCTTCTCCCAGGACTGGGAACAGTCAACTAATGCTTTTGGACTGTGGTGCTGGAGAAGACTCTTGAGAGTCCCTTGGAGTGCAAGGAGATCAAACCTGTCAATCCTAAAGGAAATCAACCCTGAATATTCATTGGAAGGACTGGTGCTGAAGCTGAAGCGCCAATGCTTTGACTACCTGATGCAAAGAGCTGACTCATCGGAAAAGACCCTGATGCTGGGAAAGACTGAAGGCAGGAGGAGAAGGGCGCAACAGAGGATAAGATGGTTATATGGCATCACTGACTCAATGGACATGAATTTGAGCAAACTCCTGGAGATGGTGAAGGACAGAGGAGCCTGGTGTGCTGCAGTCCATGGGGTAGCAAAAAGTCGGATACAGCTTAGCAACTGAGCAACAAATGATGTGCATCGCTGTTCAGGGAAGATGCTCTGTCCCTCTCTGGGGCCATAGGTCTCTTTTCTCTAGGATGACCAGCTCATCCGGTTTGCCTGAGACCTGATTCTAGCAACGACAGCCCTGTTGTCCTAGAGAACTCCTTGGTCCTGAGCAACCATACCTCGCTGGTCACCCCACATTTTCACATGTCACCTTCAGTTTTTAGTTTTTCTCTTCTGATTGAATTCCTCTAGATCCAACCACTAACCTAATGCATATTCTAGTTCCAAATTTTCAGGAGGGAAAAATTGATTGCTCTATCTTAGGTGTGACACTCACCCCAGTTGGGTAGAATAATCCTGGTCACCTGGGTCCATCCCTTTACGTGAAGGGACAAGGCAGAAAAGGGGAAGTATGACCCATCTGGAACTTTCCACTGTTTAACTATATAAAAGACAAAAATAGAAGAGGACTGTAATTGTTCTGCCAAAGGACAGTGTACCTGGGATTGCAGCTCTCCCTGGCCCCTCCCCTGAAGGCTGGTACACACAGAACCCATCCCTGAGTTGGCAAAGGTAGTAGGCAGAAATCCAGAACACCCTCCAAGATCCCCATGCACTGCTGTTCATGCCTGTATAACCCCCTCTGCTTGATGGTGGGTCAGACTCGGAAACAGGATGAGATAGTCACTCGGGTGGTTAGGTTACTGTATCCAGCTAGAGTAATCATGACACTCACCTAGACAGTTACTGTATATAAGACTGTGGTAGCAGGCTGGAGAGAGGCTCTCCCACTGGCTTCAAAGAAGAAAACTGCCCTATTGTGAAAGACCCATGTGGCCAGGACCGAGGGCAGACTCTAAGGGCTGAGCAGGACCCCCAGCTGACAGCCAGCAGGAAAGCAGGGACCCCAGTCATAAGAGGACTTGCAAGGAACCCAATTCTGCCAACAATCCGAACGAGCTTCATCCCTGCCTCACCCCTTGGTCTCTGTGTCTGTTGAGATCCTAAACAGAGAACTCAGCTATGGCACTGTGCCTGGACTTCCAACATACAGAGATTAGGAGATGATAAGTTCGTGTGGTTTTAAGTTATGAAATTCGTGGTAATGTGTCACACAACAATAGAAAACTAACATATCTAATTTAGGAAAGAATCATGGGGCACTAGACACACCCAGGGGAATAAGTTTCAAATGTTCGATTTCAAATCAAGCGTCTACATGAACAAAATGTTAAGAAAGGCCCCATTTAACTGCTTTACTCCAGAGTTCACCTTTCCGGGGTCACTACATTCCCTACCACCCAATCTTCACAGGTCTGGTCTGGGGCCAAGAGAGCCATCTACCCCATGGGGACATTGAAGGGAAATGGGCAGCCATCCAGTTTAGGAAAAGAAGAGCATAATGCTGGTTTCACGTTAAACATTTGGATTTCCGTAAAGGATTAATAACAACCAGTTTGCAAGGGGGACGGGAATCCAACACTCTCATCCATCCTTAATATGAGTATAAATTGGATCAGCTTTTCAGAGTACAATTTGGCAAGATCTATGAAATTGCAAAATATACCTATCCTTTAATCCAGCAATTCCTCCTTTAAGAATTTGCCCTACAGAAATTTTAGCACAGAGCCCAATTATATATGTACAAGGATGTTCACTGCAGCTTTGTTTGCATGAGGAAAAAACTGGTAATAACCCAGATGCGTATCAATAAGCGATTGGTTAAATAAATCGTGACACATTCATACTGGAATACTATTCAGTCGTTGAAAAAAAATGAGGTTCATTTATATGTGGTGGCATTTCCATGTCGTATCTATGATATACTGTTAAGAAGACAAAGCAAGTTACAGACGCTAGGTATAGTATATCATTTTGGTTCAAAGTAATTACATATTTGTATGTTAAAATATGCATAGAAAAAATGGAAAATATAAACCAAATTTTTAAGAACAGTTATTTCTTGAATTATGGGGAACTTTCTGTTTTATATACACTTCTGGATTATGTTATATGATGGGGAACCTTCTATATTATACATTTCTGTATTGTTAGAAAAATTTACTATGTGCATTTGTTAATTTTATAATAAAGCAAGACAACAAATATGCTTTTAAAATTTGGATTAAATGCCTCTAGATCCTCTATCTACCATCTGAGAAACTGTTGCAGGCCAGCTAGACCATAAAACTCATAGTCTGAACAAGGCTTTCCATGGGCCTGGAGAGAAGTCAGCGGATACCCAGAGGTCCTGCACAAGGATTCATGTGCAGTGAAGAATTAAATTTACCTAAGGAGAGGTCTGGGCTCCCAGGTGGCACTAGTGGTAAAAAAAAAAAAAAAAAACCTGCCTGCCAATTCTGGTTAGACCTAAGAGACACAGGTTCGATCCCTCGGTTGGGAAGATCCCCTGAAGGAGGGCATAGCAACACACTCCAGTATTCTTGCCTGGAGAATCTCATGGACAGTGGACCCTTGCGGGCTACAGTCCATTGCGTGGCAAAGAGTTGGACACAATAGAAACAACTTAGCATACACACACATGTGAGGAGAGGTCTGGCCTTTGCCCTCAGCTACTAGAAGGGGACCTCTAGGCCCTTGGAATGGAATGTGTGAGAGCAGTGACTTTGTTTGCTGGGGCAAGGGGACTTTCCTGGTGGTCCAGTGGTTAAGACACAGCACTTCCAAAGGAAGAGGTTCAGATGCCTGGTTGGAAAAATAAGATTTCCCTATTCCGCATAGTTGTTGTTCAATTACCAAGTCATGTCCGACTCTTTGCAATCTCATGGACTGCGGCACACCAGGCTTCCCTGTCCCTCATCATCTCTCAGAATTTGCCGAAGTTCATGTCCATTTAGGTGGTGATGCCATCCAGCCATCTCATCCTCTGTCGTCCCCTTCTCCTCCTGCCCTCGATCTTTCCCAGCATCAGGGTCTTTTCCAATGAGTCGGTTGTTCACATCGAGGTGCAGTCAGAGAACAAAACAAAAGATTCAGGTTTGATAATTCAATTCTTCTTGGTTGGGGTTTTGCCCACTGGGCAGCTCTTGGCCACTGGACAGTTTTATGATGGGGGCCCTGGGCCATATGGTGTCAGATCTACCTCCAGAAAAGTCTGAAAACTACAGGTGTGCCTCACAGGCAGTGTGTAATGGAATCCCATTAAAATTCTGGATCCCATGGTCTCAGGTGAACTTCCCTGGTTGGCATTATTCCAAGTGTATCATCACATATCCATGGCAAAAAAGTAGCGCTTTGTAGGGAGAGCACATTGGAAGGTCCAAATGTGGTAACTTTCTTGGACTCTGTACTTTCTCTCACGCTGATTTAAATCTGTATCCTTTCCTTTAATAAGCTATAACCTTAAGCATCACAGCTTTCAGTGCATTCTCTGAGTTTATCCAGAAAATCATCAAACCTGAGAGTGGTTTGGGGACCTCTCCTAGGCTTGAAGAAGCAAGAGGAGAAAGCAGTTTCTAGAATCTGGAGAGACGTGCTGATACTTAGGAGAAGTGGGAGCTGTGGCCTTGGGCAGAGGAATGCAGATCCTGCCAGCCTACAGCCCTGCAGGAAGGAAACCGCAAGAATGAAATCCTCAGCCTCTGTCTCCTCTCACCTCTTGTCTCCCACCTCTGCCCATTGACCAAACCCAATCAGAAGGGAGAGGTCAGGCTCTCCAGGTGATGCAGTCTACACAGGCAAGCCTGCAGGGCACAGGGCAGGGTGGCGGAGGATGGAGAGTGGACTGGAAGCGGAAATGAAGACGCTCGGTACAGCAGGACCACACCATCGTGCTCACTCACGCCTGAGTCCATAGTGTATCACCTAGTTCCTAGCACCAAGTTAGTACTTAAGCAATATTGCTGTTGAGTGAAGGAATGAGCCCGTGAAGGAATAAATTCCTCCCTCACCTAGAGCTCAGGGATATTGGAAGATCAAATGAGACCAGGTACATGAAAATAGTCTATGAACCATCAAGTGGCAAATACATAGAAAAGATTATCATCTTACTCTGATTCTTCTTCCTTTTATGAGGTCAATCTCTGAAAGGGAATCAGAGCTTTTAGAAGGAGCCAACTGGCTACATTTACCCTCGTGGCCAGAGCACCTGCCCCTGAGAGCCCTGTTGATCTGAGCACTGGACCAACTGAGGCATCTCTGCAGAACGAACTCACCCTCTGTCCAGGAGTAGCTTCTGGGGAGAGAACAACTTCACCACGAGGGCACTTATGTTTCCTTTGCTGAGTTGAAAATAAAATAATGACATTTTCCAGCAGCAAGATGCTCCCTGTCATACCTGGGGACTAAAGGTTTATTGCGACTTTATTAAAATATATGAGATAAATTGAAGAGCCGTGCTCTCCAGCCAGCTGATGGAGCCACTGCCTGCCTGTAGATGTTTTGGCTTTTGTATTAAGAAAGTTGTCACAAGTAATTTGGGCCGGAGCATGTAGTTATAGACTGCCAAATGTTGATTAATTAAGTCGATGTTTGGATTAGTTCTGCCTGATAGTTTCATTAGGAAAAAATGACTGAAAATGTGGAATAAAGGAGCAAGGGAGGAAAAGAAAGCATCATCCCACAGTGAGACTTAATACGAAGTGATTCACCATGCATTCATGGATGTGTGCATATGGATACACACGGGTGTGTCTTTTCAAGTGTTCCAGCAAAGGATGGGTCTATGACTGCAAGAATTACAAGTAGTTAATATGAATTCTACCCTTAAACTCCTTCAGCTCCTATTCTGATACCACCATTGACCTTGACCTCTCTGTGTAACCACTTCCACAGTGAACTCAGTGTTCACTGAACCTTTAGCCACTGAGCCAGACGCTCCCAGGCTTCTGTGCTGATCATCCATGAAAGCCTGAGGGCAGTCAGGCAAAGCCTGACAGGGAAGACTCGGGGTCCATGTCACCCACCGAGAAGCTGGCAGAAATGCTGGGTAAAGGGCAAGACTCTCAGAGAGACAGGAAGATACTTTCCCCCAGTTTCAAAGGAGGCAACATTGATGTAAATGTGAGCTGACCTCAAATGTCATGGTGCTTTTAGGAAATTGTGTTTGAGTTAATCCCTAGCCCATAGAATGAAGGATGAGCATTTTTAGGAGTTTATAAGGATGCCTGTGGTGTTTTGCCCTCATAAATTCATTCATGCAAGCATTAACAGCAAGCATTAATATTCAGCCCTGAGCTGTTCAGCTCACAAGAAGAGCAAAAGACATAGTCCTTGCCCTCAAAAATCTTCAATATGTACATGAAGGTGAGTCTTCTGTGTATGTCTCACTAGCCCCACCTACCCCAACCAACATGCTTGTATTTTCTGACCATATTGTACTTGTTTCAATTCCTTAAATGCATAATGCTCTATCTCATTGCCAGGATTTCTCCCACGCTCTTCCCCTGCCTGCAACGTTTTTCTCCCAATCCCACTATCGCATCTCAGTTCTCCTAGATGATTCATACTTACTCTTCTGGTTTTATTGTAGCTTAAATGTCATTTCTTCCAGGAAGCCTGTCTGGATCACAGATGCACAAAGTAGATACAAAGTCTTCATTCCACCTGTGCTTCCCTGATTGGAGGACTCACCACATCACATTGTTGCTGCTTATTTCATTGTTCATCTTCCATCCATATCATAAGCAGGAGGAAGAGAAGGCATTTGTCTGGATTTCGATATCCTCAGTACTTAAGATAACATGTAATATGAGCTAATATGTGGAGAGAATGGAATGGAAAGAACTTAAACCAAAAATCTAGATGGTTTCCACCAGTGCAGTTCAGTTCAGTTCAGTTGCTTAGTCGTATCCGACTCTTTGCAACCCCTTGGACTGCAGCACACCAGGCCTCCCTGTCCATCAGCAACTCCCAGACCTTGCTCAAACTCATGTCCATAGAGTCAGTGATGCCATCCAACCATCTCATCCTCTGTTATCCCCTTCTCCTCCTGCCCTCAATCTTTCCCAGCATCAGGGTCTTTTTCAATGAGCCAGTTTTTCACATCAGGTGGCCAAAGTATTGGAGTTTCAGCTTTAGCATCAGTCCTTCCAATGAATATTCAGGAATGATCTCCCTTAGAGTGGACTGGTTGGATCTCTGGTGTCTTCTCCAACACCACCGTTCAAAAGCATCAATTCTTCGGCACTCAGCTTTCTTTATAGTTCAGCTCTCATATCCATACATGACTACTGGAAAAGCCATAGCTTTGACTAGATGGACCTTTGTTGGTAAAGTAATGTCTCTGCTTTTTAATATGCTGTCTAGGTTGTTCATAGCTTTTTTCCCAAAGAGCAAGGTCTTTTAATTTCATGGCTGCAATCACCATCTGCAGTGATTTTGGAGCCCCAAAAGATAAAGTTTGTCATTGTTTCCCCATCTATTTGCTGTGAAGTGATGGGACCGGATGCCATGAGCTTAGTTTTCTGGATGTTGAGCTCTAAGCCAACACTTTCACTCTCCACTTTCACTTTCATCAAGAGGCTCTTTAGTTCTTCTTCACTTTCTGCCATAAGGGTGGTGTCTATTGATATTTCTCCCAGCAATCTTGATTCCAGCTTGTGCTTCTTCCAGCCCAGCGTTTCTCATGATATACTCTGCATATAAGTTAAGTAAGCAGGGTGACAATATGCAGCCTTGACGTACTCCTTTCCCGATTTGGAACCAGTCTATTGTTCCATGTTCAGTTCTAACTGTTGCTTCTTGACCTGCATACAGATTTCTTAGGAGGCAGGTCAGGTGGTCTGGTATTCCCATGTCTTTAAGAGTTTTCCACAGTTTGTTGTGATCCACACAGTCAAGGCTTTGGAGTAATCAATGCAGCAAAAGTAGATATTTTTCTGGAACTCTCTTGCTTTTTTGATGATCCAGCAAGATGTTGTCAATTTGATCTCTGGTTCCTCTGCCTTTTCTAAATCCAGCTTGAACATCTGGAAGTTCACAGTGCAAATAATGAAAAACTTGGCAAGCCATTTCCCTTTCTCAATATCTATTTCCTCATATATAAAATGAGAATAATAGAGAGGATGGTCATCTCACATCCATTAATGTCCAAGACTGAGGTCCCAGCTGACTGGTTGGCCAAGTGGATATTCCCTTGCTCCCTTATTGCCCCCCTTGAAGCAACATGCTGGACCAGAGAGGATGTTGTCCCAAGGAGAGGTCTCTGTGGAAATCGAGAGCAGTTGAGTATATGTGAATATTCCAAACTCATTTCTCCATACTTCCTAAGCTCCTGGGGGTAAGAGTTAGAAGTCTTCATCAACTACCAACACTGGAACAGAAGTATTATTGGGTAAGGCCATCCAAAAATATATACATGTCAGTGCCTTACAGCAGTCAGTGGCCAGATGAATAAAACTCTGCTCTGACCTGAAGAGGACAGTGAAAGTGAAGTCACTCAGTTGTGTCTGACTCCTTGGGACCCCATGGTCTGTAGCCTAACCAGGCTCCTCCATCCATGGGATTTCCCAGGCAAGAATTCTGGAGTGGGTTGCCATTTCCTTCTTCAGGAGATCTTCCCAACCCGGGGACTGAACCCAGGTCTCCTGCATTGTAGGCAGAGGCTTTACTGTCTGAGCCACCAGGGAAGTCCTTTGAAGAGGACATGCTATCACATATAAGATAGGTACAGATGGGGATCGGAGAAGGCAATGGCACCCCACTCCAGTACTTTTGCCTGGGAAACCCCATGGATAGAGGAGCCTGGTAGGCTGTAGTCCATGGGGCCTCTAAGAGTTGGACACGACTGAGTGACTTCACTTTCACTTTTCACTTTCACGCATTGGAGAAGGAAATGGCAACCCACTCCAGTGTTCTTGCCTGGAGAATCCCAGGGACGGGGGAGCCTGGTGGGCTACCATCTATGGGGTCGCACAGAGTTGGACACAACTGACGCGACTTAGCAGCAGCAGCAGCATAGATAGGAATACGGCTACAGACACAGATGGGCTTCTCTGGTGGCTCAGTGATATAGAATCTGCCTGAAATGCAGGAGACTTGGGTCCAATTCCTGGGTTAAGAAGATTCCCCTAGAGAAGGAAATGGCAACATGCTCCAGTAATCCTGCCTGGAAAATCCCATGGGCAGAGGAGCCTGGTGAGCTGCAATACATGGGGTCGCAAGAGAGTTGGTCATGACCGAGAGACTAAACAACAACATGGATATAGATATAGACATAACTATAAGCTAAGGATAGATACAGATGTAACTGTAGGCTGGATGAAGCATAAGTGAAAATCAAGATTGCTGGGAGAAATATCAAAAACCTCAGATATGCAGATGACACCACACTTACGGCAGAAAGTGAAGAAGAACTAAAGAGCCTCTTGATGAAAGTGAAAGAGAAGAGTGAAAAAGTTGGCTTAAAGCTCAACATTCAGAAAACTAAGATCATGGCATCTGGTCCCATCACTTCATGGCAAATAGATGGGAAAACAATGGAAACAGTGACAAAATTTATCTTATGGGGCTCCAAAATCACTGCAGATGATGACTGCAGCCTTGAAATTAAAAGATGCTTACTCCTTGGAAGGAAAGCTATGACCAACATTGACAGCTTATTAAAAAGCAGAGACATTACTTTGCCAACAAAGGTTCGCCTAGTCAGAGCTATGGTTTTTCCAGTAGTCATGCATGGATGTGAGAGTTGGACTATACAGAAAGCTGAGTGCCAAAGAATTGATGCTTTTAAACTGTGGTGTTGGAGAAGACACCAAAGATCCAACCAGTCCACACTAAGGGAGATCATTTCTGAATATTCATTGGAAGGGCTGATGCTGAAGCTGAAACTCCAATACTTTGGCCACCTGATGTGAAAAACTGGCTCATTGAAAAAGACCCTGATGCTGGGAAAGATTGAGGGCAGGAGGAGAAGGAGACGACAGAGGATGAGATGGTTGGATGACATCACTGACTCTGTGGACCTGAGTTTGAGCAAGATTTGGGAGTTGGTGATGGACAAGGAGGCCTGGTGTGCTGCAGTCCATGAGGTCGAAAAGAGTCAGACACAGCTGAGTGACTAAACTGACTGATAGGCTAAGAGGATCTGCAATACTTGCTAGCAGGCTGGAGGAAGTTCGTTGGCCAGTAGGCTGTTAACCTTGGACTTAAGTCTCAAAAAAGCAAATCCTCTTCCTTTCTCCCCCCCTCTCAGCTACTTTCATTTTTCCCATCCAGGAGGACCTCAATGGCACTCTATGGACACTTCATATAAGGAAGACGGACCTCGACCTTGGTGGGTTCCTTCACATCTCATCTGCCCCCTCACTGCTCTCTGGATCCCTTGCTGCTCGCTCAGTTTGTAACAACTGCCTGTTCCTTCTTTGCTCTCCCAGTGAAGGCTGGTTGGATTATTCCCATTCCAAGGTGCAATTTGCCACAGGGTTTTGTGGGAAGGACTTGGATGAATGAGCAATTAAGGACTGTATTTCCTATGCAGTTTCACCAGCTTTAAAGCAGTCAGGAGTATAACGCTCTCCACGTCCACAACCCCCCGGGACCCCACCTCCTCTACAGTTTCTAATAAGAAAAAAACAAACGTTAACAATGAAAACCCATCTTTCAAAGCCAGCTGATACAATAGCAACGTTTTATTTGAAAGAAAAATAAAGATATAATACAAGTGGCAAACATAAGCTATCCTCAAGGTCTAAAAGTTCTCCGGGCACAAATGCTAACAAAAATAACTTAGCAACAACCCAGGCCCTGACCTGCTTTTTCTCTGGAACTCGTCTCCTCTACAAGAGAAGCAGAGAGCACTAAGTTCTTTTCTCTGTATTATTTCACTCTCATCTCCTATGAACCTAATAAAGCTGCTCAACACGCCTAGAGACAGGCAGGTGTGCCCTCCCGGGCCATCTACAACTGAGCAAGGCCGGGAGAACAGAGGCGTTTCCTTCCTTCTCTACCCTGGAGGGCGAGTCTCGTTATGTGAGCAGAGACTTGGTTCAACTCCGTTAACCTGTTGTTTAGTTGCTGTCTTGTCTGACTCTTTGTGACCCCGTGGACTGTAGCCCACCAGGCTCCTCAGTCCATGGGATTCTCCAGGCAAGAATACTGGAGTGGGTTGCCGTTTCCTCCTCCAGGGGATCTGCCCAACCCAGGGATCGAGCCCACATCTCCTGCATCGGCAGGGGAATTCTTTACCGCTGAGACACCAGGGAAGGCCTCCGTCACAAGCTTGCTATTAATCAGTACCTGAGAGGAGAGTGAGAGTCTCTAGCATCCTCACTAAGTGTCTTCTGAATCCTCCGAGAGAGGACATTCAGTGTAATGCAAGTTTACCTGTAACAGCAGGTAAGCACATACGTGTGTATGGCTACCCTGGTCACAGTCGTGGCATAAGGATTAGGTGTATGGGCAACGGAGTCAGACAGACCTGGGTTTGAATTCTGGCTCCCTTGCTCCTCTTGGGGCTTTCCTGGGCTGCGTGCTGCATGCTTAGTTGCTGAGTCATGTCTGATTCTTTGCAACCCTGTGGACTCCAGCCCACCAGACTCCTCTGTTCATGAATTTTTTCAGGTGAGAATGCTGGAGTGTGTTGTCATTTCCTCCTCTGGAGGATCTTCCCAACCCAGGAATCAAACTCACCTCTCCTGTGTCTCTTGCATTGCAGGCTGATTCGTTACTGGCTGAGCCATCGAGGAAGCCCCTTTCTGGACTGAGGTCCCCAGAAGTAGAGCCTGGTTCCAGGATTTGAGGATTGTGTATAAGTGACCCCAGGAGAACATGGAGTGGACTGGGAGAGGGAGATACTGCTGCTACTGCTAAGTCACTTCAGTCGTGTCCGACTCTGTGCGACCCCATAGACGGTAGCCCACCAGGCTCCCCCGTCCCTGGGATTCTCCAGGCAAGAACACTGGAGTGGGTTGCCATTTCCTTCTCCAATGCATGAAAGTGAGAAGTGAAAGTGAAGTCGCTCAGTCGTGTCCGACTCAGCGACCCCACGGACTGCAGCCCACCAGGCTCCTCCGTCCATGGGATTTTCCAGGCAAGAGTACTGGAGTGGGGTGCCATTGCCTTCTCCGGGGAGAGGGAGATAAGGAAAGAGGAAACTGGTAGGAGTCTCTGCAGGGAGCAGGCCACCACTGGGGTCAGCTAGGCTCTCCCGCAGTGGGGACCTCTGGGAGAGGTGGCCCATGCTGCAGTCATCTTCCAGAGAGGTGAGAAAGCTGGGGTATTTTCCCACCAACTCCCATGCTGCACGGATTGCAAGCTGTTCCCAGGTGTTAAACCTACGCCCAGATCACACAGGCTTCCTCACCAAGAGCTTGCAGAGAAAGCCATCAGTGTGTTAGAGAAAGATACAAAAGCATATAATACACATTTGCATGAATTCAAAATCGTGATACCTTTGTGTATATTAGAAAAAGCAGGTAAACCATCATGCATATGCTGATTATGAAGTCTGAAGCTTAACGCAGAGTTTCCTTGAGAGAGGACAAGCTTCAGGATATGGTTTTCAAACCCATAACCTTGGGTAGACAACCTAAAGCCTGAGCATCTTCGGGTCTCCCCAACTCCTTGATCCAGCAAAGTCAGTGCCTAAGTCCTGAGCCATAGCATCTCACCTGCTTTGAGTGACAAAAGAGTAAGGCAGATCTGGATTTGGGTCTACAGATGACCCACTAGCTGTAGGACCTCAGGGTTCCAGCCTCCTGAGCTCCAATGTCCTCATGTCCAGTCCAGTAAGGATCCATTCAGATTTCTTAGAGATATGGTAGGAATTGAATTTAGGGAGGTGGTCGCAGTGGACATGCAGACAGAGAACCTGGAGGAACGAAGACCACCTGTTTTTTGTCCCTGGCCCTTGGGCCACCCCCCAGGGCTCAGAGCACTGCCAGCCTCTTAGCCAACCTTCACTGTCTCCACTAATTTGTTAAACCCTCAAGAACAGGGGGCTTTCCTGTTTACTCAGACAGTAAAGATTCTGCCTGCAGTGTGGGAGACCTAGGCTTGATCCCTGGGTCAGGAAGATCTCCTGGAGAAGGGAATGGCAACCCACTCCAGTATTCTGGCCTGGAGAATCCAATGGACAGAGGAGCCTGATGGGCACAGTCCACAGGGTCAGAAAGAGTCAAACACGACTGGGCAACTAACGCACCCAAGGATGGGGAGTACCAGTCCTGTCTGCACCAAGAGGCATTGTCATTGCCCTGAACTAGGCTGCCTTTCCTCCCTGTGATGCTGTGTCCCCAGAGCAACGAGAAGCCAGCCAACTTGGGGAGCAGGGGCAGCCGCTGGAGAGACCCCCACATGCCTGGGCCAGGTTTCATGAACTCATTCATATATCTGGGTCCCAACCTGGCAATATTTCTGTATCATTCTTCCCGTAGGCAGTTGAAATCAGCTCCGCTGCACTGGTGCTTCTTAAGCAGGAAACAATGGTTAAATCAAGGAGAAAAACTCTAAAAGGGAATGGTCTCCTTCTGTCCCTCTTTCTCTCTCTTACATACACACACACACACACACGCATGCACACACACCACTGGGGTGAAGAGAGAGGCAGTGACCGAACAGCAGAGAAAGGGAGAATGGAAAGGAAAGGAAACAGGAGAAGGGGCGCCTGGGCTCTGGCAGCGGGGAGGCCTGGAAAGACAGGATGGGGAGTCGGGAAGGTGAGGTGTGGAGGTGTGAGGTCTTCAGGGGGAGATGGGGCGGAGGCAGCCAGCTGTGCAGGAAAATGAGGCAGCCCCAAGGGGACCATGTACAGTCTGCAGCGTCAACACCCCAGATGGTAATAATGGCAGGGTGTGTGCGCAGGTGCTGGTCGTGTGTGTGTGCGTGCACACACCTCTGGATAAGTGTGCACCGATGAGTGTTACCAGCACAGAAACAGCACAGACACACAGGGAGGAAAACGCAGGTGGCCTGGGCACCGTTCAGGGTCTGTTGAGGGACCTCTTCCCCTCCAAAGGGGGAGGACCGCTTCTCAGAGACTCTCCCTGCCTCGTCAGTACTTGCTGAGTGAATTATTTTGTTTTTGTTTTTCTATGCCTCCACGGCACGTGGGATCTTAGTTCCCTGACCAGGGATGGAACCTGTGCCCTCTGCGATGGAAGCGTGGACTCTTAACCACTGGACTGTCTGGGAATTCCTGCTGAGCAGATGCTGAGTGCTGCAGCCCGCTCCTTTCCAAGACAGACTGCAGGTGGGATGGTAAATGCAGATGTGGCTCTCCTACCCAGTCTTCTCACTTTACTGCCATCCCTGCAAAACCAGCTGTTAGTGAAAAAGTGCCAGGCTGCTAGCCCGGAGCCCTGGGACTCGGAGCCATGCTTCTCTCTCGGGGTTGCTGCCTTCTTCCTTTTCCCTGAGTTAAATTACTTACGTTCAGACCTTTACTTCCCAGCTCTACTGAAGGCCCCTGGAGCGCACACCCCATCTATTGTTTATCTTAGTTTCCCCTCTAGTGTCCAGCACCGTACCAGGAGCTCCATGAATGTTTGTTAAATAAATGGGTGGCATAGTGGGTCCATCACGTGCCCCATGCGCAGAAGGGGCTACAGGGTCTCCACACACACAACCTGTGCTTTCCCTCCTTCTTTCTGTCCTTCTGTCCTTCCTTCTTCCCTCCCTCCCTCTCCCAGAATTTATCAAGCCTCGAGAAAAGCGCTGGTTTCCCAGATGGCGCCAGTGTTAAAGAGCCTGTCTGCCAATGCAGGAGACATAAGAGCCGCCAGTTTGATCCCTGGGTCGGGAAGATCCCCTGGCAACCCACTCCAGTGTTCTTGCCTGGAGCATCCCATGGACAGAGGGGCCTGGCAGGCTACAGTCCATGGGGCCGCAAAGAGTTGGACACGACTGAGCGACTTAGCACACACGTACTAGGAATGTGCAAGATGGTGCTTCTGGGGCTGAAAGTGACCCATGCCCTTGGTTCCTTTGACTTTCTATATCCAGTTCGGGTATATGTCCTGATACCTTTAAAGGACTGGAAAGGATGTGGATGCCTCCAGTGTGTGTCCAGGGGTGGATAAAGGAGGTCACATCCACTAACGGGCAAGATAAGCACCGGCTAGTAAGCTTCAAACTCCTCAGGGATCTCGAGATAAAAGTTACTGACCTGCTATTTTTGATTTCCCATAAAAAAGAAAGACTGAAGGGAGTGAGGAGGAAGGCAGAAAGAGGGAGGGAAGGAGAGGCGGGAGGAAGGAAAGACAGAAGGAGGGAGAAAGCAATCCAAAGCACCAAGCAGCATCAAGGGCGAGTCCTGGGAGGAGCTTCCCAAGAGATGGGGATGCTTACGGAATTCCAGGCGTCTCATGTTCTTTTCTTTTTTATGTGTGTTTAAAATTAGAGAATTTAATTCATTTCTTTGTTGTTGAAGAAGTTATATTTGCTATAGACATTATGAGTAACACCAAAATAAATGCTAATCAACAATTCTTATTGTTTTAGGACAAAGGTAATTCTTTTTTTATTTAAATTTATTTATTTTAATTGGAGGCTAATTACAATATTGTTGATGCTTTTGAACTGTGGTGTTGGAGAAGACTCTTGAGAGTCCCTTGGACTGCAAGGAGATCCAACCAGTCCATTCTGAAGGAGATCAACCCTGGGATTTCTTTGGAAGGAATGATGCTAAAGCTGAAACTCCAGTACTTTGGCCACCTCATGAGAAGAGTTGACTCATTGGAAAAGACTCTGATGCTGGGAGGGATTGGGGGCAGGAGGAGAAGGGGACGACCGAGGATGAGATGGCTGGATGGCATCACTGACTCGATGGACGTGAGTCTGAGTGAACTCCGAGAGATGGTGATGAACAGGGAGGCCTGGCGTGCTGCGATTCATGGGGTCACAAAGAGTCGGACATGACTGAGCGACTGAACTGAACTGAACTGATTGGTTTTGCCATACATCAACATGAATCTGCCACGGGTGTACACGTGTTCCCCATCCTGAACCGCCCTCCCACCTCCTTCCCCGTACCATCCCTCTGGGTCATCCCAGTGCAACAGCCCCAAGCATCCTGTATCCTGCATCGAACCTGGACTGGCGATTTGTTTCTTATATGACATTATACATGTTTTAATGCCATTCTCCCAAAACATCCCTCCGTCTCCCTCTCCCACAGAGTCCAAAAGACTGTTCTATACATCTGTGTCTCTTTTGCTATCTCGCATACAGGGTTATTGTTACCATCTTTCTAAATTCCATATATATGCGTTAGTATACTGTATTGGTGTTTTCCTTTCTGCCTCACTTCATGTTCTTTTCCATTTAATTTCCCAACAGCTCCACGAATGGGGTATTGTTATGAGGAAGGCATTCACCAGTGTAGAAACAGGCTGTGAGAGGTGACTGCCAGGTGAAGCTGGGGTCATCTAGGAAGAAAAGGGGAGGGTGTCCTTGACCATGGCACCCAGCAGTGCCCATGACCCAGTCCTGCAGACGGTCCCAGAGTCAGCCTCCTCTGATCTGCAGTAGTCTGCCTCCTGATCACAGGATGGACAGACCCTCAGAATTTCTCTTTTGCGGTTCAGGACTGACAGCCATGCCCTGCCTGCCTCTCTCCAGTTCAGCCAGTTCCTAAGTCAAACAGCTGATTCCTCTGAGCCATCTCAGCAGGTGGCCACACAGGACAGGCCTGCCTCTGGGGCTCTGGGTACTGATCTTGCAAAGGCATGTCAAGCAGGCAGGCCTCAAGAGGCGTCTCGGGGACTCAGTGTGAGTTCATTCAGCCTTTCGTCCTTGGGGACCCCCAGCCTGTGGAGCCTGAGCAGATACCTGCAGAAAACCTGCACCTGCCGCCCGGTCCCCAACCCTGCCTGCAGCAGCCTGGGGCCCGTTCACAGTGGCCCTCAGCGGAGTCATCTCCCACAGACCAAATCACCTGCAGGGACTTCCTCGTTCCGGGGGGTCCACAATGTGCTGTCCTAAATGTCCCAGTGGCTTGTCTGTCATCTAAGGTCTTGCCTGCTCCAGCCCTAGCACACAACATCCTTATCCTCTCCAAACCACAGCCTCACTCAGCACAAAGACAAAAATCTGTTTCGTCTCCTAATGGGCTGATGGGAACACTGGACCTTTATTTGACAAGCTGGGGCCATTCACACTGAGCCTCATTCTCATTCTATTTTGATGTCTAAGAGCATAGGTGGTAGTTTTGGAGGAACTGGATTCTGCCACAAATGTCTTGACACGTATCCACTCAGCTCCTCATCTTTGAAGCGGGTTTATTGGCTTATTTCTCATGTTTACTGGTTTATTTCTCTTGTGGTGGTTGTAAGAATGAAATGTGATAATAAAGCTCACAAACTGCCCACTCAGTGCTACAGTTTGACACTGAGTAGGCTGGTTAATAGCCCCCAAGATGTCCATTTCCTGATCCCCGGAGCCCATGAATATGTCACCTTACATGGGAAAAGGGACTTTGCAGATGTGATAAAGTTGAGGATCTTGCGATGGAGAGACCTTCCTGGATGACTGTTCTGCCGAGTTCATGGTATTCTTAAGGGTCCTGATAAAAGGGAGGCAGGAAAGTCAGAGTCAGAGGAGGAGATGTAACAACAGAAGCAGAGGTCTGGGTGATCTGAGGAAGGGACCAGGAGCCAGGGCTAGAAGATGAAAAGGCAAGGAAGCAGGCTCTCCCTCAGTTCAGCTCAGTTCAGTTCAGTCGCTCAGTCATGTCCGACTCTTTGCGACCCCATGAATCACAGCACGCCAGGCCTCCCTGTCCATCACCAACTCCCAGAGTTCACTCAGACTCACGTCCATCGAGTCAGTGATGCCATCCAGCCATCTCATCCTCTGACATCCCCTTCTTCTCCTGCCCACAATCCTTCCCAGCATCAGAGTCTTTTCCAATGAGTCAACTCTTCGCATGAGGTGGCCAAAGTACTGGAGTTTCAGCTTTAACATCATTCCTTCCAAAGAAATGGGCTGATCTCCTTCAGAATGGACTTGTTGGATCTCCTTACAGTCTAAGGGACTCTCAAGAGTCTTCTCCCACACCACAGTTCAAATGCAAGCCTCTGACAGGCGCTCAGCCCTGCTGACACCCTGATTTCAGGCTTCTGCCCTCCAGAACTGTAAGATGATACATTTGTGTTGTTATCAGTCACCAGGTGGGTGATAATTTGTTACAGCACCAATAGGAAACTAACAGAGTGCTACTTATTAGGTTTCCCTTTCCAATGAAGGCAGGCTTCCCTCATGGCTTAGATGGTAAAGAATCCACCTGCAATGAGGGCTACCTGGGTTGGGAAGACCTCCTGGAGAAGGGAACGGCTACCCACTCTAGTCTTCCTGCCTGGGACATGATTGAGTGACTAATATCTTCACTTTTCAGTGAAGGCAGTCGCGCCATGAGCTGTTTTCCACTGATGGCCCCTGGAATATTCCCTGAGTCTGATCAGTATCTCTTGATGTGGAAACCCTTTTACTGGGTCAATTTTGTTCAGGAATGTTAGATTACAAGGACTGCATCTCAAAGTTCTCTGTAACTGGTACCATGCCCTGCACAGAATACCCCACCAGGGGCTTCCTGAAAGGTATGGAGGCAGCTGGTCTCAGTGTGAGTCCCGGGTCTCCTGCTTAACTCACTGTGACCTTAACTCACTGTGACCTTAACTCACTGTGACCTTAACTCACTGTGACTCACTGTGACCTCAAATCATGTCACTTATTTGAGCCCCCATTTCTTTATCAATAAATGAGGATCATGCCACCTTACATGTAAACTATGAATACTAAGCCAGCTCTGTAAAATGGATGGGATCATCATCCATTTTCCTTTCAACTTCATGTGTTCAAGTGTATCCATGCATGCCTTCACTTTCCACAATAACTCAGTGGTGAACCTGACTCAGCACAAATACAAAAATCTACTTCTCCTAGTTAACTGATGGGGACAATGGACCTTCTTTTGACAAACTGGGACCCTATTGACTTACTTGTAAAGCAAGTGGATGAGTCTAAGTGGTTCCTAGGGTCTCCATCAACCTTTTGTTCATTCTTTGTTTAACACTTACTGACAGCTCACCAAGCATCAAGGCTGCAGAGCAAACACAGAATAGCCCTTGCCTTCGGGACGCATACTGTCTAACTGGGGCAAAAATCTCTACAGTGCTGTGGGGTCTGTGATGGGACAGAGAATGCCAGAGTCACGGTGCACAGGAGCTGTGACTATTCTGCAAAGAAATAAAAACATCTTGCACCTTAGGGATGGAAGGCCACGGGAAAGGGCCGGCTAGACCTCTCCTTGTGCATTCCCCTGCAACCTAATAACGTGAAGGTTCTTCCTGTCCTGCAGACCTCTAGGGAAAGGTCTGTGTGTGGTCATTCCAGGAGTGGTCTCCTAACAACAGACCCTAGAACATTCTCTGGGTCTGACCAATATCGTTTGACTTGAAACCCTTTTTCTGGGTCAATTGTGTTAAAAATTCTAACTTTCCCTTTTGGGGAGGTCAGATTAAAAAGTAGATGAGAGAAGGGGTGATGAGCAGTGACAGATGGGAATGAAAAGGGGCCTCAGGGAGCAAGGGGTTTCTGTAGCTTTCTCCCAGGACACCTCTGAGCACATCAGTGTGCTGCAAACAGGCATCACGGCTAAAACTTGGATTGCCTCCCAGAAAGGACATTCCTTTGACCCAGTGGCCTCTGTCCTTCCAGGCTCTGGAGTCCATGAAGGGCCCAGCAAAAGCCCCCTGGGGTAAGGCATCCTGGCAAGACCCAGCTCCCTCCCATTCTAGGTAAGGGATAGATTTCCCAGGGTAGGGCCCGAGACAGCTAGGGTCAGGCTTCCCACTAAGCACCCTCCAATTTGCAGCTCCTGACAATCCTAGCTGAGAAGGAGCAGCCTCATTATGTAGGAAAGCATTCTGGTTCTCTAATAAGAGGGTGACGTACCTGGCTTTCCATCTCTGATGGAGAAGAGCACCACCGGATCAAGGAAGTCTCATGAGGCAGGTTGGAGGACACCAGAGTTCTTGGTCAGCTGAGGGGTAAGCCATTCAGCAGACCCCGCTGTGTATTCTGCTATAGGCCAGGCGCCAGGCCAGGTGCTGAACCACGTGGAATCATAAGGGACAGTCCCTGGTGCCATGGCACTCGCAGGATAATACAACCATATATTGGTCTGACATCCCCAGGAACCACCAGGGATATAAAACACAAGGAAGATATGATCCCTGCCTTTGGAGAGCTTGCATGCTAGTTCATTCTTTCATAAAGTATTATTCGTGTACCTGTTGTGGGAGGTCCTGGGTTAGGTCCTGGGACTCCTAGCTGAATTACTAATAGTAGCTTCAAGGAGCTCACCTTCTCCTGGTGCCACCTGAACTGCCAGGTCTGGGTCTGGGATGGAATTCTGGCATCCCTGGACTCTAGAGGTCATCTAGTTCACCCTTCCATTCACTGTGGGACTACGGGTGGCCATGGAACACTTCCGGCCAATGAGATTAATTGGAAGTTGTTGGGTGGCTCTTCTGGGAAAGCTTGTGCTAAAAAGGCAAACTCAGTAGGCATGCCTGCTTAGCTATAGGCTTCCCTGCTTAGAATACAGATGTGACATCTGGAAACACAGCAGCCATCTTGTGATGCTGAGCTTAAATGCCTCAAAAAGAAAGAGAGGGGACTTCCCTGGTGGTCCAGTGGCTAAGACTCCACACTCCCAACACAGGGAGGCCGGGTTTGATCCCTGGTCAGGGAACTAGATCCCGCGTGCCACAGCTAAGGCACAACTCAGCCAAATAAATAAGTAAATGTTAAAAAAAAAAAAAGCAGAGAGACAGAAGGGACTTGGTTCTAATGGTAGCAATGATACAACTTTGAACAACCAAACAAGCCCCAGATGGACCCTGTGTTCACCATGCTTTACATGCTAAATGCTTTATATATATATATATATATAAACTTATAGAATCTATAAGGGAGTTACTGTAATTATCCCCATTTTACAGATGAGAAAGCAGAGACACAGAGACAGGAAGTACCAAGTCCATCTAGGACTTCTGGCTCTACTGCCCACCCCTTTAATCAACCACCATGGCTCTCATTTCAATAAATGTCCCCCACAATCCTAACCTCTTGCTTGGGTTTCAAATATCGCCTGTTCGGTAACACTTAGGCTGCCAGCCCCTTGTCCCCACCAGCAAAACGTATTGTCCTACCCTCTCTGTGATGGCATGTACAGCTCCATCAGGACTCTGCAAATGACACAGTACCTGGGTATTTGTGTGGCTGTGTCTCCCACTGGGCTGAGAGATGCTTCCTCAAGATCCGGGATGAACTAAGGTGAGTGTGTATGGGCAGGAGCCTCCCCATCTATGTATGAGTGTCTGCCTGTACCAGACAGCCCTGCATTCTGCCTGTGCAGGGAAGCTGTCTCCTGAATGAACGGATGAATGAATGGTCAACTGGAAGAACAAGCAGATGAAAGAGGGAATGACTATATGACAAATGACTATATGAACGAATAAACAACACAGAGATGGTATACCCACCCGAATGCTTTCCAGAACCCTTCCCTGAGTGGGCTGGGGACAGGAGCTTTACTGTCACAATCGCTGGTCAGTAGAACAGCGGCTCCCAGTTTTACTAGGATCACCTGCAAAAACAGATGGTTCAAAACGCAGAACAAAATAATAACTAATACTCCTCAATCCCTCCCTATATGTCTGGCACCTTCCTGAGCCCTTTCATATCCTAATGCATGTATCCTCACTCTCTTGGATAGGTATTATTGTTATCCACAAGTGGAAAAGTTGAGGCACGGAGAGTTTAAGTCACTGGTCCAAGGTCATCCAGCTGGTAAGTGGTGGACCTCAGATTTGAACCAGGCGGTCTGGCCCCAGAGCCCATGCTCATAACTCTGCACAATACCGTGTCTGTACTGTTTTTTCACTCCCCTGTACCGCACAGGTGTTCAAAGTGATTTCTGGGCACCCTGAGTAAAGCTTGGAGGAATTTTTGAGGCAATAATACTTAGAAAAAGTGAACCTTTCAAAGGTGTTCAGGAGAAGGCTGTCTCAGCCCCAGTTTGCACCTCAGCCCATGGTGACAGGCTCAGTTAGGGATGCAGGGAGGGTCTTTGTCCCCTCATCACCCTCATCATTGTCATGCCCCCCTCCCTGGAGTCCAGGATGGAGGAGGAAACACTGGCTGGCCATGCCCTCCACATCTGTCTCCTGAGCTCCAGACGGGAATGTGGAGGGCAGCCCATTGCCCACCCTATGGCACTCCAGCCAGAGACCTTCTGGGGTGAGAGGAGAGATGGGGGCAGCCCACCCTCCCCCACTGTGGTGCACCAGGGTGGCCCAGGGACCTCAGGTGTCACTGCTGTGGCTCCAGGGCGGGCAGTGGAGAAGATGATGTGTGGTTCTCTCGAGGCCCCCTGAGTGCAGAAATGTTTAAAAGCCTTAAATAAATTCCCTTCTAATTTCCACTAGCTCCCTTCTCCAGCTCAGGCTCTCAGCTGGAGCATGAAATGAGCAGGCGGGGTTTCTCCTGCCAACATATCTCCTCCATGAGCCCCAGGGGACCCACTCCATGACCTAGCAGGGCTTTTCCATTTCAAATATCTATGGCTCCAGCCTCTCCCTCCCGGGCATACTGACCTCCCTGGGCCGAGCTCTCCATCCCGGCCCCAGCCTCGCTCAGGCTGCCTCCCCAGCCTCTGCATCCTCCCTAAAGTGGACTCGAGTTCCTAACACATCTGGCCTTCCAGGAGTTGACTGAGGGCGGCCTTTCCTTCCTCATGGTCTCAGCTCTTTCCCCCTCACCAAGAGTCCTTCTCCATCACCCATGTCCCTCAGGCCCCCGCATGAGAAAACAGCCCTCCCACCTGGCTCTTCTGCCCTTCTAACCACAGTCTGGCCCAACACTCACCAGCCTCATCAGCTCCATCCAAGTTGTACACTCCACGCACATGGCTGCCTCTGGGCCTTTGCACTTAGCATCCCCTAGACCTGCATGGCTCTCCCAGATCCCCAGGCACCCTGCTTTGGTTCACTGAGTCTCTGTTTGGATATTACGTCCCCAGACAGGCCTTTCCTGGCCACCACCACCACCCACCACAGCTGCCTTATCTTTCTGTGGCACATATCACATTCTGACATAGTATATTTTTTATTGACTACAACACATATGACCTATACCCGTATCACATGTGTATTTTATTATTGCCTGCCGACTTTACTAGAGCATCATCCCTGGGGGGGCGTGCGCAGGTCTGCACTCAGCACCCAGAGCAGTGCCTTGCACACAGGAGATGATTTGTTTGTTGAATGAACACGAGTCAAGGAAAGTATGGGTGGATGTGTTAATTCATTCCTGGGGAAGTTAAGCCAGGTTGCTAAGAAAGCTACTTAGGGACTGGATAGCCTAGGGTTAGCTTTCTGAGCCAGATAGGCTCTTGGAGATCAGGGTGGCGCAGTCTAGGTTTGGAGCCTGAATGTAGGAGCCAGGTAGCTGGGCTTCCAGTCCCAGATCACCACCTGCTGACTCTGTGACCTTGGGCAACTCGCTGAACCTTTCTGTGCCTCAGTTCCCATGAACACCACACTCTTATAAGACGGCAAGCTTGCTGGATCAATGGTTTCGTGTGTTTCTGCTGCTCCACCTACCAGTCATTCCCCTGCCTCTCTCCCTCTCCTTAGGCCTCCCCATCCCCTGAGACACAACAGACCAATTATTAGACCAATTAATAACTCTACAGTGGCCTTTAACTGTGCAAGTGAAAAGACAGTAGCATGTCTCTTACTTTAAATAAAAAGCTAGAGGTGATTAAATTTAGTAAGAAAGAAAGAAAAAGTTAGTTGCTCAGTCGTGTCTGACTCTTTGCAGCCCCATGGACTTATAGCCTGCCAGACCCCTGTGTCCATGGAATTCTTTCAGCAAGAATACTGGAGTGAGCTTCCATTTCCTTCTCCAGGGGATTTTCCCAACCCAGTGATCGAACCCAGGTAACCTTAACCATAACCCTAACTTAGTAAGAAAGACGTGTCAAAAGCAAAGATAGGCCAAAAGCTAGGCCTCTTGCCCCAGTTAGCCAAGTTGTAAATGTAAAGGACAAGTTAAAGGAAACAAAAGGTGCTGCTCCAATGAACACACAAATGGTAAGAAAGTGAAACAGCCTTATGGCTGACATGGGGAAAGTTGGAGTAGTCTCAATAGGAGATCAGACTAACCACAACAACCCTCAAGCCAAAGCCTGATCCAGAGAAAAGCCCCAACTCTCTTCAATTACATGAAGACTGAGTGGGGTGAGGAAGATACAAAAGACAAGTTTGAAGCTAGCAGCGGTTGGTTTAAGGAAATAAGCCGACTCTGTAACATAAAAGTGCAAGGTAAGTAGCAAGTGTTGATGTAGAAGCTGCAAGTTATCCAGAAGATCTAAGATAATTCACGAAGACAGCTTCACTAAACAACAGATTTTCAATGTAGATGAAACAACCTTCTATTGGAGGAAGATGACACCTAGGACATTCGTGCCTAGAGCTGCTCCTGTTGCTCTTCAGTTGCTAGCTCGTGTCTGAGTCTTTGCATCCCCATGGACTGGAGCACGCTAGGCTTCCCAGTCCTCCACTATCTTCCAATTTGTCCAGCATCATGTCCATTGAGTTGGTGATGCTATCCAACCATCTCATCCTCTGCCATCCTCTTCTTTTGCCTTCAATATTTCCCAGCATCAGGGTCTTTTCCAAAGGGTTGTCTCTTTGCATCACATGGCCAAAGTATTGGAGTTTCAGCTTCAACATCAGTCCTTCCAAAGATTACTCAGGGTTGATTTCCTTTAGGATTGACTGGTTTGATCTCCTTGCTGTCCGAGGGACTCTCAAGAGTCTTCTCCAACATCATCATTTGAAAGCATCAATTCTTTGCTGCTCAGCCTTTTTTATGGTCCAACTCTCACATCCATACATGACTATTGGAAAAACTCTAACTTTGACTATACAGATCTCTGCTCTTTAATATGCTGTCTTGGTTTGTCATAACTTTGCTTCCAAGAGGAAAGTGTCTTTGAGTTTCATGGCAGCAGTCAACATCCACAGTGATTTTGGAGCCCAAGCAAATAAAATCTGTCACTGCTTCCACTTTTCCCCAGGGTCAGACTTTATTTTGGGGGGCTCCAAAATCACTGAAGGTGGTGATTCCAGCCATGAAATTAAAAGACGCTTACTCCTTCGAAGAAAAGTTATGTCCAACCTAGATATCATGTTCAAAAGCAGAGACATTACTTTGCCGACTAAGGTCCGTCTAGTCAAGGCTATGGTTTTTCCTGTGGTCATGTATGGATGTGAGAGTTGGACTGTGAAGAAGGCTGAGCGCTGAAGAATTGATGCTTTTGAACTGTGGTGTTGGAGAAGACTCTTGAGAGTCCCTTGGACTGCAAGGAGATCCAACCAGTCCATTCTGAAGGAGATCAGCCCTGGGATTTCTTTGGAAGGAGTGGTGCTAAATCTGAAACTTCAGTACTTTGGCCACCTAATCCAAACAGTTGACTCATTGGAAAAGACTCTGATGCTGGGAGGGATTGGGGGCAGGAGGAGAAGGGGACGACAGAGGATGAGATGGCTGGATGGCATCACTCACTCAATGGACGTGAGTTTGAGTGAACTCCGGGAGTTGGTGATGGACAGGGAGACCTGGCGTGCTGCGATTCATGGGGTCACAAAGAGTCAGACATGACTGAGCGACTGAACTGAACTGAACGGAACTGATGGGACTGGATGCCATGATCTTCATTTTTTGAATGTTGAGTTCCAGCCAGGTTTTCCACTCTCCTCTTTCACCCTAATCAAAAGGTTTTTTAGTTCCTCTTTGATTTCTGCCATTAGATACCAGGCAAATGATACTAGGTGAGGTGAAGTCGCTCAGTCGTGTCCGACTCTTTGCGATCCATCCATGGGATTCTCCAGGCAAGAATACTGGAGTAGATTGCCATTTCCTTCTCCAGGGGATCTTCCCGACCCAGGGATCGAACCCAGGTCTCCCGCATTGGAGGCAGATGCTTTAACCTCTGAGCCACCAGGGAAGCATCTGCATATCTGAGTTGTTGATATTTCTCCCAACAATCTTGAATCCAGCTTGTGAGTCATGCATGTATCCTGGCATTTTGCATAACATACTCTGCATATAAGTTAAATAAGCAGGGTGAAAATATACAGCCTTATATTCCTTTCCCAATTTGGAACCAATCTGTTGTTCCATGTCCAGTTCTAACTGTTGCTTCATGACCTGCATACAGGTTACTCAGGAGACAGGTAAGGTGATCTGGTATTCCTATCTCTTCAAGAATTTTCCACAGTTTGAAAATAGTTTCATAGCTAGAGAGGAGAAGTCAATTCTGGCTTTAAAACTTCAAAATTCAGGCTGGCCTTTTTGTTAGGTGCTCATGCAGCCAGTGAGTATAAATTGAAGCCAGTCCTCATTTCCCATTCCAAAAATCCTAAGGCCCACAAAGAATTATGTTGAATCTACTTTCCCTATGGTCCAAAAATGGAAAAACAATCCTGGAAGACAGCACATCTGTTTACAACATAATTTACTGAGTATTTTAAGCCCACTGTTGAGACCGACTGCTCAGAAAAAGATTCCTTTTAAAATATTACTGCTTTTCCACAATGCACTTGGTCATCCCATCCAAGAGCTCTGATGGAGATGCACAACAAGATTCATGTTGTTTTCACACCTGCTAACACAATATCCATTCTGCAGCCCATAAATCAAAGAGTCATTTTGACTTTCAAGTCTTATTCTTTAAGAAATACATTTCGTAAGTCTATAGCTGCCATCGATGCTGACTTCTCTGACGGATCTGGGCAAAGTAAATTGAAATCCTTCTGGAAAAGAGTCACCATCCTAGATATCATTAAGAACCCTGGTGATTCAGAACTTTTCTAGTGGTCCAGTGGCAAAGACTCTGTGCTCCCAAGCAGGGTGCCTAAGTTTCATCCCTGTCAAGGGACTAAATCACTGATGCTGCAACTAAAGATCCCACATGCTGCAAATAAAATGTCCCGCATACCGCCTCAAAGATTGACAATTCTGAGTACCACAACAAAGACCTAACACTGCCAAATAAATTATTTTTGTTTGTACAAAAAAAAAAAAAATCATGATTCATGAGAAGAAGTCAAAATATCAATATTAACAAGGAGTTGGAAGAAGCTGATTCCAACCTTCATGGATGACTTTGAGGGGTTCAAGACTTCAGTGGAGGAAGTATCTGCAGATGTGATAGCAACAGAAGAGAACTAGAATTTAAACTGGGGCCTCTAGATGTGAGTGAACTGCAGCAATCTCATGATAAAACTCTTAACAGATAAGAAATTGCTTCTTATCAATGGGCACAGAAAGTTGTTTCTGGAGATGGAATCTATTCATGGTGAAGATGCTGTGAAGATTGTTGAAATGACAACAAAAGCTTTAGAATATTACATGAACTTAGTTGATAAAGCAGTGGCAGGGTTTGAGAGGACTGACTCCAATTCTGAAAGAAGTTCTATAGGTAAAATGCTTTCAAGCAGCATTGCAGGCTACAGAGAAATAATTCATGAAAGGAAGAGTCAATCAGCACAGCAAACTTCAATGCTGTCTTATTTTAAGAAATTGCCACAGCCATCCCGGCTTTCAGCAACCACCACTCTGATCAGCCGTGGACATGGAGGCAAGATTCCACCAGCAAAAAGACCACAACTTACTGAAGGCTCCGATGGTGATCAGCACTTTTTTAGCAACAGAATATTTTTAAATTAAGATAGATAGATTTCATAGATATGATGCTATTTATTGCACATTTAATAGACTACAGTATAGTGTAAACAACTTTTATATGCATTGAGAAGCCAAAAAACTCATGTAGTCACATTATCAAAGTGTTCTGGAACCAGACCCCCAGTATCTCCAAAGCGTACCTGTATTCTGAGTCACTTAGGCTGTGGCCAGTGAACAGCAGAGATCCCTTTGCCCTTGGCATCAAACTAGGCAGAGAGTGCTTTCTCTCCAGGTGAAAGAGAGGGGAGGGGGTGGCAGTTGCCAAAGCAGGATTCAAATCTTTAGGTCCTGGGCTTTAGGAGGCAGAGAGGAGGAGGTTTGGGAAGCTTTGGACTTCTGGAAGACAGAATTCCTGGGACATGGGGGCATGGGGAGGGGCTCGGCAATTTGGGCAGGGCCCAGAGGCCTATGGATGAGTCACAGGTCGATAGCTGGGCTCTGGGAACGACCAGAGAATGGCCTCTGAGACAGCAGGCTGACAGGTGGGATATATTTGCTCAAGAGATCAATATGTAATTCAAACCAGAGTTTTCCCTCCCTCTTCCCTCCCTCCCTCTTCCCTACAGAGAATTTAAATAGTGGGGAAAAACAAGCAGTCTTCACTGTGAATGAGATGGAAGGTCAGGATTGTGCTGATGTATCTCTGTGGGTGCTTCCCCCCATCCCTCCTGGGAAGGCAAGTGAGTCCAGAGAGGTTATCCCTGAGGAGCAGAAGGTAGCAGTGAGAGGAACACTCCCCCACACACTGGCCCTTGGTGGCCTGTGTGGAGACCAGTTAGGGACAGAAACCCTTGGTCTAGGCATCAGGAACCCGCAGAGGTGGTTTCCAGTGTCAATTATGATGGGCAATTGGTCAGCTTGCAGGGCATTAAAAAGATGTGCAGGAATTTCCCTGGTGGCTCAGTGGTTGAGAATCCGTCTTGCAATGCAGGGGGCATGGGTTTGATTCCTGGTCGGGGAACTGGGATCCCACGTGCAACAGAAAACACCACGGCTAGAGAGTCTTTGGGCCACAACCAAAGAACTCACGTGAAGGAACCAAGACTCAATGCAGCCAGATAAATAAATATTTTAAAAATAAATAGAAAGTAAAAGATGTGCAACTGTGAATGAAGACAAGCTGAACCCAGATTTACCTGGGGTTAAGTAGAGGGAGAAAAACCTGAAACTGACTTAATTCTTTGCAAAGGTAGCAGAAGGCTTGCTGGGAAGTCTAGAAAGGCAGGAAAACTTAAAAAGAAAAAAAAAACAGAGAGCGCCTAGATTCCCACAGTGTCCACAATGGGAATTGTAGCCCTGTGGCTTAAGGTATGAAGGGAAACAGATGTGCGTCCCTGACGCACAAGGGAGCCAAGAGGAGCAGGCAGACCCCAGAATGGATCCTTCTAAGCCCACAAAGAGAATGGATCCAACAGGAAAAGCTCTGAGAAATGGTGGCAACTAACTTGAGGGAGTCAGGGGGTTTCAAACAGAAGGTGACCATTGACCCAAGTCTTTAAGAATGATGGAGTAGGGTATAAGTGAGCCCAGCAGAACAAGGAAGGGTGGGCATTTAGGACAAAGGGACCAGCCTGGACAAAGACACAGGGGAGATCCGAGGTGGCGGAGGAAAGCAAACCACGCAAGGGAAACACCCCAGAGAAGAACGCAGACAGAGGTTTTCCCAGAAGAGGACCGAATCAGAAGGCATGAAGGCAGAGAACAGGAATTACAGGAGATCCCCACGTCCAGTTCAGTTCCTATTCTGTTCATGTCTGAACTCTATACAGAAACTGTGGAGCCAAAGAATAATACACTGTTAGGATCTGAATGTCCCTGAGAAATGTGAAAACTAAGACCAGAGAAGAAAATGAGTTTGCCCCAAAACGCACAGCTAGTTAAAGGCCAAGCCATTGGAACGCAGAAATTTGATTCTTTGAAACATAAGTGGCCTGGCCTGCAAACATCTAGAGAAATCTGCTTCAGAATTTAGCCTTCCTGTGACTTCCCTGGTGGTCTAATGGCAAAGAATCCGCCTGCCAATGCAGGGGACACCGGTTCGATCCCTGATCTGGGAAGATTCCACCTGCCACGGGGCAATTAAGCCCGTGGGCCACAACTGATGAGGCCAGTGCGCCCAGAGCCGCTACTCTGCAACAGGAGAAGCCACCGCAATGAGAAGCCCCCACGCCGCAATTAGAGAGTGGCCCCCGCTCGCTGCAGCTAGAGAAAGGCTGCACAGCAGCAAAGACCCAGCGCAGCCAAAATAAATAAATAATCCTATTTAAAAAATAACAATTTAGCCTCCCTTCAAAGGGCGCAATGTGGCTCTGCACGGGTCAAGGCAAGAGATCCCACACACGTATTACAGATGCTCTTTAGTGAGCACTGGAAACGCTGCTTCATGGACTGACTTCCTTTGTGAATAAATGCCAGTCTGAATGCAAAGTAAATTCCTAATTCTAAGGAGGGCCCAACCATCAGCCAGCCCACCCCGTATCTAAAGGGAGGCTCTTTGAGGGAGCTGCCACGGCTTGTTAGGCTAACAAGTGGCCACCTTCTTCTGTATCCAGGGATCCCAGTGCCCCTCTTTCTGCCTCCTAATAAGTAAGCAGTTTGGCCCTGGAAATGGAACGCAGAGACAGGCAGGGGCGGCTCTGGGGCTGCCGGCAGCATCGTCCTCATTCTCAGGGTGAAAGAGAGATGGTCCAGCCCCGGGTTTCTCAGACACGTGAGTGTGTGTGGGCAGATCCTATTAAATTGCAGAGTCTGGTGTGCAGGGCCTGAGACCCTGCATTTCTAAGCAGTTTCCGGCTGGTGCTGATGCCATGGCTTCTGACTGCACATTAATAGAGAAGCTCTGAGACCTGTGTGCTTGGGCCCCAGGAGAGGAGAAGTCGGGGTCACTGCAGACAACATACTATAGCAAAACTTTGTATCTTTCTCCCCAAACCTAACCTGACAGTGGGCCTGAAATTCTACCACTGGACTCACTTCTTTAGGGTTTACGTGGTGATGAACTTCACCGTTTTGTTTTGGAAGCGTAAATCCTACACAGTCCTTAATGCCTTGGCTCTACTCTACCTAGCGATCCACACTCATCACTGAACAGAACGCAGACACAGAAGAAAGGGCACGGGGACTCAGGGCTGGCATGCTCTGATGAGATGGGCAGGGGATAGGGCAGGCTTTCAGGCCTTGCACACCAAGGCCAGGCCCAGCTGTTTCTCAGACAGCAGGCCCAGAACAGGACTGAAATGCCGCTTCATTCACTCTGTTATTTTTCCTAGAGCTGTGTCCACAGGCAACCTCCGCAGGCCCCACTCTCACAGGCCCCATCATCTTAAATCAGGGATCTCCTTTTTTGGATGTCTCTAAGCCTAGATCACTGTCTCTAGAATTCAGCCTTTTCTGCCTTCAAGAGAGAAGGGAGAAGGCCCAGGATTTCTTGCCTTTTCCCACTGGAATGTGAGAAGCCCAGTGAGGCCAGCGTGCACCTCTGGTCTCCATCGTACCTTCAGCACTCAGAGGGGAGCCTCACACAAATAAGGGCCTAGAAATGCTTGTCGAGTGAATCAACGCTTGCCCACCAAGGTCTCTCTCCATCAGTCTCCCTAAAGGGGAAAGCAACTGCGATGGTTGACCGACCTAACTGACTGGGGCAGAGACTTGGATTACTGTGATGTTGACTGTTCATGGGGTTCTCAGGGCAAGAATACTGGAGTGGTTTACCCCTCTCTCCTCCAGTGGACCACATTTTGTCAGAACTCTTCCCTGTGACCCATCAGTCTTGGGTGGCCCTGCATGGCATGGCTCATAACTTGAGTTACTCAAGTCCCTTCACCACTACAAGGCTGTGATCCATGAAGGGGGATTGAATCCTAGGACTTGAGAACTGGGAAGGAAAGAATTCTTATTGCTGAATATCTAAGATGCTTGATCCTAGAACTCAAATACTTACTTTAAGGATGAAGAAACTGAAGCCCAGAGAGAGGAAGAAATTCCCCCAAGATTACACAGCATGCTTGTGGCAGAAGCAGACAGACACCCCTGCCCCCCTGCGCCCCCCTCCCACCGCCCAGGTCTGTGACTTCTAGTTCAAAGTATTGTCTACTTCAATTTATATAGACAGGCATTCATTAGCTGCTATTCACTGAGCAACTACTGTATTTCAGGAACTGTGTTAGACACTAAAGATCTAGAATAAATCAGAAGACAAATCCCCTGACCTTATGAAGCTTAAATTCCAAAGGAGACAGAAATAAGCCCATAAACCAGTAAATAATTTCAGAAAGGGATGGAAGCTATGAAGGAACTAAACCTGGCTAATAGGGTGTGAAATGTGTAGAGTGTGCATTGGGAGCAGGGGGCCGGGGTGCCCAAAGAAAAGCTGAATCATCTGAAGCTGTTACCTGAGAGTGCTGCCCCACCTCTAGTGTCTGATTCCTCACTCCCGCATGCCGTTCTGCATCTTCTCCACGTTCTTCCTCCTATGCTCACACTGCTCTGAAGTCACCCTCAGGCCACTGTCATCCCATCATCTCCCAATCACCATGACTATCTCCCCAGCCCCCAGTCTTGCACCCAGAGTCCAGGCCGAGGACAGCCTCAGTCCCCCAGGTGCCTCCTGCAAGGCCAGAGCTGGAAAAGACTGTGGTGCTCTTCTTAAAGTCCAAATCCCCCCATTTTACAGGAGAAGGTTTTGCCCAGAGAGGGCAAGTGACCTACCCAAGGTCACGCAGGAGTTGGCGGAATTCCTACCTTCTTGTTTCCCCCTGCGTTTTCTCCTCTGTTCCCTGCCCACCCTCCAGGAGTCATCGGGGGTCTCAAGGAACGTTCAGCAGGCTTTTACCCTTGGTCCCCTGCCCCCGGCCCCCAAGAGACAAGAGACACAGAGCTGGATGCAGTCTCTCTGCCACCTTGTGGCTGCTCTCCAGAATATCGCCTGCCCCGGCTGGCACTTTGGAAAAGCAGCCACAGAATTCTCACTCTGACCTTGCCTTTCCTCCCTGTACCTGCAACTTCTGGCAAAATAGCTCTGCCCACGTAGACACTCAGCACTAAGAAGGAAGCCAGGGCTTCGGGGCCTGCCCCTTCCTGATCTGGATGGGCCACAGCAAGGCCCCTTCTCCCACCTGTGCTTTCTTTCTCTTCTGTAAAATGCGGGCAACAGTGTCTTCCCACCCACCTTACAGGGCAGTCGTTCCGTGGGAACGGGTCACAGATGTGTTACTGTTCTGAGAGGTTGAAGGTTGTCACCAACGCCCCTTCTCAGTCACTTAGCAGACACGCTCAACCACCTGGAAGTCGCCTGAAATAAGTGGTATGAGAAGTGGACTTCCCTGACAGTCACCTGGAGGTGCAGAAGGCGCATTTGCAGAGAACAGGTGTCTTTGTGGCTTGCAGTGGGCTTAATCCTTCCCATGGCCACCTGTCTGGCCTCTGTCGGGATGCCTGTCTGTGATACGGGGAAGGGACAGTATCTAAGTGGGCTTCCCAGGTGGCACTTATGGTAAAGAACCCGCCTGCCAATGCAGGTAGACGTTAAGATACACAAGTTCTACCCCTGGGTTAGGAAGATCCCCTGGAGGAGGGCCCAGTCACCCTCCCCAGTATTCTTGCCTGGAGAATTGCATGGACAGAGGGGCCTGGTGGGCTACAGTCCATAGGGTCACAAAGAGTTGGACACGACTGAAGCAGCTGAGCACACACGAACAGTATCTGAGTACTTCCTGCAGCTCCCAGTGCCAGGCTCTGTGGTGAAGCAGGTGCCCCCAGGGGTGCCAGGCGCTGTCTGCGCTCCGCCCGTGCCCCCTGCCTTTACCCCATTAGTGTATCCTTTGTCTGGGGTTTTTTATTTTCTGCACACTAAGGTCCACTTTGCCATCTGATGGTAGGTCAGAAATTCCTGGAAATAAACGCCACCCCAGAGCAGCTGTCTCTCATTCCCGTGTCTAGGGGGAAGTGGTGGATTAGTAACCCAGCTCCCTCACCCCACAGGCAGGGTAACTCTGACTCCCTGGCTCCCAGGGCCACCCCCCAGGACTGAATCCCATTCACTGCTTGGGTTGCTGACTTGATAACAACCCTCTTATCTGTACTTCCCTACGCTCCTCCTGGAGTTTCCCTCACAAGTCAACAGCGTATCTGCATTCAGTCCTCATCTCAGAGTTGGATTTGGGAGAAACTTAAGCCGAAACACCAGGATAATCGCAAACATCCTTGTTTGAGTATCCATCCTTCGCTCCCTGAGGGCGTTGTGCAGCATCCTTTGGGTGCGGTCAGGAGCCAGGATAGGGCGGTTCGGAAAGGATCTGGCTGCTGCCGCAGAAGCCCGAGCTGCAAGGGAGCCTAGGAGTTGCAGGGAGACTTGTCCAGAGACCATCCTCACTGTTCAGAGGAGGAAAATGATGACTGAGACTAAGGCGAAGGAAATGTATGAAGAGGAAAAGAAATTAAAAGACAGATTTCACCAATAAATCAGTACACCCATGAACAACAGAAAAATAAGTGCTGAGAGGCGGGAGTTTGTAAGAGAAACCGAACAGTAACTTACCATCTAAGGATAACAGAACAAAAATATAAAACTTCCTTGATCCCCAAAGATGTAAAGATATGTTTAATTCTTCACCCCCTTGCAAAAGAGAGAGTGATTTAAAATGAGGACACTGAAGGACATTCTCTTTCTTTCTCTACACACACATACACACACTTATTTATGGAAAATACAAAGGACACAGGAACTTGTTAAGCTATACCTCAAGGAGATAATCAGCAAAATTCAGACTGCATGAAGCTCTCCAGGACAAATGACCCAAATTATTTATAAAATTGGATAGCGATGAAAAGACGGAAGGGAGCATACAAAGTAAAAGGAATTTAAGAGACACTAAGCCAGTCACAGTGTGTGGCTCCTGCTGAATCCTGATTCAAAAAAATGAAAAAATATTTTCTCAAGTCAGTCATGAAAATATAAATATCAACTGCATATTTTATTATTTTAAGGAATTGATAAAAAATACTAGGAGTGATGATGATAAGATGATTATATTTTTTGAAAGGAGTCTTTACCTTTTACAGAAAAATGCTGAAATATTTATAGGCAAAATTATAGGATGGCTGGGGTTCCTTTCAAGACAATCTGCAAAGGGGGAGTGGGTAAAGTAAGATGAAGTAAAATTCACTGCATGATGATGCATTGAGTCTGGTGGTGGATACATTGGTTTTCTTATATTTTTACTCTTAGAGATGTCTGAAAATGGTCCATAAAGATGCTTACTGAAACAAGAAGAAATAAGATTTGAGAAATGTCTTGGAAGTAGCATTGATTTCATATATTATTGGATGATGTGGGACCAGAGTGAGATCCATACACCTAGACCAAACAGCCAGGCCTGATGTAGGACCAAGAGGAAACTAGAAGCGTCTAGAACAACACCCAGGTCTCTGGCTTGTGGACTCTTCACATGGTGGCTGTATTAGCTGGGTCTGGCTGCAATAATAAGATGGCATGCACTGGTAAACCACAGGGGTTTATGGGTTCACAGTTCTGGGGGCTGAGAAATACCAGGTGAAGGTCCAGCAGGATGGTTTCTGGTGAGAATTTTCTTCCTGGTTTACAGATACCACCTTCTCAATATGTTCTCACGTGTGGGACAAATTGAGAGCACAGCACTGACATATACACACTGCTGCTGCTGCTGCTAAGTCGCTTCAGTCGTGTCTGACTCTGTGCGACCCCATAGATGGCAGCCCACCAGGCTCTCCCGTCCCTGGGATTCTCCAGGCAAGAATACTGGAGTGGGTTGCCATTTCCTTCTCCAATGCATGAAAGTGAAAAGCAAAAGTGAAGTCGTTCAGTCGTGTCCAACTCTTAGCGACCCCATGGACTGCAGCCCACCAGGTTCCTCTGTCCATGGGATTTTCCAGGCAAGAGTACTGGAGTGGGGTGCCATTGCCTTCTCCAATAGACACACTACCATGTGTGAAATAGATGGCTAGCGGGAAGCTGCAGTGTAACATAGGGCGCTCAGCCTGATTCTCTGTGATGCCCCAGGGGAGTGGATGGGGGCGGAGTGGAGGGAGGGAGACTCAAGAGGGAGGGAATACTTATGACTGATTCACAGTGTGGTACAGCGGAAACTAACGCAACATTGTAGAGTAATTGTCCCTCAATCAAGAAAATAAAAAAGGTTTTTTAAAATAAATTATCTGGATTTTTTTTTTTTTTAATGCATTCTCACATGGCAGAGAAAGAGCTCTGGTTCCTCTTCCTCTTCTTAGAAGGACACCAATCCTATTGGATTATGGCCCATTCTTCATTGTTATTTGGTCTCTAAGCCATGTCTGACTCTTTATGATCCCATGAACCATAGCCTGCCAGTCTTCTCTGTCCATGGAATTTCCCAGGCAAGAAAACTGGAGTGGGTTGCCATTTCCTACTCCAAGGGATCTTCCCGAACCAGAGATCAAACTCGTATCTCCTGCAGGTAGATTCTTCACCACTGAGCCACCTGAGAAGCCCAGGACTCACTCTTAGGAACCTGGCTCAGCTCAGTTCAGTTCAGTTCAGTTCAGTATTGGAACCAGTCTGTTCTTCCATGTCCAGTTCTAACTGTTGCTTTCTGACCTGCATACAGGTTTCTCAAGAGGCAGGTCAGATGGTCTGGTATTCCCAATTACCCGCTAAAGACCGTATCTCCAACTATGATCAAATTAAGAGTAGGACTTCAATATAGGAATTTGGAGGGGATACAATTCACTCCATTTGTTGAGACGGGAAAGATTGGGGAAGAACAACAGGGGAAGGCAGAGCTGTCCTTGTCACACGGTGAGGACGTCTAGATTTCCAAATAACACAAAGCTGACTAAAGCCACAGGTGCCCAGAATCATAATGAAGCTGTAGAAAGAAGAAACCCAGCAGCACTGATTCAGGGCCCACCTACCTTAACCAGAAACTGTGCTTAGTGCTCCTTAAGCATCATCTCATTTAATTACCTTATGTTCCTCTTTTTCCAGATGAGAAAACTGAAGCACATAAACGTCACTCGCCAGGTCATTTCCCCAGAGCTGGTCCACGGTGGAACCAGGGTCTGTCTGATGTAAGAACCCATGCTTTGTTTTCACTCTGCCTCAGCAGAGGTCTGACTTTAGGGTCCTGGGGGGTCTGCACTGGAATCCTGATTTTATCATTTACTTGCTGAGTGGCCTGAATGCAATTTCTCAGAACTCAGTATCCTCCTCTATAAAATCGGGGTTATAATATTAACCTCACGAGACTTCAAAGAGGCTCAGATAAGGTAGTACATGGGCAGGGCTTGCCACAGAGTGAGCACTTAAAGAAGGCAGCTGCTATTGTTATTAATCCTATTTTTCCTATTTACCTTCATTTCTCCTAATTACCTTTCTCTGGAAGTTTCCAGGAGTGTTACACCTCTTATATTACTGATACTGCTAAACCCACTTGAATATATTTATCATCCTTCCCACAAACTCACAGTCTGGGGTGTCCTTTGGGGAGGGATGTGGACAGGATGGGCAGGGCAAGACCTTTGTGACTCATTTTTCCTTTATCTCATGCCTGACAATCTAGGGCCGCCAACCAGGATAAGATGATCACATGACCAGAATTTCTCAGACACCTGGTTTCATGTGTTAACCTCACTGTCAAACCTTGTGTCTCCATCTCAGGGCTCATGCCATGTTCTGAGTAGTGATCAGTAACGTGAATTTCTACCAAGGCAGCTCAGTGGATGTCCTGCCCCGTGCAGACCTTCCAATCCTCACTGATCAGTGTTGCAGGAAGAAGTGGCTGTTTCTCAGCACAAGGCCGCACAAACATCCCTGAGTGGTCAACGTCCGGGGTCAGTTCAAACCAGCTCTCTGTCATTGAGCTGAACACACCCCATCTCTGGACCTTGGCCCTCACCTTGAAGGCTGCATGAATGTAGCTCTCAGGGCCTCATCAGCCCCAAGGGTTGAAGATGGTTTGGGTTAAGCTTAGGTAGGCTCCCACATTGATTTTTACATGAGATGAGATGAGGACAAGGAATAGCTCGTCTATATAGCTGAAGGTCGACCTCATCCACCAGCCCACCTACCCAATCCTAAAAATGTGCCAGCTTCTCCATCAGAAAAAAAACCTAGGAAGGTGAAAAGAAGATTTATAATTCCTTGCAATTCTCCTTGAGGACTTTGCAGCATGGATTTTCTGTGCAATTACCTACAGGGAACACAAGAGATTAGAAATGCAGGGAGTGTTCTGGGTGTCGTGCCAAAGTCCTTCCACGTGAGTGATGAGGTTTAGAAAGAAAAAGAGAGAGTTTAGTTCCCATTTACCCAGGGCCTGTTAGGTGCCTAGCACTGTGCCCCAAATTGATTTAAAATATGCAAACATTGTCCATGCCTAGCTCAATCAGCTTGGAGGGCTATCACAAGATACTATAGGCTGGGGGGCTTAAACAACAAACACTCATTGTTCACAGCTCTGGAGGCTGTAAGACTGAGATCAGGGTACCAGCAGACAGGTTTTGGTGAGGGCTCCCTTCCTGGTTTGCAGACAGCATCCCTCTTCTTATGTCTTCAGAGGGTGGATAGACAAAGCTCTAGTTTTTTCATCTTCTTAAAAGGGCTCTAATCCCATCAGGCAGGCTCCACTCATGATGCCATCTAACCCTAATTCTCTCCCAAAGACCCCACTCCCAAATACTATCACACTGGGGAGTAGGCCTTCCCTGGTGGCTCAGTGGTAAAGAATCCACCTGCCAGTGCAGGAGACTTGAGTTTGATCCTTGATCCAGGAAGATCCCACAGGCCACGGAGCCACGAAGCCCATGCACCATGACTAACGAGCCTGTGCTCTAGAGCCCAGGAGCTACAGTTACTGAGCCCAAGTGTTGCAGCTACTGAAGTCCGTGAGCCTGGAGCCTGTGCCCCACAACAAGGGAAGCCACCACAGTGAGAAGCCCGTGCGCTGCAACTAGGAAAAGCCTGCAGCCAACAAGGAAGACCCAGCGTAGCCAAAAATACAAATTTTTTAAAAATCTAAAATATTCATCGGAAGCTTCTCCCACCAGACTATAGGAACCAAAAGCAAGGCTTTCTGCTCAGGGGGGCAGACTGCTGTCCGCAACTGAGGCAGAGAGTGGGGTGCTAGGGTGTAGCACCCAGGGGCCAGTTCACAGAAGCCTCCCTCCCCTACCTGCCTCTAAAACCCAGCTTCTCTCCACCGCAGACCACGATCTTTTGAGTTCACATCACTGAGTCCCAGTGGTAACATACAAAACACCATGATTAAGTGCTTTCAAGGAGTGCGCTGGAGCAACCAGACACCTCGGGCCAAAACAAAACTTCCAAGTTCTGCTAAAGGTTACAGCCAAGGTTGAGGGGCTCCTGCCACTTGAAAGTGTTGGCTTCAGTATTGATGGTAAATGGAAAAACCTCTAGGTCACAGCTGAGATTCGAGACAAGGAGACTTGGGGCAGGGATGGAAGCAAAAGCATCAGGTTAGGTGAGAATCTGTGCCAGGTGTGAGAAGTTCAGGCAAGGGCCGCACTCAGACTACTATTTCAAAAGCAATTACAAACAGAACTCTTTAAGATGTTTTAAATGTGTGGGTGGGTTTCTTCTCCCTCCCAGCACACAACTGCATCCCTGGGCAGCTGTCCTTGTTCCTATAACAAATCCATAAGACCAAAAATGGGTTCAAAAGAATATATAAAATCGCATTCTACCAGCCCCAGAGAACTCAAATCATTCTCATTCTTGCAAAAGCACCAGCAGACACCCCCTCTCACTTACAGGAAAGAAAACTGAAGCTAAGTGTTTAAGGGGCTTTTCCAGATTTGCACAGGTCCTCATCACCAGGCCAAAACAGGTGTTCTAACAGGAAGCTCCTACCTGGAACTTCTCTGTGCCTCCTCTTAGTTAACACCAAACATCACATATTCAAAGGAGAAATTAGAAGTGAGGCTGAAAAACAAAGCAACAGAAACAATGACCACGAGCGGGACATAAAAATAAAGAAGCAAGACTTCCCTGGTGATACAGTGGATAAGAATCCACCTACCAATGCAGGGGACATGGGTCCAGTCCCTGGTCTGGGAAGATCCCACATGCCAAGGAGCAATTAAGTCCGTGTCCACAACCGCTGAATCCACACTCTGGAGCCCACGAGCCACAGCTACTGAGCCTGCAAGCTGCGACTACGGAAGCCCCAGTGCCTGGGGCCCGTGCTCCACAGGAAAAGCCACCGCAGTGAGAAACCTGTGCACTGCAACGAAGAGCAGCCCCCGCTGTTCCAACTCGGGAAACCCGAGGCAGCAGGGAAGACCCAGTGCAACAAAAATATATATAAATAAATAAGTTTTTTTATAAAGAAATATCTTCTGTTTAAAAAAGAAAAGCAGGTTATGCAAAAGCTTGCAAGACTGACCAACTCTCGAGCATGGCCAGCTGGCCAGAGAACTTACTTTGCAGGCCCACAAGGTCTTCACTGACTCTGGTGTGACCTGTAGGGGAGCAGCTGGAATCCACACACTGTCTAGTGGTAGAGAAGTGAGGAGTAGGAAGAAAAACAGGGTTCAGCCAGAAGCAAGTGAGAGCCCCTGGGGGCCTGTGTGCAGTCCCTTCTGCAGGCTGGCCCTTGACCCAGCATCCCCATCCAGGGAGGAGGAGGGCACTGCAGGGGCCATGCACCTGGAGATCCAGGGACACTTGAGCCACCTGTCAGGGGCATAAATCACCGTAAACCTAGCAATGCAGGGGAAGAGAGGCCGGCCCGCCGGGAGAACCAGGGCAGGATGGTGGCCGCTTTCTGATGGCTGTGGGGTTTACACCACTGTGCGGCGGGGGATATGGAGACTGGCCCACAGTACACCCTGAAAATTGCAAAGGCCCTGCCAAGACCAGGCTCCAGTGGCTTCTGCTGTTGGTACCAGTGGTCCAGGCTCTTTACCAAGGGGCCGAGACACTCAAGTGGCCCTGGTGACAGGGGGCATATGGGCAAAGTGGAGACCATGCTGTCTAAGGAGAACCAAGTCAGTATCCTGACTGTGATACCAAGGCTGTGGCTTCAGTGTTGACCCAGGAAAGTGGGGTCTGTCAAATCAGCCAATACATTTGAAGTAAACCAAAGCAGTGCAAAAATATTTTAATAGCTTCTGGAGCGGGCCACCATGGCTCAGGCCATGTGAGGGGTCCAAGGTATTGGTGTGGTCTCAGGGCCTGGGCAACCTGGGCAACCAGGTCTCAGGGCCTGGGAAAACCAATCTCTTTGCCTCTGAGATTTTGGAGGCAAAGCAATCACTACCTTTTAAGGACTTTTGTGCATGGCGCCAGCGGTCCTGGCCCCTCGCGGAGGACTCCGTCCTTGGTGTGGCCTCAGAGATGGACATCATAGAGGAAGGGTGGGGCCCAACTCACAGGATTGACAGATCAAATACTAGATGTCAAATGTGAATTTGAGATAAACAACAAAGGATGATATAGACCATACTTATAAGATTATTCGTTGCTCATCTAAAATTCAAATAGAACTGAGCATCCGGCATTTTTATTTGCTAACTTTGGTGACCTGAGGTCCTAGCAGCACAGAGAATGTGGAGTCAGCACCAGAGGCCCTGCCAAGCTGGAGTCCCCAGTGTGGCCATGGTGATGTGGGAAAAGCACCAGGCAAGGCACTTCCCTAGTGGTCCAGTGGTTAAGACTTTGCCTTCCAATGCAAGGGTGTGAGCTCAATCCCTGGTCAAAGGAATTAAGATCCCACATGCCTCGCATCCAAAAAACCCAAACATAAAACACAAACAATATTGTAATACATTCAATAAAGACTTTAAAAATGGCCCACATAAAAAAAAAATCTTAAAAAAAGAAGTCCCAAGGCCACCCAGGGACACTCTTCTGCAACCCTGCTTGAATGAGGCACAGGTAGGATTTACACTGTCTAGTAGGCGAATTTTTAAAAGTATGAAGAAATACAGGAAATTAATTTTAATATGTTTTATTTAGCCCAGTATATCCAAAATGTTGTTCTGTCAGCACGTAATCAATAAACCAGTATTAATGAGTTGTTTTACATTCTCTTTTTAGGACTAAGGCTGTGAAACCTGGTGTGCAAATTAACAGCCCTTCTCAATCTGAACAGTGAATTTTCAATGGCTTCAGGGTATGGCAGAACAGACCCAGATCCCTTGCTGAGGGTCCTAGGCATTGGTGTGGTTCTGCGATGTGAGAGAGGTAGGGTGACTAGGGCATCAGGCAACCAGTCAATTCTAAGAACCAAGGCAGTTTGGGGACCACTTTTGTACAACTCCTGGGCTTTCACTGGAGGCCCAGCCCATTGCCAAGAGTCTGATGCTTTGGGGTAACTCCAGGGATGCGGGGGATGAGAGGTGCCAAGGCAGAGCTTGTGTGCATGCTAAGTCGCTTCCACTGTGTCTGACTCTTTGCAACACCGTGGTCTGTAGCCTGCCAGGCTCCTCTGTCCATGGGATTCTCCAGGCAAGAATACTGGAGTGGGCTGCCATGCCCTCTTCCAGGGGACCTTCCCAACTCAGGGCGATCAAACCCGCTTCTCTTACGCTGGCAAGTGTGTTCTTTACCACTAGCACCAACTGGGAAGCCCCCAAGGCAAGCTTAGTTCCTCTCTAATGGTTTAGGAGCTAGCACTACAGGCCCAGGTCCCCTGCCAAGGGTCTGAGATGGTGGAGTGGGGAACAGGGCTGGGCACTCAAATAATATCTGTGAGAAAACCCAAATAATACAGTTCCAGGCAAGAGTACTGGAGTGGGGTGTCATTGCCTTCTCCAAGTAATACAGTAATTATCCTCTAACGACTGCAGTGGCTGCCCCAGAAATTAGGCCCTGGGCCACAGAGCTGAAGCCTTGAGAAGTCATGATGCTATGGGTCGGAGGGTGGGAGAGGTGGTAACCAGCCAACTTATATGGTCTGGAAAGAACCAGGGCACATGGTTAGTTCTGAGGCTGGCACCCTGCCAAGGGTCTTAGATATTGATATTGTCCACTTGACATGAAGAAAAGGGAAAGGTGGGCAGCAATTCACTCTAAGAAGTAAATCCAAGGTGATGCGGCCTGGAGTGTGGGGCTGGGCAGCTGCTATGGTCACTTTCACTCTCTGCTCAAGCTCCACCCGCCAGAGCCACCAGGCTCCTCCTGCCTGGATCTGTGCTCCTCGTCCTGAGAGGGGTGGGTGGCAGCTGGGCATTGAGAGTGCTACTGGCACGATGGCCCTCCTCCAAGCAGACAGTTCAGTTCAGTTCAGTCGCTCAGTCTTGTCCGACTCTTTGCGACCCCTTGAATCGCAGCACACCAGGCCTCCCTGTCCATCACCATCTCCTGGAGTCCACTCAGACTCACGTCCATTGGGTCCGTGATGCCATCCAGCCATCTCATCCTCGGTCGTCCGCTTCTCCTCCTGCCCCCAATCCCTCCCAGCATCAGAGTTATTCCCATGAGTCAACTCTTCACATGAGGTGGCCAAAGTACTGGAGTTTCAGCTTTAGCATCATTCCTTCCAAAGAAATCCCAGGGCTGATCTCCTTCAGAATGGACTGNTGCATATAAGTTAAATAAGCAGGGTGACAATATACAGCCTTGACATACTCCTTTTCCTATTTGGAACCAGTCTGTTGTTCCATGTCCAGTTCTAACTGTTGCTTCCTGACCTGCATACAGATTTCTCAAGAGGCAGGTCAGGTGGTCTGATATTCCCATCTCTTGAAGAATTTTCCACAGTGTATTCTGATCCACACAGTCAAAGGCTTTGGCATAGTCAATAAAACAGAAATAGATGTTTTTCTGGAACTCTCTTGCTTTTTCCATGATCCGGCGGATGTTGGCAATTTAATCTCTGGTTCCTCTGCCTTTTCTGAAACCAGCTTGAACATCTGGAAGTTCATGGTTCACGTACTGCTGAAGTCTGGCTTGGAGGATTTTGAGCATTACTTTACTAGCATGTGAGATGAGTGTAATTGTGCAGGAGCTTGAATATTCTTTGGCATTGCCTTTCTTTGGGATTGGAACGAAAATTGACCTTTTCCATTCCTGTGGTCACTGCTCAGTTTTCCAAATTTGCTGGCATATTGAGTGCAACACTTTCACAGCATCATCTTTCAGGATTTGAAATAGCTCAGCTGGAATTCCATCACCTCCACTAGCTGTATTCATAGTGATGCTTTCTAAGGCCCACTTGACTTCACATTCCAGAATGTCTGGCTCTAGGTGAGTGATCACACCATCGTCATTATCTGGATCATGAAGATCTGTTTTGTACAGTTCTTCTATGTATTCTTGCCACCTCTTCTTAATATGTTCTGCTTCTGTTAAGTCCATACCATTTCTGTCCTTTATCGAGCCCATCTTTGCATGAAATGTTCCCTTGGTGTCTCTAATTTTCTTGAAGAGATCTCTAGTCTTTCCCATTCTGTTCTTTTCCTCTATTTCTTTGCATTGATTGCTGAGAAAGGCTTTCTAATCTCTTCTTGCTATTCTTTGGAACTCTGCATTCAGATGCTTCTATCTTTCCTTGTGAAATTATCTCTTTTTTCTCTTTGTTTCCCTTGTTACGTAGATTCCTATAAGTTTTCCTCTACTTTGCCTCTGGCCCTCAAGGCCTAAAATGTTTGCCAAGTCCTGCTCTGTTCAATGACTTTCAAGGGTCAGAAGTCTTCCAGAGGGCAAGGTCCCTGCCAGGGACCCAGGCACCAGGGCAGCTCCTGAGATATGCGAGGACGAGGCCAGACAGCCAGCACACCAAGAGGAGCCAAGACAGCTGTGCTGACCTCCAGCGCTTTCTGGACTGGCAGAAGATGCCAGCCTTCCTGCCAAGATTTGATCCACAGGATGGGGGCGGGGAGGGGGTGGTGCAGGGCATGGTCTCAGCCCCAGGCGACAATGTAGCTCCTGATGATGGTGCCACTGAAGGGTGAGTGAAGACCCTTCCTGAGGACAGCCTCCCTCTCCTGGCTGTTTCCAGAAGGTGAGTGGAGTCAAGCAGACAGAAAGATTTCATTCTCTGGTCACTGTAAAAAATGAATGTGTAAGAGGCCCCCACTGACCGTAACCACATAGATGTGAATCACATCATGGCCCATGTTTTGTTAGTCTGCAAAGCCAGTGAGTGGAGGATAGCAGAGTGGCCCCTGCCCTTGTCACATGGTCCTGAGATAGAAGCAAGCCGTGGGTGTGCGTTCTAAACTAGGGGCTTGGGACATACCCATGGCTTAGAACTAGGGCTCCTTGGAAGGAAGGCTATGACAAACCTAGACAGCATATTAAAAAGCAGAGACATCACTGTGCCAACAAAGGTATGTAGAGTCAAAGCTATTGTTTTCCCAGCAGTCATGTATGGATATGAGAATTGGTCCATAAAGAAGGCTGAGCACCAAAGAAACAGTGCTTTCAAACTGTGGTGCTGGAGAAGACTCTTGAGAGTCCCTTGGACTGCAAGGACATCAAATCAGTCCATCCTAAAGGAAATCAACCCTAAATATTCATTGGAAGGACTGTTGTTGAAGCTGAAGCTCTAGTACTTTGTCCACCTGATGCAAAGAGCCAGCTCACTGGAAAAGACCCTGATGCTGGGAAAGATTGAAGGCAAGAGAAGGTGGCAGCAGAGGATGAGATGGTTGGATAGCATCACTGACTCAGTGGACATGAATTTGAGCAAACTCCAGAAGATAGTGCAGGAATCCGGTGCACTGTAGTCCATAGGGTTGCGAAGAGTGGGAGACAACTTGGCGATTGAACGACAATATAGTTGATTAACAATGTGTTAGTTTCAGGTGTACAAAAAAGAGATTCAGTTTTTTATATATATATGTGTATATATATTTCAAATTGTTTTTCCAGTTAGGCTATTACAGAATGTTGAGCAGGCTTTCCTGTGCTATACAGTAGGTCCTTGTTGGTTATCCATTAAAAATATAGCAGTGTGTACATATATACAACAGAATATTACTCAGTTGTTAAAAAGTAGGAAATAATGCATTTGCAGCAGCAAGGATGGATCTAAGATTGTCATACTGAGTGAAATTAGTCAGACAAAGAAGGAGAAATACTGTTTAGGATTGACAGGAGTCCTTTTGCTCAATGCTTGCTAGTCACACCTACTCTCTTACCCTTGACCTTGGAAATATTTATGAGAGAGATGGCCTAGGTCCCCTGGTGGAAAATGAGGCCAAAATGTCATGGATTCATCTATCACTGAAGTGAAGTGAAGTCGCTCAGTCATGTCCGACTCTTTGCGACCCCGTGGATTGTAGCCCACCAAGCTCCTCTGTCCATGGGGTTCTCCAGGCAAGAATACTGGAGTGGGTTGCCATTTCCTTCTCCAGAGGATCTTCCCAACCCAGGAATCGAACCCACGTCTCCCGCATTGCAGGCAGGCTCATTAACCTCTGAGCCACCATCTATAGCTACTGAATAGAATTGACTGAAGCCAAAGAAGAGGAAATAGAAATTAATTATACTAAATAGATATATTTCTTTAAATACTGCAAAATCTGGTACCTCTATGTGCATCTCTAGGTTTGGCATAAATATCCAATGATGTCAGGCTTTTGTAGACAAATCATTTTGTGCATTTGAACTCCTTTGGAGCACTTTTGGCACCAAGCCGAGTGCCTCAAACAACTATGAAATTCTCACAACTGATGATCACAATTACCCTTTTTCCTTTTTAAACATGAAATCTTTGGAATGCAACATCTGCTTGTTGTATAAGACCTTCTTCACGCCTGGGTTCCCACTGCTTTTTTTTAGGACCATTCCCTCATCAGTTTGGAAGTTGTGCAGTCTCTAAGAATCTCATCATGGTTGTCACATGTGCTCCATCGAAGTTTGTTTGTGATTTATTGTCCAAGTTTATAAGGTTTGCTTTTATTAAAGCTCTCAGAGATAGCATGAGTTCTTTCTGAGTGTAAAAACTTTCTATCCAGACTGATCACTGAATATTTGACATTCATGCATGTGAAGAAGTACTGCTGTGAAATCTGCATTTGACAGCCATTATAAGAGGTTCCTAAGATGTTTTTGGTCCACAGCTTCCTATATGCTGATTCTCTGGCTTTCCTTTCTGTTAAATCACAGAATGGTCTTGTTATTGATGTTCAGTCACTCAATCATGTCTGATGCTTTGCAACCCCATGGAGTGCAGCACACCAGGCTTCTCTGTCCTTCGCTGTCTCCTGGAGTTTGCTCGGACCTATGTGCATTGAGTTGATGATGCCATCCAGCCATCTCATCCTCTGTTGCCCTCTTCTCCTCCTGCCCTCAATCTTTCCCAACATCAGGGTCTTTTCCAAAGACTCAACTTCGCATCAGGTGGCCAGAATATTGGAGCTTCAGCTTCAGCATCAGTCCTTCCAATGAATATTCAGGGTTGATTTGCTTTAGGATTGACTGGTTTGAATGGTCTGGCTGTAGCAAAATGAACAGCAAATCTCCCACAACAACACGTTCCTCCGAGGAGTGATCTGCCCTGGTTGTTGGTTAATAAAATGCCTTTTCTTTTATTAAGACAGTTTTTCTCCAGTACAGATTAATACATCCATTTCCCTTGTGTCTCAAATATTTAACTTCAGATATCTCAAGATAATAATTCATTAAGCTTTGGAATGAACAGCCAAGTAATCGAAGACAGTCTAAGCATTTTTCAAAACCGTGATCTAAAGTTGCTATGCCATCAATGTAGGGAATGTAATAATGTAATGATTCAGCTAATGATTTAGTGCCCACTGTAAGGATTTTTCAGGCCAGGTAGAATGTGAACACTCTGGAGCATTAGATTATGTGAGAGGTGGGTGTGAAGCAGGGCCAAGTAGCTCACATGTTGGTGCCTTTAAGCTCCATACAAACACATCTTCATACATCTAAGTCTTACAGCTACACTTGGCAGTAAATGACCTACAGGCACATCAAATACAATGGCTAAGGAAACAGTATATAGAGAAATTGTGTAGTGTTATTGATGCCTTTTCGTCAAGGTCTAGTCAGGAAAATAGCAGCAGTTTGTTAAAGACTTGGTTAGCAGTTACTAGGGAGTTTCAAGAGACTGGTGAGGCTGGTTCTGGCAACATGGAAAGAACTGGAACCAAGGACTCCCAGCTGGGGCGAGCAACAGTGGCTGGAATGACAGTCATAGCAATCAGACTCAAAATATCGAACTAGTCCCTGGCACAGTCTCAGCCTTCTGGTCACCTTCTAGTGCCCCCTAGTGGCAGAACCTAAGAAGGCGCTAGCTGGCAAAGGAGAAAGACAGTTTGCCCAGCACAGCAAAGTGTAGGAAGGTTGGTCAAGAAGTTAGAAAAAGAGTTTAATAATCCAAACAAGATGTGTGTGCATCTTATGCACGATTTAAATGTAGGAGAGAGAAGTGAAGTAGTAGGTTAGGTTTACTGTGTGTGGCTTATTACCATGACTTATCCTAGAAGCTCTCTTAAATTTAGGAATTAAATCTATTTTGCCCACTTTGTGTTCCAAGATTTTTTTTTAATCATCCCTTCAGTCACATATCATAAGTCTTACTACAAGTTGAAACTTATTGAGCTTTAAACCAATACAGTAAAATAATTATTCTGGGGTTACAGAAAAAATTCTCAGACTAGGCTCATGCTAACATTCTACAGAAAGCCTAACCCTGCTCTTTTGGGGAGGTAGTTACACATTTGGAAATGACAGCTACCGAGACCCAGGTGCTGACAGGAAGCCAAATTGCCCTTTAGAATTATCTTTTCTGCCACCTCCCAGTACTTTGCCACTTATCTAAAAGAAGATAAAATAATAGGCTCTTTTGTTTCCAGTACCTATAATGTGCATTTCCAGGTTTGTTTTGGAGTACAGCTGTGAAATCTTTCAGCGCTGACATAATTCTCTTCCCACCCAATTGTGAAATGTTCTTTGAGCAATGTAATTGTTCCCCACTGCAATTCTTACAGCCGTGTGTCAGCATGTCAATCACTGATTCTTCTCCCAGTTCTGATTGTTCCCTGCTGCGTTAACACCCAGAAACAGTCCTTCCAGCTGCTGAAAGATGTCAGCATATTTATATGAACTACTTCATATTTGCTAGGGAAAATTCCTGAAGACCAATATAGACCAGCATAGACCAGATATGTCTGGGCTTGCATTTAAATTTTCTTTGGGATCAGTAATAGCATTAAGCATTGAAAATGACATATGTGAATACAGAGTGTCATTTTATCTTTACTGGGCTTTGATCATATCCATTCCTGAGAGTAGAGCAATCATATCATTCAAAATCACTTCTCAAAATGAGAAACTATTTTATAGTAGCGCTCTCTAAGAGATCCAAAGCGATCTTTTATTGCGATGTTTCTGGCTAGAGAGTCATCGAGCTTTTTTGATATTTCAAATTTCTCTGTCTTGACTTTATATGCCTGTTTCTCTAAGATTCCTAAAAGTGAAAGTGTTAGTCACTATTTCATGCCCAACTCTTTGTGACCCCATGGACTGTAGCCCACCAGATCTTCTTTCCATGGAATTCTCCAGGCAAGAATATTGAAATGAGTAGCCATTTCCTTCTCCAGGAGATCTTCCCCACCCAGGGATCAAATCTAAGTCTCCCACACTGCAGATAGATTACTTACCATCTGAGCCACCAGGGAAGCCCTTCAGTTCAGTCGCTCAGTCGTGTCCAACTCTTTGCGACCCCATGAATCGCAGCACGCCAGGCCTCCCTGTTCATCACCATCTCTCGGAGTTCATTCAGACTCACATCCATTGAGTCAGTGATGCCATCCAGCCATCTCATCCTCGGTCGTCCCCTTCTTCTCCTGCCCCCAATCCCTCCCAGCATCAGAGTCTTTTCCAATGAGTCAACTCTTCGCATGAGGTGGCCAAAGTACTGGAGTTTCAGCTTTAGCATCATTCCTTCCAAAGAAATCCCAGGGTTGATCTCCTTATACAGCCTTGACGCACTCCTTTTCCTATTTGGAACCAGTCTGTTGTTCCATGTCCAGTCCTAACTGTTGCTTCCTGACCTGCATACAGATTTCTCAAGAGGCAGGTTAGGTGGTCTGGTATTCCCATCTCTTTCAGAATTTTCCACAGTTTATTGTGATCCACACAGTCAAAGGCTTTGGCATAGTCGATAAAGCAGAAGTAGATGTTTTTCTGGAACTCTCTTGCTTTTTCCATGATCCAGCGGATGTTGGCAATTTGATCTCTGGTTCCTCTGCCTTTTCTAAAGCCAGCTTGAACGTCAGGGAGTTCACGGTTCACGTATTGCTGAAGCCTGGCTTGGAGGATTTTGAGCATTACTTTACTAGCATGTGAGATGAGTGCAATTGTGCGGTAATTGGAGCATTCTTTTGCATTGCCTTTCTTTGGAATTGGAATGAAAACGGACCTTTTCCAGTCCTGTGGCCACTGCTGAGTTTTCCAAATTTGCTGGCAGATTGCTGGCTTCTAGGGAAGCCCTAGATACCCATAATCTGAGTATAACACATTTTTCCTTCACTGACAAGGAGTTTCTCCAAGAATCTTGACTGGAATTGTTAAACCTCCAGTCAAGGGGGCTTCAGGATGAAGGGAACATAAGTAAGCCCTGGCCGATTCATGCTGATGTATGGCCAAAACCATCACAATACTGTAAAGCAATTGTCCTCCAATTAATAAGTTAATTAATTAAAAAATAACTGTGGATTGAATCATGTCCCCCCAAAATAATTAGTTCTTTTTTTAATATAAATTTATTTATTTTAATTGGAGGCTAATTACTTTACAATATTGCAGTGGTTTTGCCATACATCAACATGAATCCACCACGGGTGTACATGTGTTCCCCATCCTGAACCCCCTCCCACCTCCCTCCCCATCCCATCCCTCTGAGTCATCCCAGTGCACCAGCCCCGAGCACCCTGTATTATGCATTGAACCTGGACTGGCAATTCATTTCACATTTGATATTATACATGTTTCAATGCCATTCTCCCCAGTCATCACACCCTCGCCCTCTCCCACAGAGTCCAAAAGACTGTTCTATACACCTGTGTCTCTTTTACTGTTTCACATATAGGGTTATTGTTACCATCTTTCTAAATTCCATATATATGTGTTAGTATACTGTATTGGTGTTTTTCTTTCTGGCTTACTTCACTCTGTATAATCGGCTCCAGCTTCATCCACCTCATTAGAACTGATTCAAATGCATTCTTTTTAATGGCTGAGTAATACTCCATTGGGTATATGTACCACAGCTTTCTTATCCATTCGTCTGCTGATGGACATCTAGGTTGCTTCCATGTCCTGGCTATTATAAACAGAGCTGTGATGAACATTGGGGTACATGTGTCTCTTTCAATTCTGGTTTTCTCAATGTGTATGCCCAGCAGTGGGATTGCTGGGTCATATGGCAGTTCTATATCCAGTTTTTTAAGGAGTCTCCACACTGTTCTCCATAGTGGCTGTACTAGTTTGCATTCCCACCAACAGTGTAAGAGGGCTCCCTTTTCTCCACATCCTCTCCAGCATTTATTGCTTGTAGACATTTGGATTGCAGCCATTCTGACTGGTGTGAAATGGTACCTCATTGTGGTTCTGATTTGCATTTCTATGATAATGAGTGATGTTGAGAAAATAATCAATTCTCACTGAAGTTAGATAAGAAGTTCTAATTTGCTGAAGCTCTAAACCTTGATACCTGTAAACATGAACTTATTTGGAAATAAGATCTTTGTAGATATAACTAAGATGTAAGTTAAGAAGAGATTATACTGGTACAGGGCGGGCCCTTAATCCAGTATGACTGATGTCCTTACAGGAAGAAAAGAGACACAGAGGGAAGAAACCATATAAAGTCAGAGGCAGACTGTCCACAAGTTAAGGAATGCTGTGGGCTTCCAGAAGCCGGAAGAGGCAAGGAAGGAACTCCCGCCCCTCACCCCCCACCCGCCAGAGGCTTCAGGGAGAGCATGGCCCTATCAACACCTTGACTTTGGACTTGTGGCCTCCAGAAGCATGAGAGGATACTTTTCTCTTGTTTTAAGCCACTTAGTTTATGGTGCTTTGTTATAGCAGCCTCGGAAATCTAATCCATCTTCCCAGTCTATCAGCTCGAATTCTAGCACGAGGGGTTTCTTTCCTGAGTCTCAGTGGCCCTGTCTCTGTTCTTTCTAAGTTAACACCTTCAGTGTGAGTGTGGGAGCTCCCCTGTCCTTGCTTGGGCTGGAAGCAGGGACAGAAGAGTCTTAGACTAACTCCTCCAAGAACACCGCAGGTTGATGCTTGTGGTCCATATCTTTGCACGTACCAGCTGATAATCGTGGGACGTCCTGGGAGCTGGCGCAGTATCAGATTTTTCTTCAGTGGTGTTGTTGCACTGGGGGTGTTGTACACACACACCGCTGCTACTGAGAGAGAAACTCAGAAGCAAATGATGGGACCGCCAGCATCCTCACCCATTCCAATAACCTTGTTTCCCAGTCTCTTTGGATCTACACTCATGGGTTTCAATTTTCCACCAGTGCGCTCTTCCACAGCAGGCAGAGCTAGAGTGTTCCCACGGCACTCCTCTCCCTGGTGTAGGTTCAGGGGCCTTTCGAGCTTTCAAAGAGCACAGTCCCTAGTCCCGTCCTCTCTTAGATGTGCTCCCTGCTGCTGCTGCTGCTGCTGCTGCTAAGTCACTTCAGTCGTGTCCGACTCAGTGCGACCCCATAGACGGCAGTCCACCAGGCTCCCCCGTCCCTGGGATTCTCCAGGCAAGAACACTGGAGTGGGTTGCTGTGCCAGCCTCCAGCGGATCTTCCCAACCCAGGGATTGAACCCATGTCTCTTACATCTCCTGCATTCGCAGGCAGGTTCTTTACCACTAGCACCACCAGGGAAGCCCCAAAGTTCATCTAAAGGGAGATCCTGCTGCTGCTGCTAAGTCGCTTCAGTCGTGTCCAACTCTGTGCGACCCCATAGACGGCAACCCACCAGGCTTCGCTGTCCCTGGGATTCTCCAGGTAAGAACACTGGGGTGGGTTGCCATTTCCTTCTCCAATGCGGGAAGTGAAAAGTGAAAGTGAAGTCGCTCAGTCGTGTCCGACTCTTTGCAATCCCATGGACTGCAGCCTACCAGGCTCCTCCATCTGTGGGATTTTTCAGGCAAGAGTACTGGAGTGGGGTGCCCATTGCCCTCCCTAACTCTTCCTAATTATGATTGCTCTGGTTAGCCATCCTGCTTTTAGTGTCCTAGGGGCTTGTTACGAGACAATTCCTTATCCTTCTACCTATACCAGAAGTTCTATCTTAGACTATCATAATGCTGACTATATCTGCGAGTTCAGGTAAGTTATACCAAAGGTAACCATTGCAATTTAATGTCTAAACAGGACACTTTTTTAGAGCAAAGGGAGATATTAAAAATAGCTAAAAGTCTATAATTTTTTGAAACATGTACTGACCAATGTTGACTTTTTGTTAATTGGTAGCCTGAATTTGGTTCTATTTAAACTTTTTAAATGATATTTTTCTTTAAAAAATCCACTTACATGAAAGCAGAATAAAATTTTTATACTGACAAGAGTTTCTAAATAATAAGGAGAATAATTGTCATTGGTATGTGACAACTTCTTTGACATTTTCTATTTTTCTGAAGATTTTATTTATCTCAATATGATATTCTTTTCAATATTTAGCTTTCAACATGATTTGTACATTATGAAAATAAGCTTGAGTTTATAGGTCAATTGACTCTTCTGTTGATAGTAATAGCTTTAATTGTGAAAATAAACTTTTTATAGGTGTTGAAGTACCAGGTCAGGTCAGAGCACATCTGCTAAATGTAGACTCTTCTAAATTCAATTTTTTGAAATTAAAATGCATAAATGTCAACCGAAATATCTTCAAATGTACTCTATTATTTTTATCTCTATCCAGTACTTGTCTTCAACAAATATTTTGCCAAGACAATTTTGGTTAAATAAATTGTCTCTGATGCTCTTGAATTGTTCACTAAATTTAAATGTTTCAGAACTGGAAGTCTTATCAACTTCAGTACTTTCTGATATAGGATATAAATGTGTCCATTTAAAAAGAGGAGTTCCAGCCAATGATTCCTCAAACAAATCCACAAATCACAGTCACAGTTACAGAACTTAACTTCTTAAATTAATAAATATTATTTTTACAGCAGTTTTAAGTTCACAGCAAAACTGAGCAGAAAGTACCAAGAGTTCTCATGTAAGCCCTGTCATACTGATGATTTTTAGAGGTTAGTAAGGGTAAGAGGTTAGTAAGTAAGGTTAGAAGAAAGTTGTTCAGTTGTGTCTGACTCTTTGCAACCCCATGGACTATACAGTCCATGGAATTCTCCAGGCCAGAATACTGGAGTGGGTAACCTTTCCCTTCTCCAGGGGATCTTTCCAACCCAGGGATCAAACCTGTCTCCCACATTACAGGAGGATTCTTTACCCACTAAGTCACAGGGGAAGCCCAAGAATCCTGGAGTGGGTAGCCTATCCCTTCTCCAGCGGATCTTCCTGACCCAGGAATTGAACCAGGGTCTCCTGCATTGCAGGAGGACTCTTTACCAACTGAACCATCAGGGAAGCCCTTTTTATTATTATTATTTTTTTTACTTTATTTTACCTTACAATACTGTATTGGTTTCGCCATACATCAACATGAATCCGCCACGGGTGTACATGAGTTCCCAATCCTGAACCCCCTCCCACCTCCCTCCCCATACCATCTCTCTGGGTCACCCCAGTGCACCAGCCCCGAGCATCCTGTATCCTGCATTGAACCTAGACTGGCGATTCGTTTCTTACATGGTATTATACATGTTTCAATGCCATTCTCCCCAGTCATCCCACCCTCTCCCTCTGCCACAGAGTCCAAAAGACTGTTCTATACATCTGTGTCTCTTTTGCTATCTCACATACAGGGTTATCGTTACCATCTTTCTAAATTCCATATGTATGCATTAGTATACTGTATTGGTGTTTTTCTTTCTGGCTTACTTCACTCTGTATAATAGGCTCCAGTTTCATTCACCTCATTAGAACTGATTCAAATGTATTATTTTTAATGGCTGAAGTAATACTCCATTGTGTATATGTACCACAGCTTTCTTATACATTCGTCTGCTGATGGACATCTAGGTTGCTTCCACGTCCTGGCTATTACAAACAGAGCTGCGATGAACACTGGGGTACACGTGTCTCTTTCAATTCTGGTTTCCTCGGTATGTATGCCCAGCAGTGGGATTGCTGGGTTATAAGGCAGTTCTATTTCCAGATTTTTAAGGAATCTCCACACTGTTCTCCATAGTGGCTGTGCTAGTTTGCATTCCCACCAACAGTGTAAGAGGGTTCCCTTTTCTCCACACCCTCTCCAGCATTTATTGCTTGTAGACTTTTGGATCGCAGCCATTCTGACTGGTGTGAAATGGTACCTCATTGTGGTTCTGATTTGCATTTCTCTGATAATGAGTGATGTTGACCATCTTTTCATGTGTTTGTTAGCCATCCATATGTCTTCTTTGGAGAAATGTCTATTTAGTTCTTTGGCCCATTTTTTGATTGGGTCATTTATTTTTCTGGAATTGAGCTGCAAGAGTTGCTTGTATATTTTTGAGATTAGTTGTTTGTCCGTTGCTTCATTTGCTATTATTTTCTCCCATTCCGAAGGCTGTCTTTTCACCTTGCTTATAGTTTCCTTTGTTGTGCAGAAGCTTTCAATTTTAATTAGATCCCATTTGTTTATTTTTGCTTTTATTTCCAGTATTCTGGGAGGTGGGTCATAGAGGATCCTGCTGTGGTTTATGTCAGAGAGTGTTTTGCCTATGTTCTCCTCGAGGAGTTTTATAGTTTCTGGTCTTACGTTTAGATCTTTAATTCATTTTGAGTTTATTTTTGTGTATGGTGTTAGAAAGTGTTCTAGTTTTGTTCTTTTACAAGTGGTTGACCAGTTTTCCCAGGGAAGCCCTTTTTAGAAGTTAACATCACTTAGGATTTTTCAAATACTTATTAACTGGAGACAATTGTAGAACTTTAAAATTAAATCTTGAAAAAGAAATGAAATACATATAAATCAGAATGGAAAAAATAAAACCATTTCTATTTGCAGGTGACATGATTCTCTCTACAAACAATTCAAAGGAATTTTTTAAAATTTCTAGAATAACTGAGTTTGACAAAGTTTCAGATTACAAGGAAGACACACAAAAATCAATTGCATTTTTATTTACAAACAGCAAGTGTGTGGAAATCAAAATTAAAAAACACAATGCCATGTATAATTGCTCCATAGAAAATAGGATATTTAGGTATAAATCCAACAAAACAAGTATAAGATATATATGTTGAAAAATTACAAAACACAGATGATAGAAATCAAGGAAGACCTAAGTAAATGGAGAGAGATACTCTATTTGTGGACTGGAAAATTTAACACAGTAAAGATGTCAGTTTTCTCCAAAGTGATCTATATATTCAATACAATTCCTATCAAATCCCCAGCAAGATGTTTTATAAACATACACAGGCTTATTCTAAAATTTACTTGGAAAGGAGAGGACCTAGAATAGCTTACACAATTTTGAAAAAGCAAAATAGCATGGGAGAGAGAAATCACTCTACCTGATGTTAAGACTTATACTACATAGCTGCAGAAATCAAGATAGTGTGGTTTTGATGGTTTCTAGACCCATAGACCAATGAAACAGAACAGAGAACTTAGAAATAGGTCCACACAAATATGTCTGACTGATTTTTGATAAGGTGTGAAAGTAATCAATTAAAAAAAAAAACCATATCTCCTTCAATAAATAGTGTTGGAGCAACTGACATCCACAGGCAAAAATAAAGTGAACATTGACCTAAACTTCATATCTCATACAGAAATTAACTCAAAACATATCAAGGTCTTAAACATAAAACATAAAACTTGGAAAAAAAAGTGAGAAATCTTCGGGATCTAGGGGTAAATGAAACATTCTCAGTTTTGATACTAAAAGCATGAACCATAAAAGGAAAAAAATTATCAACTGGACCTCAGCAAAATTAAAATCTTTTGCTCTGCCAAAGATTCTCTTTAGAGGGTGAAAAGATGAGCTACAGGCCAGGAGAAAATATTTGCAAACCACATACTCAACAAGGTTGTTGTATATAAAATATATAAGGAACTCTCAATACTCAGCAGTAGAAGAAAAATGTCAGTCCAATTAGAAAAAGCGCAACATATATGGACAGACATTTCACTGAAAAGGGTACACAGATAGTAAACATGACATTTCACTTAAGAGGATAAACAGATAGCACATGAAGAGACATAAAACATCATCAGCCATTCAGTTCAGTTCAGTTCAGTTCAGTCGCTCAGTCGTGTCCGACTCTTTGCGACCCCATGAATCGCAGCACGCCAGGCCTCCCTGTCCATCACCATCTCCCAGAGTTCACTCAGACTCACGTCCATCGAGTCAGTGATGCCATCCAGCCATCTCATCCTCGGTCGTCTCCTTCTCCTCTTGCCCACAATCCCTCCCAGCATCAGAGTCTTTTCCAATGAGTCAACTCTTCGCATGAGGTGGCCAAAGTACTGGAGTTTCAGCTTTAGCATCATTCCTTCCAAAGAAATCCCAGGGCTCACCTCCTTCAGAATGGACTGGTTGGATCTCCTTGCAGTCCAAGGGACTCTCAAGAGTCTTCTCCAACACCACAGTTCAAAAGCATCAATCCTTTGGCTCTCAGCCTTCTTCACAGTGCAACTCTGACATACACAATCCCTCCCAGCATCAGAGTCTTTTCCAATGAGTCAACTCTTCGCATGAGGTGGCCAAAGTACTGGAGTTTCAGCTTTAGCATCATTCCTTCCAAAGAAATCCCAGGGCTCACCTCCTTCAGAATGGACTGGTTGGATCTCCTTGCAGTCCAAGGGACTCTCAAGAGTCTTCTCCAACACCACAGTTCAAAAGCATCAACTCTTTGGCACTCAGCTTTCTTCACAGTCCAACTCTCACATCCATACATGACTACTGGAAAAACCATAGCCTTGACTAGACAGACCTTTGTTGGCAAAGTAATGTCTCTGCTTTTGAATATGCTATCTAGGTTGGTCATAGCTTTCCTTCCAAGGAGTAAGCGTCTTTTAATTTCATGGCTGCAATCACCATCTGCAGTGATTTTGGAGCCCCCAAAAATAAAGTCTGACACTGTTTCCCCTGTTTCCCCATCTATTTCCCATGAAGTGATGGGACCAGATGCCATGATCTTTGTATTATGAATGTTGAGCTTTAAGCCAACTTTTTCACTCTCCTCTTTCACTTTCATCAAGAAGCTGTTTAGTTCCTCTTCACTTTCTGCCATAAGGGTGGTGTCATCTGCATATCTGAGGTTATTGATATTTCTCCCGGCAATCTTGATTCCAGCTTGTGCTTCTTCCAGCCCAACATTTCTCATGATGTACTCTGCATAGAAGTTAAATAGGCAGGGTGACAATACACAGCCTTGACATACTCCTTTTCTTATTTGGAACCAGTCTGTTGTTCCATGTCCAATTCTAACTGTTATAATGCCTAATACAACATAAATGCTAAGTAAATAGTTGGTGTGTGGCAAATTCAAGTTTTACTTTTTGGAACCCTTTGTGGAACTTTTCTCTTTTCTAATATTTTTGACTTGAGGATGAAGAATTTTGGGATACAGAGCGCCAACTGCAGTCAGTAATAAAAAGGAGTAAGCTCTCATACACTTGAGAAATTAAATAGATCTCAAGGGAGTGATAATAAGTGAAGAAAAGTCAATTTCAAAAGATTTCACACTGTAAAATAGTTAATAATATTCTAGAATATTCTTGAAATAACAAAATTATACTGCCTGCTAGAGGTTAGGAAAGGGGGTGAGAGAGCTGGTGCAGTTATAAAGCAGTGCCACAAAGCAGTCTTGTGGTGATGGAATAGTTCTGTATCTTGACTATGATAATGGTTCCATGAAGCTGTACATGTAACAAAGTTGCATAAAACTATACATGTGCATAAATGAACACATGTAAAACTATACAAATGTGAATAATCTCTGTGGACTGTATCAATGTCAATTTCTGGGTTTTGATGGTGTGGAATGGTTATGTAAGATGTTACCACTGAGGGAGGTTACCACTGAAGATAAATTAGGAGTTTGGGATTAATTTATACACACTCCTATATATAAAACAGATAATCAACAAGGACCTACTGTATAGCACAGGGAACTATACTCAATATTCTGTAATAACCTATATTGGAAAAGAATGTGAAAAGGAAGATACATCTATGCATGCATGCTCAGTCGCTTCAGTTGTGTTCAACTCTTTGCAATCCTATGGACTGTAGCCTGCCAGGCTCCTCTGTCCATGGGATTCTCCAGGCAAGAATACTAGAGTGGCTAGCCATGACCTCCTCCAGGGAATCTTCCTGAGCCAGGGATTGAACCTTCGTCCCCTGCATTGCAGGTGGATTCTTTACCACTAAGCCACTGGGGAAGCCCAGATACCTGTATATGAATAACTAAATCACTTTGCTGTATGCCTGAAACCAATGCAAGACTGTAAATCAACTATACAAATATAAAATTAAAAATAATTTCTCATGTAAAACAAAAAAAGATTTCCCATTTAGGGAGGATAGGTGCAGGAAACAACTCTGCGTGTTTGTTGTAACTTCCTGTAAATTAATAATCATTTCAAAATAAAAAGTTTAGCGAATTAAATCTCCCACCAGCCATGCATGCATGATTCTGTTTCTCCGCATCCTCTCCAGCATTTGGTGCTGTCATTATTTTTTATTGTAGCCATTCCAATAGGTTCAGTTCTTCTCTTACTTTTGTAGGAATAAATTTCACTATTTTTCTGTTTACAAGCCTTACTTTAAATCATTGCTTTTTTCCATAAAATCTGAAATATTTTGGGACCATATTGAATACTTTGATTAATGTTTCCCAACTGATTTTTTTTCCGGTGTTTTCAAGTTTGACATGTTGTTTATTAACCAACGTGATGGACGGAGGAGCCTGGTAGGCTGAAGTCCAACTGATTTTTAAAATAACCAAAATGTAGAGAGTTTGATTACAAAAAATTCACTGCCACCATAGGACACTTAGATTGATTTACAGAGTGCTCTTCAAAGGTTCACACTTTTTAAAAAAGTCAGTTGACAGGGCAACAAGGAGAAAGGTATATTGCCATGCTGAAATCTTTTACTATGTGCAACCAAAGCTTCATGACAAATTTTAATTCAGTTAACTCTGGCCAAGTGACCATAAATTAAAAATTGTGAAAATCACAATGTCTGTGTCCAATGTCACATCTTGTTTGGAAGCTGAGTGTACCCAGATCATGACGCCTAATAGAGGAAGATTAAGATTTATTACTGGTCCCCCAAATCAGTGGTTGTTTCTGAATCCACATCATATACCAAAGACCACTGAGATGACCTCAAAAGGTATCATTAAAGAAATAGACTAGCATCATCAGACAAAAATGTCTCAAGATGCCAGCCTTCAGAAAATGTCAGTACTCGCAACTAAAGAGCCACGTTGACCTAATGAAAGATCCTGCATTTGTGTGTTTACAATGTAAATGGGTTCTGCCTACAATGATTAAGAGAAGGAAGGTGACTTAGCATCTTCATCGCCTCTGTATATCGTTGGTAAAACTGGAACATTTGAAAATTTGGAACATTGTCTACCTGGTAAACTGACTATGGCAGCTGGGCTCACTTCCAAAATCTCATTAGGGAGGTTGATGAGGGAACATGGTGTATTCATGAGGCTGATGCAAAAATGCATCTTTTCAGCTAAGAAGGTTAAATTTGCCACAGTAGCACCAGCGCCACCAGCTTCCACATAGATGACTGAAGCAGTTAAGGACTGTTCTTGGGAAAATTTTAGAGAAACTGTAAGGTATCTGTCAACAGAGAACAGTTTCAGGAAATGATGTTCCTTAGTAACTTAAAATGTCACAAACCTAGAAACCACTGCAGTGGAGGTGGGAGAACCATGTTTATCACTTTGAAGATGATCCTAGTAGCAGCTGCTGGTCCCGCTGGTTGCTCAGTCATGTCTGACTCTCTGCAGCTGGCAGGCTCCTCCATCCATGGGATTTTTCAGGCATGAATACTGGAGTGGGTTACCATTTCCTACTGCAGGGAATCTTCCCAAACCAGGGATTGGACCTGTATCTCTTGTGTCTCCTCCACTGACAGGTGGATCCTTTACCACTGTACCACTTGGGTCCTGGAACCTCCCAGGAAACCACCTTCTAAAAACATCAAGTGACCTGAGGTTGGAGGTGTATGTGAGCCTGCTGGAGGATGCCTTTTCTTAGAGAACAAGGCAGGTAAAAACTCCAGATGGATTCAAGGGTGGTGCCAGGGAAGTCCCTGCTATCAAAATTCAAAACTACAAAGAGCAACAGGTTTAAACAAACACGTTGAAGACCGGGCATTCACACTTAGTTCTCAAATACTTCGAGGATGGAGCATTATCTCAAGTAATATTGAAACCAAGGGCATAGGATACCTTTGGCTGGAATAGTTGGTGCTGTGCCAACAAGATCATAATTCATTTTCATAATTAGTATTTCTTCTGTGAATAAATATTTGTCTGGCCTTCCCAACTTAGGCAGCGCTTAGTACAGCCAGTCCTTTATCTAGTTCTGTTGGAGACACATTGCTTTCTGAATCACCAACAAGCTCTAATTTCTGCCTTAAACCTACCCTTGAGCCATCTTCCCCTCCCCCAATTTAAGTTATTCAGTAGTCTCCAATGACCACTAATGCAGAATCTGACATTTTCCTGGAAGTGGAACCCTGCATTTCCATACCTGGAAGCAACCTCCTTTGGTTTAAGATCTACAAAGTTACAGTAATTTTTACAGTCAGTCCAGAGTTTTTAGTGAACACGTCGTTTTTGAGAAAGGGAGAACATGTTTTTTCAGACTCCCTTTCTCTGACCCTCTGTGAGTCAGATACTCCCATTTACTTCCACCTGGACGTCCGTCTTGCTAGACCCAGATTACTTGGCTGGGTTCCTTTTCTGAATTCCAGACTGTTTCTGGTTTTCAGGTTTCTTTTCAGAAATGTTTTCTTCATAGCAAAACCACAATGAGATATCACCTCACATAGATATCAATGAGATATCTATCACAATGACCACCATTAAAAAGTCTACAAACAACAAATGTTGACTAGGACATGGAGAAAAGGGAACCCTTGTTACGTTGTTGGTGGGAATGTAAATTGGTGCAACCACAGTGGAAAACAGTATGGAGATTCTTCAAAAAGCTAAAAAATTAGAACTGCCATATGATCCAGCAATTCCACCTCTAGGTATACATCGGGAAAAAACCAAATCACTGACTCACAACAACACATGCACTCCAACATCCATAGCAGCATTATTTACAATTGCCAAGATGTGGAAACAATCCAAGTGTCCACCAGTAGAGGACTAGACAAAGAAACTGTGGTATCAACATATATAAACAATGGAAGACGACCAAGCCCTAAACAAAAGAATAATATTTTGCTATTTGCAGCAACATGCATGTACTTGGAGGGCATTATACTAAGTGAAATAAGTCAGAGAAGATAAGTACTATATGATAGTGCTTATAGGTGGAATCTAAAAAAATACACCAAAAAATAAAAAATACAACAAACCAGCAAACATAGCATGAAAGAAGTAGGCTCACAGATAGAGAGAACAAACCATGCCTTGTGTGCTAAGTCACTTCAGTTGTGTCCAACTCTTTGAGAACCTATGCACTATAACCTGCCAGGCTTCTCTGTCCATGGGATTCTCCTGGCAAGAATACTGGAGTGGGTTGTCATGCCCTCCCCCAGGGGATCTTCCTGACCCAGAGATCGAATCTGTGCCTTCTGTGGTTCCTGCATTGTGGGCAGATTCTTAAACGCTGAGCAATCAGGGAAGCCCTAGAGAACAAACTAGTGGTTACTGATTTGGGTGGGGGAGGCAGCGTCAGACGGGGGAATGGGAGGTGCGAACGACAGGATGCAAGATAGGCTCAGTGATGCACTGTATAACACAGAGAGTATAGCCAACAGTTTATAATAACTGTAACTGGAATATAAAATCTTCAAAAATCGAATACAAATTTAAAATTTCTAAAGCAAGAAACATTTTCTTCTGTAGAAACCAGTGTCTTCAAGACAGATTCTTTCTGGTAAGTAGTTCTTTATTTCTTTTTTTTTTTTTTAATTATGCCCTGGAGTCTAGAATACTTCCTTCTTTTCCCTCAGATGATTTCCTGGACTCTGGTTGGATCTGTAAGAGTTAGCCTATCTGATTTATTTCTTGAAAATGTTGGGCTCCAGATAGAAGCAATTTTCTGTTCTGGAGTATACCTTCCCAGAAATAATAAAACACGAGGGACTCAATTTACAAGTATTTTATTTGTCAAGTCTCACTCAACCAGCACAAACCTCTTCTGTTAAAATATCCGTGTGAGTGCTTAAGCACTCTATGCATGAGCGTGTGCTGGCGTCTAGCGCTATTGTTGCAACATTTCTGGTTCAGGCTGCGGGGTCTACCCCTGACCCCTTCCGCCCATGCTCACATATAGCCAAACACACATCTCTGTACTCCAACCACAGATTATAGCATCACCTCTCCCAGCCTGTCTCTAGTCTGCCTATACGGGTCTCAGAGCTCAAGCCTCTGTGTGTGTGAGCGTGTGTGTGTTTAAATCTCAAATCTGCATCTTGTCTCTATTCACTCTTCTCTGTCTTTCTTACCCAGTATCTTCAGTGGATAGATTCCCAGGGACTCTTATGAACCAGCTTCTGTTTTTAGTCGTCCATTAAAACAAACAAAAAAAAATCTAAAATACCAAAGGTCTCCTGCACGGCTACATGAGTTAGAAAGAGACAGAACCATGATTAGTCAGGAGGCCTGATATGGCCAACCTGTTTAGGTTGGGCAAGTGGCAAAGAAAGGGACCATCTTTAAAAGGGACCATCTGTATGAGGAAAAGGCATCTCCCATGAACCCTGTGTGTGGGCTGGTTCTTGGCCCTCTGCACCACCTTCATCTTTTCTAACCCTTTTGTTGAGTCCCTTCTGGCTATATTCTAACTACTGAGAAAAAAATCTCAACAGTGAGAGCTGCTGAACAGCACAGGGTTATGGTAACAACTGTTTGGAGAAGGGAAGATAGCTGTTGTGGGACTGGCCAAGGTAATGTTCTAGCTTTTGGAAAGCTATTAGCCAATTGCACCCTGTGCAATAGATATTCTTACTTACTTCTGAAAAGATCATCCTGAGATGAATTATGATCTGGAATTTGCTTTTAAATAATCCAGTAAGGGATAATAGAAACAAGACTGGATATAGGTTAATAATAAAACTTCCTACTTTTATATGATTAAGAGTTTTCATAATATATTTTAAGTATCCTCAAGAGATTCCACTTCAGTTCAGTTCAGTTCAGTTCACACAACTTGGATGATGTGTCCAACTCTTTCCAATTCCACTTAGGAGATGTTTTATAAGTGGATTCCTGATAGTGTGTGTGTGTGTGTGTGTGTGTGTGTGTGTGTGTGTGCTCAGTCGTGTCCAACTCTGCGAATGTAGCCCGCCAGGCTCCTCTGTCCATGGAATTTTTCAGGCAAGAATATTGGAGTGGGTTGCCATTTCCCCCAGGTGACCTTCCTGACTCAAGGATCAAACCCACATCTCCTGCACTGGCAAGGAGATTCTTTACCACTAAGCCACCTGGGAAGCCCCATGATAATATAAGAACTGCCAAAATCCCAAGAAGGAGCCTGAGTCTCCTTCTTAGAGTAAAACTGTTGATGTAACATATAGCTTCTAAAAAAAAAAAACGTTATAATCATGTTGGCTATTGCTCCTGTGCTTCAAAGGAGTACTAAAGTACTATCGAATGTGCTTTGGGTTGAGGGTGTACTTGCTTGTATATGCAGAGGATGTTTCTTGAAGGATTCACTAAGAATTGATGATGTTTGTTTCTAGACAGAGGAGCCAGGTGCCTTATGTGGGATGCAGCCACTACATTAAAAAATAAATTGACTAAAAAATAGACAAAACTCTGTCGTCCCTGGAGGATTAGGTCTGTTACCACATCTGATATTGTCTCAGGTGAAAGTGAGCTGGCCAGTCAACCTAAAACCAGATTATTTCAAGATTGTGTGCCTAACCCCAGTGGTCAGCAGTTGAGAGACATATCATTTGACACTCAACTAAATGAATCAGTACATTAGGTCAGAGCTCAAGCAACACCATTTAAACCATTTATTCTCAGCCTTGGGTGCATCATGGAGACAATAGCTATACTCACATCCCTAAAATGCTACAGGAATATGTCCATAGCACAAGGAAAAGTGCAAGATTTGCAAAGCACGTCTATAACCCACAATCAGACTTTGTAGGAAAAAATGACTTATTGGTGAGGTAGAAGATACATAAGCTGTGTCAACTGAGTTTGGTACCCAGCTGTCCCTTCAGTGAAGGCAGATACAAGACATACAACTTGGATGATGTCACTTCTGAAATGAAAATGTTATTGCACTTCTTTGTGGTTTCATCCTTAAGTTATTCCTATACCCGAAAAAGCGGATTCCTCTGAATAGCTGAACATGGCCTGTTCAGCATCTGTTACAGAGATTTTTTGCATCCCGATCTTCACAATATAAAGAGAACAATGTTCCTCTGAAAGAACAAGCTGACAGTTTTTTCCTAGTTGTTGCCACAATATCCTTGTTTCAAAAGAAAACAGATGAACTGAAAGACAGAAAAGTCTGCTTAAGATTTTTGACTTTAAGACATGCGTGTTGAAATTTATCATCCATCCTAAATTTAGGAGCATTTAAATATTGCTGTGTGGATGGAAGCTTTAGAATTGCTCCTGATGCTGGAACAATTGTATACCAATTGAATATTTGGATTAAACAAGTCTGTTACCTTCTGCAGACAAAATAATGATGAGGCACATTTACCTACCGAGCGAAAGAGACTGAAACCCAGTACCATTTATGAATGGTCTTTGAAAGCAGCCAGAATCAAAGCAAATGTTATACCAATTTCCAGACAATGCTTAAGAGTCATACTTACGTCCCTGCTGAAGCATTACCAGAAGTATTCAGACTGTAGGTCTGAGTCAGAGACATAGCTACAATTTCTAGTTAGAATACCACTTCAGGGTCTCTGTTCCAAAGATGGGAGCCATATCTTACATTAATTGTTTCGGTTTGGTCCTTTTGCTCAGTTTGCTATGGACTGCTCCTGAAGATGTGAGAATTCCTAAATGTGTGATGAAATGTACCACCATATGTTAAATTGTATGATAAAGATGATCATGGACTTTCTCCAAACCAGAGCATTCTGGGATGCTGGCAATCAGCAAAGACTGACAGATTGATACCAACACACTTCGTAAGGAAGACAATTTGGCAATGTACCTCAAAATGACAAATATGCAAAAGCATTTCTACTTCTGAAAATTTATCTTAAGATATGTATGTTCCAAAATGATGCAAGCAAGAGGCAATTTATCACAATTTTGTTATGATAGCAAAAAAATTAAAACAATGCCACATATTGGGGGGGGAGGCTGGTTAAAATGTGGTACATCTATACAGTGAAATACTATATAGTCATTAAAAAGGGAATTCCTTTAGTCATTTTGAAATCATGAAGACATGTTAAGTAGAGGATAAAAGGTGAGAGCAGTAATTAACCTTTTATTTGGAAATTAACTGTCATTTTATAAAAAGGGGATGAGTAGGTAAAAACAGGTTTTATATTTGCTCCCATCTCCAGTACTTTGGCCACCTTATGAGAAGAGTTGATTCATTGGAAAAGACTCTGATGCTGGGAGGGATTGGGGGCAGGAGGAGAAGGGGACGACAGAGGATGAGATGGCTGGATGGCATCACTGACTCGATGGAAGTGAGTCTGAGTGAACTCTGGGAGATGGTGATGACAAGGGAGGCCTGGCGTGCTGCGATTCATGGGGTCTCAAAGAGTCAGACACAACTGAGCGACTGGACTGAACTGAACTGAACATCCTTCCATATATGTACAAAAGATCCTGTTAATACTAGTGTCCTCTGGGGTGGGAAACTCAAAGTCAGCAAGATTCTCCTCTGTACACTTGTAATTTTTCAATCATGAATTATCTATTCAAAATTTTGAAATTTTAAACATGAATTATTCATTCCAAAAGAAATATTTTAAGTCAGACTTTGAAATGACCAGAACAGCACCAAATACATAGTTAGCACACTTTTTATTGAATGATAATTCCCTGGATGTGCAGTTGAACCTGGAATTTCTGCCTATAACATTATGATTATTAAAGACTTTTATCCTACTCAAAAATTAACAAAAGAGTTATAGAACATTTTTTAACATTTTTTAACATTTTAACCAGTCCCCGCTTCTACCCTGTGTCTTTTACGACTGTTCTAAAAACTGCTGAGAAAGTAAGTGTAGAGTGCAGGAGAAGCTCTGTGTCCTTGTACTTCCTGGGATTAAGTAGAAGTGCCAGGAGTGCTAAGCAATTGCCTGGAGCAATTTTACTCATGTTTATTTCTAACCACTGGGCTCTGGATTTTGTATATAAGCATCTCTCCTCTGGACTTCTCTCTACTTTCTATTGACAAACTACAAAAAAGAAGCCAGATATTTTTGAGACCCAAATTACTGTGCACAATTTGATCACTTAGAAACTCTTAGTGATGAATTAAGTTACTTGGTGACATTTATTGAAAAGAAGTAATCAGAAACAAACCCTCTTATAAGTGATTTTCATGATTCTCTGATTAAATGAAAACAACATATAAATGAAACTCTTTGAATCTGGGATCAATATGGATAGCTCCTGGTTTAGCATAGTGGCGTACCTCCTTAATAAATAAGTAGAGGGGTTTACTCTTGGGGTAAGGCTTCCCTGGTGGCTCAGATGGTAAAGAATCTGCCTGCCGTGCAGGAGACCCGGGTTCAATCCCTGGGTTGGGAAGATCCCCCGGAAAAAGGGCTATCAACCCACTCCAGTATTCTTGCCTGAAGAATTCTATGGACAAAAGAGTCTGGCGGCTACAGTCCATGGGGTCATAGAGTTAGACACAACTGAGAACTGAGTGACTAACACACTCTTGGGATGGGGGAAGGGATGAAAAGAACTGTGATGCTATAACACAATGGTGTCCTGCATTCCGATAAAGGGCATTGTTCTCATCCCTACCGTTCTTTTTCATCTACCTCACAGGACTGGTTGAGGATTAAATGAGTGTGGTATGTGTGAGCATTCTTCATAAATTCTGGAGTGTGCTTCATATACAAGTGCTGAAGTTGCCCAGTCTCACAAAATGTTGAGGTCAGAAAGGGTAGACATGCTGAAAATGCTGTAAAAACATTGATGCTTCAGAGTTGTGAAGCTTCCAAGTAACACACTGGATATTTCTGGGGGAGGATATTTCTAGGGGATATCTGGGGGATATTTGGATATCTGGGGGATATATCTGAGGGATATTCCTGCTGGTGTGTTAACCCTATTCTTGGGATTTGGAGTTTCATTATTGAGCCTCAAAAAAATGCCTTGCTTCAAACTGACATAGGCTGCTTTGTGGCTTCAGAGCCCTGGTGCTCTGCTGGCAGACTTTGAAGTTTGGTCCTCAGCTCAAGCTCATTTCCTGTGCTTAGAGAGGAGGGACTCACCCCGCCACAAGCTGAGTCTTCAGCTTTTATTGAGCTGACGAGATGAAGGTCCTGAACCCCAGTCACTAAGCTGAGTCTAACTCCCGATGAGATTGAGTGTGGAGCCCTGGACTGAGGTCATAGGACAATATCTCTGGAATTAGCCAGGCTCCATGGCAACTGTCGTCGTCAGCCGTCTTGTTTGTCATGAGCTGTCCTGCGCCTCACCAGCCGGCTCCTATCTTCATATTAAGTCACCATATAGAATCGTGACCTAATGCCACCCCTCTCCATAGGAATTTTCTTTGTCCTGAGGCTATAAAAATTGGCTTCCAACCCACAAAAGGGGTTGGCTCTCCCTTGAGCTGACCCACAGTTCTAAATGCATCTCCAGTTCTAATAAACTCTATTCTCCTCTCATTCTGCTTCATGTCTAGAAATTCTTTTCCGGCTGACATGCAGACCACAACCTTGAGGACAAGAGTCCATAAGAGGACCAAGCTGCCCAGGGGTGGTTTGGATGAGCTGCTTCACTGCCCAGTCTTGGCAACAAATAGAGCTGACTGTACAGGCGTCCCTCCTTGCCCTGCGCAAGAGTGGGGTGCTAGGCTCTGAGGTTTGGAGGGTGATTGACAGCAGGATTGCAGTGCACAGACAAGCTTTGAGGTTTAATGTTTTTTAAAAAAATGCCCTAGACTGAATTAGGACATCAGAGCTGTATCTTGGCATATGAAGAGCTTGACTTCTAAGATGCTGTTTCAGTGGAAATATGCCATGAATGGTTTTAATGTACCACTGACTGTGAATCAGCTTTCAGCGGAATAAAGATTCCAAAGGCTGGTCTTTGTGGATGCTCTACGAATTTGTTTCTCCCTTCTCTCCAAGAACACTCTGGCAAGGTCAGAGTGAATGCAGTGGTCGATGTGGAAAGAAATCTTCGTCTATGCTGCTCCAAATATTCATAGTCTCCTTGTGTGATCAGCTCTGACCTGGGTCACTTAAGTTATTAATCTACCCTGGTTACTTGTTGCACGTGGGTTGGAAAACACAAGCTCACTCTGTCTAGGCAAACATTCTGTTACCCTGTATAAAATGGCATGGCATGTAAATGGTTCCAGGGTATTTGTTAGGAAGAAAGGAGACTACCTTATAGGAGGCTGCCGCTTTCACGGTTCCATTTTTGGAACAAGCAGGGCCCTGTTAAGAAGATTGATTCCAGAGGCTTCCCTGGCTGTCCAATGGTTAGGGGTCCACCTTGCAATGCAGGGGACATGGGTTTGATTTCTGGTCGGGGAGGAGGCCCCTGCTGGCCACAACTAGAGAAACACCCGCACAGTCAAAAAATAAAACGGATTAATATTTTTAAAAAGAAGATCGATTCCAGAAATGATTGGGTTCTGATCTGTGCCTGGTGTTCCTGGGTCCCTGTCGGCCTCAGCCCCATCCCCAGTCTAGCTTTGGCACATTGGGCTCCAGTATCATCTTTCCAGCCAGCAAAGTTATCTTTTCTTCTCCTTCAAGCTCACAGCTGAGATGCCAAACCCAACCATTCGAACTCTGGCTTGAGATCAGGGATGTGTCTGGGAGCAGGACGGAAGATACCCAGAAAACAAGGACTGGTATTCCCAAGACAACCTTCTCCACCACCTTTTTGCTACTGACTTCCTAAATGGTCAAGCAGATAACAAAGAGAGACAGAAAAGCCGTTGAGTTTAGAAGCTAACAGCCAAATGATGGTTTCATTGGTACTTGGTGCAGGGTTATAGTCTGTTAACTAGAAGCAATAGCTGCAAATATTATGACTTGAAGAGATGGGCTGTGGGAAACGACGCCCCCTAGGGCACGGACACAGCCACAGTGTGGGCGTGGGGACCTGGCTTGAGAGGGAGAGCAAAGCCTGGCATCTGGAATCTGTTGGCTGTGATATGGACTAAGTGGTTTTTAAACCCTTTGTTTTCAGGTAATCGCAGATCCGTAGGAAGTTGTAAAGACAGTACCGAGTACCATGTGCCTTTCTCCCAGGTTCTCCTAATGGCCAGATCTTAACTATAATATATACTATATATTATATATATATATATACTAAATTTATGCTACATATACCGTACTGCAGTATCTAATATGTACTATAATACAGTATCAAAGCCAGGAAACATATTGGTACAATGTGGGTATAGTGGCATGCTATTTTATCACATGTGTGGATATGTGTAACCATCACCTCGGCTAAAATATACAGAATTATTCTACTGCTGCAGAAGTCTCCCCCACACTCTCCATGCCATAACCACACCCCCTCACACACCACAGTTACCACATCCCTAAATCCTTGGAAACCACTAATTTGCTCTCCATCTCTATTATTTTGTCATTCTGAAAATGGCATGTAAGTGGAATCATATAGTATGTGACCTTTTGAGGTTGGTTTTTTAATATATTGCTGAATTCTATTTGCTGATTGTTTAAAACGTTTGCATTTACATTCATGAGGGATTCTGGTCTTTATTTTTTTTTTTTTTTTTTTTTTTTACTATCTTTGTCTGGTGTTAGCATCAAGATATCGTAGGTTCGGTTTCAGAACACTACAACAAAGCAATTATCACAATTAACTTTCCTTGGCTTCCTGGTGCGTGAAAATGTTACATTTACACTATTAAGTGTGCAATAGCATTGTGCTTTAAAAGAACAATGTGCATACATTAACTTTAGAATACCTTATTGCTAAAAAAGGCTAACCATTACCTGAACCTTCAGTGATTCATCATCTTTTTGCTATCAGAGGGTTTGAGATGAGAGAATTACCAAAATGTGGCACAGAGACACAATGGGAGCAAATGCTGTTGGAAAAATGATGCCAATAGGCTTAATCAATGCAGGGATGCCACAAACTCTTCAATTGGGGAAAAATGCAGTATCTGCAAAGAGCAATAAAATGAACTACAATAAAACAAGATCTGCCTGAATTGCCTTCTAAAGTGAATTGAAAAATGTTCCCTCCTCTTCTATTTTCTGGAAAACACTATTGTAGAAGCAGTATTAATTCTTCTTTACATATTTGGTAGAATTCGCTAATTAAACCCTCTGGACCTGGAGAGTCCTTTTTCAGGAGTTTTTAACTTACAAATTTAATTTCCTTTATAGTGATAGAGCTACTCAAATAATCTTTTTTTTACTGAGTAAATTATGGTAGTTTGTGCTTTGCAAGGAGTTGGTCCATTTCACCTAAATTGTCAAATGTAGAGTTCACCTAAACACATGTAGAGTCGTTTGTAGTGTGCTCATATTATCTTTTTGATGTCTCTGAGATCGGAGGTGATATCTACTGTTTCATTCCTGATATTAGAAATCTGTATTTTCTCTATTTTTTCTTTGTCTACTAGAAATTTGTCAATTTTATTTAATGTTTAGAAAACATTTTTGTGTTATTGGCTTTATTGTTTTTTTGTTTTCAATTTCATTGTTTTATCCTCATCTTTAATATTTCTAATTTCATTGTGTTTATTTTGTTTTTGTTTTACTAGATTCTTAAAGTCAGAGCTTTGATTATTGATTTGAGACTTTTCCTCTTCTCTAATATGAGCACCGAAGAATTAATGCTTTTGAACTGTGGTGTTGGAGAAGACTCTTGAGACTCCCTTGGACTGCAAGGAGATCCAACCAGTCCATTCTGAAGGAGATCAACTCTGGGATTTCTTTGGAAGGAATGATGCTAAAGCTGAAACTCCAGTACTTTGGCCACCTCATGCGAAGAGTTGACTCATTGGAAAAGACTCTGATGCTGAGAGGGATTGGGGGCAGGAGGAGAAGGGGACGACTGAGGATGAGATGGCTCGATGGCATCATGGACTCGATGGACGTGAGTCTGAGTGAACTCCGCGAGATGGAGATGGACAGGGAGGCCTGGCGTGCTGCGATTCATGGGGTCGCAAAGAGTCAGACACGACTGAGCGACTGAACTGAACTGAATATAAACGAAGTTCTATAAATTTTCTGCAGTACAGCTTTAGTGTATATAAATATAATATATATTTTATAGCATATCATTTTAATATATTTATTAATATTATGCTTACATGTATATACTTTGCCCTGAGACATCCTCTTTGAACCATGGGTTACTTAGCTGTTCCAAGTGTTTAGAGATTTTCATCTCTCTGTTTTGACTTTTAGTTTCAAGAAAACTCTCTATGTGATTTCAGCTTTTGAAAAAAAATTTGAGATCATTTCTGTGGCCCAGAATGTGGTTTCTCTCGGTCTCTGTTCTGCGAGTGCTTAAGAATGGGTATTTTGCTCTTGTTGGGTCAAGTGCTCTACAAACATCTATTAGATTCTGCCAGTTGATAGTGCTGTTGAGCTCTCCCATACCGTCACTAGTATAGTTGATATAGTTTTCTGTCTGATTGTTCTGCCACTTGTTAAGACATGAGAGTGCTGAAATCTGAAACTATAATTGCGGACTTGTCTAACTCTCTTCTTTTTCCTCACGTCTTAGTTTTTGCTTCACGTATTTCCCAGCTCTGCCCCTTGGTCCATTCACATTTAGAGTTGCAATGTCTTCTTGGTGGATTGACCCTTTCCTTATCATGTAGTGACCCCCTCTGTCCTTGCTAAGTTTCCTTGTGCTAACGTCTACTTTTTTTGACATTGCTTTCCTTTGATTAACACTTGTATGGTATATCTTTTTCAATTCTTTTATTTTCAACTTCCCTATATTATTGCATTTGAAGTGACTTTCTTGTAGACAGCGTATAGTTGGATCATGTATTTTTATCCATTGGGCCAATCTGTCTTTTAAGTTCTTTTTCAGCACTTGCAAGATGTTGTACCACTTCCTTATAGCCTCTTATAAGAAATCTGTTATCATTCAAATTGGTATAACTTTTCTCTTGATGCTTTCAAAATTTCTTCTTCACAAAATTTCAGAAATTTGACTACGATGTGTTTTGGTAAGGATTCTTTAGGATTATCCTATTTGGGGCTACTCAGTTTTCTGAATCTGTATGCCTGTAACTTCTGCAAAATTAGCTAAATTTTCAATCTTTATTTCTTTAGATTTTGTTTAGGCCTACTCTTGGGAGACTTAAGTTAAAGTTGACACTGTCACCTTGGACAAATGACTTAACCCTCCTTGGCTCAGTTTTAATCATCTTTAAAATGTGCTTATTGGTGGACTAGTCCTTAAGGTTTCTTCCAACTGTTTTGGTTTATAATCACTCTTAAAGGCAGCTTCCCCACCATCACAGCATGTGGACATGCATGCTTCCGCAGACAAATGCTCACCAACCACTTTGTCCTACAGAAGTCTTTAAAGGAGGATTTGGCAACTTGCTTCTATGAGACATTTAAAACCTCACTCATCAGTTTTTAGAAATCTTACTCATTTAAATTGTCACAGCTCAAGGGCCCTGGGATTTAAACCTTGGAAAGGGTAAGGCTTGTCAGCAGAATTTCTGTGTTAATTTTGTAAAGAGATGAAGGATATTAAAACTTTCCCCTCTGCAGACGGCAGTAGAGAGATTGCAGATGAGGACTCCCCAAGTGGTCACGGGGGAAACCCACAGACAAATGTCAAAAACTCTCAAGGCCCTGGCTTTTCTGCTGACCTGCCGGGCTCTCCTGCCCTAGAGGGATAAGACGAGGGACGATCATAATTGGCAGATGCAGCACTGGAAGGATCAGACACAAGAACAGGATCAGAATGTAAAGAAGTCAGAAACTTTATAAAGATTTATAACTATCAAAGTGATATATACCCTCAAGATATAAATGCATTCCAGAAAAGCTTTTCCTGTATTTTTATCTTTGCTCTTAATCACCTAAGCTACTGAAGGTGTTAACACTGGTTACAGTATTTCCAGGAAATGCTTGTGTAATTCCTCTGTGCTCAGTGACTGGACAAATTGTTCAAATCTGTTAGAAGGACGTACCTTTTTAAAATTATTTATGCTTCCTACCCACCAACTTTGTACATTTATTTATTGACTGTAGTGAGTCTTTGTTGCTGCACATAGGCTTTCTCTGGTTTCAGCAAGTGGGGGCTCCTCTCTTGCTACGGTGCTCTGGCTTCTCACTGTGGTGGCTTCTTTTGCTGGGGAGCACGGGCTCTAGCTGGGCGGACTTCATCACTTGCAGCACACGAGCTCAGTAGTTGCCGCGCATAGGCTTAGTTGCTCCTGCAGCCTGTGGGATCCTCCCTGACCAGGGATTGAAGCAGCGTCCCTTGCATTGCAAGGTGGATTCTCAACCCCTGGACCACCAGGGAAGTCCTCATCCACCAACTTAAAAAAAAAAAAGGGAAACAGCTAAAAGAGGTTTTCTTCTCCTCCAGGCAGTCAATGAGAACCCCTGAATGTGATGAGAGTTAGTTCTGATGGGCTTTATGCTTATGCAATCTAGATGGAGACGGAAGAGATGGAGCCATTAGGAGACAGACCATGGGAAGTACAAGATCCACAAGAGACGGTTGGGTAACTGAGATAATGGAATTCTGCCTCTGGAGAGCTCTTCTGGCTAGATAAGGAGGACTGAAAGATGTCTGTAGAGAGGATGTGGGGACGGGTCGTCTAGTTCCAGATCTTTGGTTTTCAATCCCCTCTCTCAACATACTTTCCAAGGAATGTTTTGATGTTGCCCTGAGTCACAAAGGAGGCTTTGTGACTCAAGAGATGAGAGCATCGATAAAACAGACAGTATTTTAAGTATTTTACTAACATTTTTTTTCAAATGCAAATAAACATATTCTGTTCTCCTGGAGGATCAGGATTGATGTCTGACCAACAGGGTCATTTACATGGATCGTTCTCTTGTCCCTACTCATTTCCTTTCAACTTTCCTTCATTTCACAACTGAAAGTCCTCACCACCAGGCTCAGTGGGGAACGCAGGAAAACAGTAAGCCCACAAGCCACGTGGGAACAGTGAACGCAGGAGGAAATAGCACTGGCACCTGTTTATAGCACTGCTGTGAAAGTGAAAGTGAAGTTGCTCAGTCGTGTCTGACTCTTTGCGACCCCATGGACGGTAGCCTACCAGGCTCCGCGGTCCACGGGATTTTCCAGGCAAGAATACTGGAGTGGGCTGCCATTTCCTTCTCCAGGGGATCTTCCCAACCCAGGGGTCGAACCCGGGTTTCCTGCACTGCAGACAGACGCTTTACCATCTGAGCCACTAGGGAAGCCCACTAGGGAAGCACTGCTATAACAGGTGCTTAAAATCCTTTGAGTCCCAAAGGCCTGAGATCATGAAAGAAGAGACAAAGAAATGGTAAGTGTGTGCTTTGCATATGCTTCTACGGGGAAAAGAGTGGCCAAAGGTCTAAGCAGAGTAGACACTATGGGTTAGCAAGACAACGTATTAAGCTTTAACATTAGGAGAATTTTGGTGACCTTAGCAAGAATAGTTTCAATGAAGTTATAAGAGACTAGGAGCTTGATTATACCAAGATATAAGGCTTAAGTAGAAGCTAAGAAGTGAAGACCGAGTTTGAGAATGAAAAAGTGTATTGCAGTAGGAAGAGGGTCAAGGAGGGTTACGGTGGGAGTCATAAGAAAAACGGCCAACATTCACGGACTGAGGAGGGAACATTGGAAGCTGTCAGGGAAGCATGGCTAACGGAGTGAGATTCCAGAGGAGGAGAAGAAAGGGTTCAGCTGAAGGATTGGTCTCAAGTCCTAAAGGAAGGAGGATGAAATGCTCCGAGAGTGGTGGCAGAGCCGGGAGAGAGCTGACCACTGCGGCTCCCCTGGCATCTCTATCAGAGCACAGCCCACCCCGGGTTTGGAGGGCACTAAGGTGTCTGGGCAGAGCCTTCTATGTGAGTCTAGAATGCAGGATGGGACTTCCCTGGGAGTCCAGTGGTTTAGAATCTGCCTTCCAGTGCAGAGGACACAGGTTCGATCCCTGGTAGGGGAACTAAGGCCACGTACGCTACAGTGCAACTAAGCATGCTGCAACTACTGAGCCCACGTGCTCTAGAGCCCACGGGCCACAAGAGAAGCCTCGGCACTGCCGTGAAGACCCAGCACTTTTTTAACATTTAAAAATAAAAAGGAGGTGTAGAATGGAGGAGACTTTGACAATGGGGTGTGGGTTTGGGAAAACAGGTGCTAGGAGTCAAGGCAGCAAGTAGATGGCAGCGGGGGAAAGAGCATGTAATAAAGGGATGAACTACTGCATTGGAAACTGATGGTCATTAAAATAAAATCAGAAGTCACAGACCTGCAAAAGTCAATCTTGGTCTTAGTCCCTCAGGTGGCAGAACTTCTTAAGTAGCAACTCTCATGGATCTATTGAGGTGGTGGTGTGGGCCTGTGTCTGGCTGAGTTAAAAAGCAAATACCCTGGGTGTGCAAGTCTACAGAGAGGGCTCTGATCTCTAGGTGGAGAGGCATCTCAAGGTGTGGAAAGGTGAAGTGGAAAGGCCATGTCTGGTCCCAACAGGGACTGTCTTGCAGTGAACAGACACACAGGAGGTTAAAACAGGTAGGAGAAAGGGGAGATGAAGGTCAGGGAAGTTGAGGGGTGGAGGGAGTCAAGATTAAACGTAGCTTGAAAGGATAAGGTGGCTTTGGAGATAAATATGGTGGCTGGGGCGGGTCAGTAGGAGACCCCTCCCTCCCTAGAGGGGACCTGTAGGAGAAAAGGTGTTGCCGTCCAGAAGGCCCCATCATTTGTGAATCTCATGTCTTCTGTGCCTCCTCATGGTCAGCCATTTCCACATCCTGCTCAGCTGCCAACTTCTCATCTTGCTGGCTTCTATCTGGATGCCTCACTGTAGTCGCTGAGGTCTCTCAAACTGTCCCTTTCCAAGTGAATGTGCTTCTCAACAGCCTCCTTCTTAAAGCAATCACACCAGGAAGACCTGGAGTCGGTAGATAATCCTCCCATATCCTGACCTGGTTTGGTACAACGGTCACTTGGTGCTCCTTCTCTTTTGTTCTCCGCCTTCCCAGAAAAATCCTGCTCCATCTCACTGAGTCAGGGTATACCTGTTGAAAGTTTGCATAGTGGTAGCAGCAAAACATAGGTTCTAGATGATTTAGCTATTTAGTAGCTAAGCAGGGTGAGTTATTTAAATTACCAATCTTTGGTTAACTATGTAGTCAAGTGTGCAGGGTAGACTCTGACCCTCATGGTAAGTGGCCGGCCAATGTTAGCTGTCTTTATTGTTAACGTGTCTTTTGTCAGAGTCCAGCTCCAGAAAGTCAGGAAGTACTGAAAGTAAACCAGGATTCCAATGATCATAGCAAGATGCCAAGTTAGCTAGCTTTGTGCTAAGAGATAGATGTCTTCTCAATATCCATTGCTTGCACTCTAGACCTTTGCCAGGATCCTGGGACTCAAATGTTCTCCCCAGAGCCATCCCAACGGACATCATTATGGGAAAAAGAACAGGGCACTCATCTTATACTTGAGGGATAAAAGACACTCTCAACATGCATTCCTCCAGAATCCCTGAGTTTAGCTAGAATGCCAGAAAATTGCAGACTGTAATGGTATTATTTTAGCTTCACATGAAGATGCCTTTTCAGAACTAATTTGTCACTACATCCTAATCCCTTAAAAATTGAGGTTAAGTATAAAAATCATATTTACAAATGTCTTGACATTAGTCATTTTTGTCCCATATAAAGAGAGTTAAAAGTACTTTTAAAGTTATTGCTACCTTTTCTGATATACTAATGTGCTTCTAGTTGTTCAATAATCAGAAGGAAGGAGGAAGAAAGTAACATTTATTGAGCCACTTAAGTCACTTCTGGAACCACTTTATGATGCTTGAGTAGGCATCCCTTAATAATAAACTTCTTGCTCTCTCCTCTCTCTTATCTTTCTCCACCCCTACTTTCTCCCAGTATATAAATCTTAGAGGGACCAAGGTCATTGTTTAAGATTATATCTGCAGTAGGTGAAGATTTGGTCAGAAAAAGGATTGAGAAGAAAAAGAATTGAGAGGATTTGGAATAAATCAGGTGCTAAGGTCCTGTGACCACACCAGCTCTCTCATTTCAGATTGAGCCCAGGGGAACTTGGGCTGTGTGGCTGTGTGCTCAGTCATGTCCAACTCTTTGCAACACTATGGACTGTAGCCCACCAGGCTCACCTATCCATGGAATTTTCCAGGCAAGAATACTGGAGTGGGGTGCCATTTCTTCCTCAAGGGCATCTTCCCACCCCAAGGATTGAACCTGCGTCTCTTGCATCTCCTGCATTGGCAGAAGCCAACGGGAAGCCCAAAATGGTTCTTCTCTCATTTGATGTTTCTTCTTTCCATCTGCATGGAGATCCCTTCATAAAGCTGCGGGCTGAATTCCCAAGGCCACAGCTTTCCCTGACTCCCTACCCTGTAGGACACAAGTTTATAGAGTCCTGTTGTTAATCATCAAAACCTTTGTGTAGAGCAGTGGATCTCAGGCTTGAGTATGCCTCAGAATCACCTGGAGGTCTTGAATAAATTTAGACCCCATCCCCAGAGTTACTGATTCAGTGGGTTTGGGGTAAATCCTGAAAATCTGCATTTCTAACAAGTTCCCAGGTGACACTGATGCTGTTGGTCTGGGAACCATACTGAGAACTATCTAAGTAAGGATCTCCATTTTTCAGTTTCAACAAGCTATGAATATAACAGCTTAAGACTACACAGTTGCCAATCACAGGCTCTTAACACTAGTTCATCTTCACTCCTAAGCCTGAAGCTGCGCTGCTCCAGGCACCCTGGGATAGTGAAGTTTATATAGCAAAATAAATGACAGAAATGTATTTTCTCCCAGTTCTGGAGGCTAAAGGTCCAAGATCAAGATGTTGGCAGGACGGGTTTCTTCTCCTTGGCTTGGAGATGGTACTTTCTCCCTGAGTTTTCACAAGACCCTTCCTCTGCATATTGTTAAGTTGTTCAGTTGCTCAGGTGTGTCAGACTCTTCGCAACCCTATGGGTTGCCACATGCCAGGCTTCCCTGTCTTTAACTATCTCCCAGAGTTTGCTCAAACTCATGTCCATTGAGTTGGTCTGGCTCTCTAACCATCTCATCTAACCCTCTTCTCCTTTTGCCTTCAGTCTTTGCAAGCATCAGGGTCTTTTCCAGTGAGTCAGCTCTTCCCATCAGGTGGCCAAAGTATTGGAGCTTCAGCTTCAATATCAGTCCTTCCAATGAATATTCAAGGTTGATTTCCTTTAGGGTTAGACTGGTTTGACCTTCTTGCAGTCCAAGGGACTCTCAAGAGGCTTCTCCAACACCACAGTTCAAAAGCATCAGTTCTTCAGTGCTCAGCCTTCTTTATGGTCCAGCTCTCACATTTGTACATAGCTACCAGAAAAACCATAGCTTTGACTATACAGAAGTTTGTCAGCAAAGTGATGTCTCTGCTTTTCAATATGCAGTCTAGGTTTGTCATAGCTTTCCTTCCAAAGAGCAAGCATCTCTTAATTTCATGGATGCAGTCACCATCCACAGTGATTTTGGAGCCCAAGAAAATAAAATCTGTGACTCCTTTCTTTTCCCCATCTCTTTGTCATGAAGTAATGGGAATGAATGTCATGATCTTTGTTTTCAGAATGTTGAGTTTTAAGTCAGCTTTTTCACTCTCCTCTTTCACCCTCATCAAGAGGCTCTTTAGTTCCTCTTCACTTTCTACTATTTTTAGAGTGGTATCATCTGCATATCTGAGGTTGTTGATTTCTCCCAGCAATCTTGATTCCAGCTTGTGAGTTATCATCCAGTTTCCTCCGCGTACATCTGTGTCCTGATCTACTCTTCTTATAAGGACACCAGTCACATTGGATTAGGACCCATCTTAATGACCTCATTTTAACTTCACTGAAGATAGTTTTTCCAAATACAGTCCTATTCTGAGGTGCTGGGATTAGGAATTCAACATACGAATTTGGGAGAATTCAACTCAGCCCATAGGACCATCTCATCCTCTTTCTCAGGACAAGGGGGTGGGGAGCAGGCTGTGCTCCACGCCTCTCACTGTCCACTCCTTCCGTTCTTGCTGCTTTCTTCTCCCACTGCCTGGCTTCCTGAAGGGACCAACAGCCTCACAGATGATAACCTGGAGGCTAATTTTGCAGCAGGGCCCAGCCTGACCTCAGCTTGGTGATGTACACACCAGCTCCAGTCTCTGCGATGGCTCTGTGCCTAACAGGAGAGACTAGCAGGGCCCAGGCACTCTGGAAGAAGACAGCGAATTGCTTGTGGAGGAACAGTCTGCTCGGGGCTGGGTCATCATCCCCAAAATCTGCATCCCAGGCAGCAGGCTGCCCTGCACTCTGAGGCCACCTGCCAGCAACCTCCTCGGCCGCCCCCGCCCGGAAGTAGTAATGGAAGAAACTAGAGCAGGAAATGCTGAAGGCCCCGTGTGCCTGGAGCCCATCCTCTTACTGCAATGCAAACAGCTCCTAAAATATACTAGCATTCTGTTTTAGGGAGGAGAAAATCACTCTCCCTATTGGCAGCAGTCATTCCTGAGACTTTTTATATATGCCAGAGCTTACTTCTGCATTATCCCTCTTGATCAGGAAACCGGTCCCATGAGGTCAGCCAGCCTGAAGTAATCATCTTGCTTTCATTAATTTTTTTGTTTGGTGGGGGCAGGGTTAGACAAGGAAACTAAAGGCAATTCTTTATTAGGAAGGTTTCCCAAGTTCAGTAGGTAATACATTTTTTTGTTTGCTTTTGCTCTATTTTTTAAACTTTTTAATTGGAGGATAATGGCTTTCAACGTTCTATTAGTTTCTGTTGTACAGCAGTGTGAATCAATTATAAGTATACATAAATCCCCTCCCTCTTAAGCTTCCCTCCCACCCTCACCCACCCACATCCTCCTTTTAGAGTTTAAGAATCAAGTCTCACTAAATGACGCAAGCACCTAGGTTGTGATCCAGCCCACTGTGAGGCCTGCCCTCGTGGTGATATTCTATGTAATTCTTTTCTTCTCCCTTCTCATTCCCAGAGACTGTTTCAGTTTTTACTCTAGTCATCCAAGCACCCCTCACTGATTGATGAGGTCCCTGCAAGGTGAGGTCCTGATCTGATCCTAGTACTGAATAATAGATGGCACTCTTGTGGCTTGGTATGCTCATTTTTTCCCCCTATATTCACTAAAATCACTATTAAGTCCTTGAATTAAATTATTACTTTAGGATACACTCTCTTCCCATTGCTGTGATTTCTCTGCGGGGTTGCACCGGCGTCTTGACAGCACTGTTTTTTAAACTCTTGGCTGTGATCCATAGTAAGAAATAAATCACATCACAACCCAGTACTCACGTATATACACGTATATAAAACAAAAACTAGGTTCACAAGGTAATACTTAACCTGGGTGTGACATACACTATTTTCTGTTCTACTTTTTAATGCTTGTTGTGATCCACTAAATTGATTTTATGACCCAGTAATAAGTTGCTACCCGCAATCGGGATAATAATCCTTTACCGAATATTCTGGCTGAACATCAAAAACCTGACTTTCTGTTTTGCTTGCAGCTCCAGCTCCTGGCACCCTCTTGTGACACATGTCCCCAGGAGGCTCAGGCCCCTGCAGAGAGCAGCCTCCTGGGGAGGAGGAGGGAGCTTCCTGGACACTGAGACGGTTGTAGCCCTAAGGCTGCTGGAATCAAGGTGAAGTTCAGCATCTCCACCACTCACCCCCGAAAGAGCAGGATCCACACAATGGAGACCTTCCCAGATGCTCCTCCGTACTCCCCACTGGGGTGCTTTGGGAAGTCCACCCTCCTGACTTCCTTTTGACACCATTCTGACCCTATCTGAACCAAAAGCAAGCTTTGGTGCCTGCAGAGGGGACGTTTGCCTGAGTGACTAGGAATAAGTGCTAGTCACTCAATCGTGTCTGACTCTCTGTGACCCCATGGACTGCAGCCTGGCAGGCTCCTCTGTCCATGGAATTCTCCAGACAAGAATACTGGCGGAGGTAGCCATTTCCTTCTCCAGGGGATCTTCCCCACCCAGGGACTGAACCTGGATCTACTGCATTCCAAGCAGATTCTTTATTGTCTGAGCCTCCAGGGAAGCCCTCTAGAAAGATCTCTCCACAAATGCCAAGATGCCACTGTTGGAGTTTTACTCCTTTGGTTTATGCAAGTGTGGCTAAACTTGGCTTCTGGGGCTCTTCCCTCCCAGTCTGGCCTTACCTGTAGGTTCCAGAAGTTGCTTCTCCTTTCAAAGGGAAGCTTTGACAGGTATACACCACTATGTATAAAATAGATAACTACTGTATAACACAGAGAACTCTACTCACTGCTCTGAGGTGACCTAAAAGAAAAGAAAATCCAAAAAAAGAGGGGATATATATGTACATGGGCTTCCCTGGTAGCTCAGCTGGTAAAGAATCTGCCTGCAATGCGGGAGACCTGGGTTTGATCTCTGGGTTGAAAAGATCCCCTGGAGAAGGGAGCAGCTATCCACTCCAGTATTCTGGCCTGGAGAATTCCATGGACAGAGGGGCCTGATGGGCAACAGTCCATAGGGTTGCAAAGAGTTGGACATGACTGAGCGATTTACACTTTCATATGTATACACATAACTAATTCTCTTTGCTATACAGCAGAAACTAACACAATTTTGTAAAGTCACTATACTTCAATAAAAATTAATTAAGATTAAAAAAATAAACAAAACAGATTCCCCCCAAAATAAATAAAGGGATGCCTAGAGCAGTTATTGTGACTCTTCCCTGTGATATGGACCCCTTTAGCATGGTGATTTTGATTTAGGAGCTGCTTGGAGTCAAAATCAGCCTGCCGTCTGATACAGTATCCCCAGGAACTTGGTGAGAATAGTTACCGAGGTCATTCCCCAGATGCTGGGCCCCTCCAATAAGACTGGCCATAGGTGGGTTGGATTGCAGGATGTACATGTGAGGCCCACGGACCCTCCTCCGAATGATGTTTTAAATACATGAAGTAAAATGTATAGGATTACAAAGGAAGCTAGTTATATGTATGTCTTCAAATTTGTAACGTAGTATTAATAATACTTTTGATTAACCCGTTAAAATCTAAAGGCATTTAGAAGAGTGATAAGTAGAAACACCATTTCGAGGTATCTGCAGAAAGTGCCAAATGATGAAAAAGCTAATTTCCACTCGTAGGAGAGTCAAGGCACCACTAATACTGCCGGGGTTTGTCTATGTTCATAACGGAAGCAAATGCTCGATTGCAGTTAGAAGTTATTGAAATTAAAGCTGTGACTTTTACCCACACAAGTTCAGGGGTCCCTGGAAAGCTGTTCATGGACCCCACTTCAAGAGCCTGTGGTCTAGAGAGCTGTCTACTACCTTTAGCATTTCCTTTCCTGTTTCACCTTTCCAGATTCCAAGCTGGATTTGCTGAGCCCAGTTCCACAAATTTTGCATATCCTGCATCCTCTCCCACTATGGCCATCCTAGCTTTAGTGACAATGCTCACCAAGTTCCCAGGGACATTGTATCAAAGGTCAACCTGACCTTGACTCCAAGCATTTCCTAAATCAATTATTCTTTCCCTAGAATTTTGTCCAGAGACTATAATTATCTCCGTGTATTAATAATGTGAAGGAGAACTTGTTCCTATTTAAAGCAGAGCCTTTTTCATTATCTGACCCTGTCTATGAATAATATCTTGAGTCGCAAATCTTGACTCCGGAAGATAGATTCCTACTCAGCAAGTGGGAGTCTACCAAGCTCAGTGCAGGAGACGGTTAGCAGCACAGTCCCAATCTGCCACCACCGACCGAGGAGGAACCAGCCCTTTACCCAGATGGAGCAAATGAGAACGCTTTTTGCATCAAGCCAGTCGCTTAGTGACATGTCAGAGCGTCAAAGACAACCATGTCTTAGAGATACTATGGCAAATACGAGTGTGCATGCTTTGCTTCAAAGCAATCAATTTTAAATATTTTAAAAATAGGTATTCATGATATAACAAAAAAAGGAATTCACAAATATATTCACAGATTCACAAATATATAGAACTAGTGGTCACCAGTGGGGAGAGGGAAGTGGGGAGGGGTAGTATGGGGGTAGGGGGTTAAGAGGTACAAACTACAATGTGTAAAATAAGTTACAAGGACATATTGTACAACATAGGGAGTGTAGTCAATATTTTATAAGAAATATAGCAGAATTATATTATAATATAATAATTATTATACTATAATATTATTATATAACCATAAACAAACCATAACTATTACAATAACTGTAATATAATAACTATAAATAAATAATAACTATAATTTCCCTGGTGGCTCAACACAAGCTTCCCTTGTGGTTCAACTGGTAAAGAATCCGCCTGCAATGCAGGAGACCTGGGTTCAATCCCTGGGTTGGGAAGATCCCCTGGAGAAGGGAAAGGTTACCCACTCCAGTATTCTGGCCTGGAGAATTCCAGGGACTGTATAGTCCACGGGGTCGCAAAGAGTCAGACACGACTGAGCAACTTTCACGCACCACTCACTAGCTGATGGCTCAGATAGTAAAGAATCTACCCACAGTGCAGGAGACATGAGTTTAATCCCTGGGTTGGGAAGATCCCCTGGAGAAGAGAAGGGCTACCCACTCCAGTATTCTTACCTGGAGAATTCCATGGACAGAGGAGTTCGGCAGGCTACAGTTCATGGGATCGCAAAGAGTCAGACTTGACTGAGTGACTAACACTTTCACTCTTCACTGTAAATGGAGTACAACCATTAAATATTTGGAATCACTATATCGTTCACCTCTAACATATAACATTGTACCACTATACTTCAATTTAAAAAAAATCTTTGCTAAAAATACATATATTATAAACTAAAAATTTTACAACCAAATGAATAAGTCAAGTATGTGTTTATGGGCTGCTGGACTGCAACTTTTTGACCTTCCAACAACAGCTCTGAAGCCACCACGAGGAGTCCTTTTGAAAGACACCAGCATCATCTTCACAGGCTCCTGAGATGCCCAGTCCCTAATCTTGAGATGCCTAATCCCTGAGGGGCTACCCGAACAGGTCACTTCAGGGACAAGAGGAGAGATGGGTTGGCCTTGGTTCTGAGGAGTGGTTAGGAACTGAGCACAGACTATAAGAAGGATCACAACAATTTAAGGGTCTCTGGTAGCTCCACTGGTAAAGATTCTGCCTGCAAAGCAGGAGAGCCTGGTTCAATCCCTGAGTTGGGAAGATTCCCTAGAGAAGATAATGGCTACCCACTCCAGTATTCTGGCCTGGAGAGTTCCATGGACAGAGGAGCCTGGTGGGCTACAGTCCATGGGGTCACAGAATCAGACACAACTGAGCGACTTTTACTTTCAACAACTGAAGATCCCAGTGAGGGAGTTTTAAAAAATCCAATTTTCAGCAAGGTAACTATGGCAAAATACTTATCTTAAGAGGGGAAAATGCAGGGTTAGTATAAATCACCCAGAGAAACCCTGGCCACGACTTACGGAAAATTAGCAATCTATCCTGAAGATTTTAGGATAAATAAGGACGATGACTCCCATATCCTCTTATACCCATTTTTTTTGCCCCTGTGGGCTCCAAAATCACTGCAGATGGTGACTGCAGCCATGAAATTAAAAGACGCTTACTTCTTGGAAGAAAAGTTATGACCAACCTAGATAGCATATTCAAAAGCAGAGACATTACTTTGCTGACTAAGGTCCGTCTAGTCAAGGCTATGGTTTTTCCTGTGGTCATGTATGGATGTGAGAGTTGGACTGTGAAGAAGGCTGAGGGCTGAAGAATTGATGCTTTTGAACTGTGGTGTTGGAGAAGACTCTTGAGAGTCCCTTGGACTACAAGGAGATCCAACCAGTCCATTCTGAAGGAGATCAGCCCTGGGATTTCTTTGGAAGGAATGATGCTAAAGCTGAAACTCCAGTACTTTGGCCACCTCATGCGAAGAGTTGACTCATTGGAAAAACTCTGATGCTGGGAGGGATTGGGAGCAGGAGGAGAAGGGGACAACAGAGGATGAGATGGCTGGATGGGATCACTGACTCGATGGACGTGAGTCTGAGTGAACTCCGGGAGTTGGTGATGGACAGGGAGGCCTGGCGTGCTGCAATTCATGGGGTTGCAAAGAGTCGGACATGACTGAGCGACTGAACTGAACTGAACTGAACTGAACTGAAGAGAAAACCCTGACCCTGGGATTTCTTTGGAGGGAATGATGCTCAAGCTGAAACTCCAGTACTTTGGCCACCTCATGCGAAGAGTTGACTCATTGGAAAAGACTCTGAAGCTGGGAGGGATTGGGGGCAGGAGGAGAAGGGGACGACCGAGGATGAGATGGCTGGATGGCATCATGGACTCGATGGACATGAGTCTGAGTGAACTCCGGGAGATGGTGATGGACAGAGAGGCCTGGCGTGCTGTGATTCATGGGGTCATGAGCAACTGAACTGAATAGTAACATACTGACAATTCAAAAGAGGGAAAAAAAGCATGATGCAGCTAAACTTCATAAAGCTATTCATAAACCTTCAGAAACAATAGTTCCTAGACTTTACCATACTATTTCAGCATCATAATTGAATTCCATGGTCATTTTAATGCAAATATATTATTAAGTTTGGTGCAAACAGAATTGTAGTTTACTGCTGCTAAGTCGGTTCAGTCATGTCCGACTCTGTGCGACCCCATAGATGGCAGCCCACCAGGCTCCCCCATTCCTGGGATTCTCCAGGCAAGAACACTGGAGTGGGTTGCCATTTCCTTCTCCAATGCATGAAAGTGAAAAGGGAAAGTGAAGTCGCTCAGTCATGTCCGACTCTTAGTGACCTCATGGACTGCAACCTACCAGGCTCCTCCATCCATGGGATTTTCCAGGCAAGAGTACTGGAGTGGGTTGCCATTGCCTTCTCCAATTGCAATTTAGGACTGTGAATTTTAAATCATTATAACTTTTAATAACTTAAAACATTATAAATTAAACACATCTTTATTAATTAAAATAGGAAACACAATCAACACATTTTTGCCAAAGAGAAACAAGTTTGTTTATTCCTGTAGCATAAAAATCCTGCTTTGAAATTCGATGAAATCTTGGAAAGCTTTCCCTACCTTCTGCTGATTCTGGAAGCATTTTCCCTGCAGAAAGTTTTCGGGATGCTTAAAAAAAGTTGTGGTCAATTGACGGGAGGTCAAGTGAATATGGTGAATGAGGCAAAATTTCATAGCCCCATTCATTCAACTTTTGAAGCATTGATTGTGCAATGTGCAGTCACGTGCTGTCTTCAATTTGCTGAGCATGCTTCTCAGATGTAATGGTTCCACCAGGATTCAAAAAGTTTTAGTGGATCAGAGGGGCAGTAGACCATGAAACAGTGAGCACGGGCTTTTGTGGGTGCAAGTTTGGCTTTGGGAGAAGCTTTGGATATTCTTCTCAGTCCAACCACTGAGCTGGTATTCATCAGTTGTCATATAAAATCCACTTTTAATCACATGTCACAGTCTAATCAAGAAATTTGCTGTTGTTACATAGAATAAGGGGACTTCCCTGGTGGCTCAGAGGTTAAAGCGTCTGCCTCCAATGCGGGAGACCCAGGTTCGATCCCTGGGTCGGGAATATCCCCTGGAGAAGGAAATGGCCATCCACTCCAGTATTCTTGCCTGGAGAATCCCATGGACGGAGAAGCCTAGTAGGTTATAGTCCATGGGGTTGCAAAGAGTCGGACACGACTGAGCGACTTCACCTTCACATAGAATAAGAGAAGACAACACTTCAAAGGTTTTGACTTGTAGTCAGCTCATGAGGCACCCGCTTATCAAGCTTTTTCACCTTTCCAATTTGCTTCAAATGCCAAATAACTATAGAATGGTCAATATAGAGTTCTTTAGCAACTTCACATGTAGTTGTTAGAGAAATAGCTTCAATGATCCTCTCAATTGGTCATTGTCAACTTCTGATGGCTGACCACTGCTCCCCTCATGTTCAGGGTTCTTGTCTCCTTTGCAAAACTTATTGAACCATCACTGTGCTGTTTGTTTGCTAGCACTTCTGGGCCAAATACATTGTTGATGTGGCAAGTTGTTTCCTCTGTTTTACGACTCATTTTGAACTTGAATAAAAGAAACATTCAAATTTGCTCTTTGTCTAACATCATTTCCCTAATCTAAAATAAATATACAATAAACAGCAAGTAATAAGTCATTAGCAAAAAACATAAAGGGAGATGTGTGTATTAAAATGACATATAACATAACCACATTTATTTAAGAAAATATTCCAGTGTCAAATGGCAAAGTTCAACAATGAAAAACCACAATTACTTCTGTATCAATCTAATACATTGGACTATTATACCTCTTGCAATATCTTTAATTTGAAAATGAGTGTTTATAGTACTAAAATATATAGTACTCAAATTGAGACATTGATACATGTGCACAGGTGTCTAGTCTTTGCTACCCCATATGCCCATAAAAAATGAATGCTAGTACATAAGAATAAAAGTAATTTTACGTATGGGTTCTAAACCAAGAAATGGTGTTATTCCCAAGACAGAAACATCAGTACTTTTCAGTGGTCATGTAACTGGGCTGAAGAAGATCCTAAGGGTCAATCTTTTGAGTTATGAGTAAAATTTTGCTTAAGAAATAAGTGGAGTAGCTTCTAGTCAGTTCCCAGAAAAAGCCCTTCAATCAAAGAGGTTGGATAGGAGAAGAGATGAAGCCTGAACAAGGCAGCCCCCATATAAGCAGATTATTCTTCACTGTCACAGATTGGCTTCATCTGGAAGAATCTGGTTAGGGAAGTATCAAATGCCATTTCAAATGCCAGTAGCTACAGGAAGCAAAAACTGGAAGAGGTCAGCAACCCACCGGATTGCAGTGAGGTGCCACAGGGAGTATGATAGAAGCACCAGGAACAGCAGAATCTTGTCTCTAAGATGGCAAACTTGTCATAATTGGTAGGGGAGGACATGACAGGAAATCTGTCAGAGTCTAAAGAAAAAATTTAGGAGAAAAATTATTTCTGAATTTGCCCACAGTTGTAACTCCATACCCATTTTCTACATAACTGAGACTTAAATATGCAACGTAAGTAGGTAACACTTCAATATTTGCTCAAGCTTACTGACAAAACTCAGATGTTTAAGAAGAACCTGTAGTATAAGAGCCTGCAAAGCTGTTGAGTGAGGGCTACTGGGTTCATTTAATTAAAAAGGAGAAAAATAATAATAAGATTTTAACTCACAGTTAAAATAGGATTTAGGAAAATATTGCATCAGAGAAATCAAAGAAAGAAGGAATAGAAATGGAACAATGCATTATCAGAAAATTAATGGCTTGAGATAAAAATATACTTTTTTCAAATTTAAAATTGGAATAGAGGAAGTGAAATCAGATTGGATCAGTTCAGTTCAGTCGCTCAGTCGTGTCCGACTCTTTGCGACCCCATGAATCGCAGCACACCAGGCCTCCCTGTTCATCACCATCTCCCGGAGTTCACTCAGACTCACGTCCATCGAGTCAGTGATGCCATCCAGCCATCTCATCCTCGGTCGTCCCCTTCTCCTCCTGCCCCCCAATCCCTCCCAGCATCAAAGTCTTTTCCAATGAGTCAACTCTTCGCATGAGGTGGCCAAAGTACTGGAGTTTCAGCTTGAGCATCATTCCTTCCAAAGAAATCCCAGGGCTGATCTCCTTCAGAATGGACTGGTTGGATCTCCTTTTTTCTCCAACACCACAGTTCAAAAGCATCAATTCTTTGGCCCTCAGCCTTCTTCACAGTCCAACTCTCACATCCATACATGACCACAGGAAAAACCATAGCCTTGACTAGATGGACCTTAGTCGGCATAAACCAGAAGGCAAGCTCAAGAAATTCTCTCAGAACTCATGGGAAAAATGACAAAGAATAATAATGGTAATAATTGTTTAGAGATCTGAAAGGCGTCCAATAAGATCAAAACTACTTACAATAGAAATTCCAGAAGAATTATAAAAAAGCAAAAATCAATGAAATCAATCTCCCCAAATTTAAGAAATACCTGAGAATATATTAATAGGTTTAAATGCCCAGGATCTCCCCAAAATGAAACAATAGAGAGTAACATTTTTAACACAGGAAGTTTTTGAATTTCAAAGTGAAAGGAAAATCTCTCCACTTATCTATGTTTGAAATAAGAAGCAGGTTTACCTCAAATTTTGCTTCTGTGCTACTAAATATGATAAAGCAATGAAGCATTATCTTCTAAGATTTTGGAGAAAATGTTTTTACTCAGTCAGAGTATCAAATAGTAAAGAATCTGCCTGCAATGAGGGAGATCTGTGTTCACTCCCTAAGTTGGGAAGATCCCTTGGAGGAGGGCATGGCAACCCACTTCAGAATTCTTGCCTGAAGAATCTCATGGACAGAGGAACCAGACGGGCTACAGTCCATAGGCTCACAAAGAGTTGGACATGACTGAAGCAACTTAGCACCACACAGCACAGAGTACTTGTGTGTGAAGGCAACAGAATATGTTTATAATATATACAAGGTATGTTAAATACATTTCTGTTCAGGATAATTACTTAAAGCTAATCTCTAGCTACTTGGGAGATAAAATAATGAAACCAAGAAAATTTTCATCATGCTATAAGGATAAATTGCTTGATATTAAAATGACATAGAACAAAGTATAAATATCAATAATTATTGTTAGTTATAAATCCTATGCAAATCAAAAAAGTCTTAAAAAGAATAGATATAAATATGAAAAACAAAGTAAAGTGAATTTAGTAATCAGATTACATGAATAAGGGCTTCCTGGTGGCCCAGATGGTAAAGAATCTGCCTGCAGTGCAGGAGAACTGGGTTCAGTCCCTGGGTCCAGATGATACCCTGGAGAAGGGAGTAGCTACCCACTCCAGTATTCTTGCCTGGCGAATTCCATGGACAGATGAGTTTGGTAGGCTACGGTCCATGGAGTTGCAAAGAGTCAGACATGACTTGAGTAACTAACACTTCACATGAATAAAAACTGAAAGTAATACGCTGCTGCTGCTGCTGCTGCTGCTGCGTCGCTTCAGTTGTGTCCGACTCTGTGCGACTCCAGGCATGGCAGCTCACCAGGCTCCACCCCCTGGGATTTTCCAGGCAAGAACGCTGGAGTGGGTTGCCATTTCCTTCTCCAATGCATGAAAGTGAAAAGGGAAAGTGAAGTCACTGAGTCATGGCCAGCTCTCAGCGACCCCATGGACTGCAGCCCACCAGGCACCTCCATCCATGGGATTTTCCAGGCAAGAGTACTAGAGTGGGGTGCCATTGCCTTCTCCAGTGAATGGAAAAGATACTAAAAGTTTTCCTTGGACAGGAAATAATCACTGCAGTCAATATAGGAAAGGAAATGATTATAGGACCTGGCAAATTTGCAGCCAAGATCATCTTTAAGTCTTTTATAATTCTAAACATATAAATTGTATAGAAATACAACAGCATAGAAGCAAAATCAAAGAATAAAAAATGCATTATCACATTTTGTTACAAAATAAAGGAGTCAAGTAAATTGAGGGAACTCTCTCATTTAGAACTAAACCTCTCAAAGAACTACCAATGGAAATATGAAACAAAGCAATAGAAACCTGACATGTCCCATGTCTTCAAATATAATTCAAAGCTTTGTGACTTTCTAACTAGATCATTCATACTGATAAAAACATAACTATCAGTTACAAAACATGCATTTTTTTTGAGACTTTGAGTTTTAATACAAACTTCTTGAAGGAAATGTTTATACCTAATTTATTTTTGCAATTTGCCACAAAGTATATAGCACATGCTAAGCACCCAAGTATTTAAGTGACTGAATGAAAATTCATTATAAAGATCATTTAAATGTTTTTGTGTACTTCTTTACTAAAGTTAGTTTATAATCTCCTTATAATCACCTTAAATGTGAGAAACATTTAAATCAATTTAAAAACTATTTGGTCATGCATTTATTCAGGGCACATAGTCTTAAAAAAAAAAAAAAAACTCAAATCTGTGTTGTATTTATAGACCATTAGTTCTATTTATTGAGAGAGAGTGACTGACCAAGAGGTAAAGGCTGAATCTCAATGAATGGAACAGAGGAAAGCGGGTCACTGTGCTTTCCAACAGATTACACTTCTAGCTACAAACACGACAAACTTTGCTGGGGAAAAAAAAATGCTGCCCTTTTTCTTCTATTCTCAACATAAAGCTAGAATGATCTTTTCAAAACATGAATCAGTTCATGTCACTGCCTCACTTTTTAAACCTTCTAATGACTTCCTATTATACTTAGGATTCAATCCAAACTTCTAAACCTGCAAAATCCTCTCTTACCAAGCCATTGCCTACTCTTTCACCTCATAGCTCTTTTGTCCTTGGTCCCAACATTCCAGACTCCCTAACATTCTTTTTCTTTATTTGTCTTCCTCAAAAGTTTCAGTCTTAGTTCTTGCATTTTTTTCTTCTAGTGACAATTTTTTCTTCTTTATTCCTATGACCTTCATATTGCTGATTTCCTTCCATTATTTAAGGCTCAACACTAAAGTTTCTAAAGGCCCAACCTGATAATACTGTCTAGAGAGGTCAGACCCTCATAACCTCTCCATTGCCATGACCCTATTATATTTTCCTCTTAGTACTGATCACTGATTGACATAATCTCATGTTTGTGCAGTTTTATTTGTTAATTGTCTGTCTCCCTTCTGTGACATTCCATTAAAACATAAACTCTTTGAGAAGAGAGATATTACATATATTGCTCAATCTGTAACCACACCTACGACAACAAAATACTGGAATGGATGAATGTGGAAATCTTTTTTTTTTTTTTTAACTTAAGCTCAGAAAATATTGGCCAGGAGAAATTTGAGGAATACATATAGTAGCTGACTAATAGTGATATTAATCACTTCTTATATAACAATAATCATATATACTGAATGCAATCTTTTGTATTCATTTAAGTAATGATGGACACTAATCACAAGATTAATGAAGACCATTTAAATCACATGTAATTAATTGTACATTGACAGTGCTCAGTGTTGTTGAGCAGCCAAACAAAAAGATGTTTGAAGAAAACTTCTAGTCTTAAAATTAGTGACTCTTCCCAGGGCAGCATATCAGTATCAGTAGCAGAAGCAATCAGACTTTGGAGGGCTCAGGCAAAGAGCATATGTGAAGATGGAAGCTCTTTTTACAGGCTAGTAGGATCAGATTTTTGAAACTAATAGAAGACAGAAGTATAGCCTCACTAGAGTGGTGTTTCACTTCAATAAGGTTTGTGTGTTTGTCTGTTGCTTATTTGATACGTAGGTTTATTTGTTTGCTTACCTGTGAAAGGAACAAAGGAAGTTAAGTATTTTTTGAAGGGCACTGTCAAAGGAACCCGAGAGAAATGGGACAGCAATACAAAAGAAGAATTGAATGGACATCGCTCAGTGTCACCTGCCGTCTAACTGAGACTTTTTTTTTTGAGCAAACAAACATTTAATTGAATTATTTTTTTAGTTTATTTTTTAAATTTATTTTAATTGGAGGTTAATTACATTACAATATTATAGTGGTTTTTGTCATACATTGACATGAATCAGCCATGGGTGTACATGTGTTCTCCATTCTGAACCCCCCTCCCTCCCCATCCCATCCCTCTGGGTCATCCCAGTGCACCAGCCCTGAGCACCCTGTCTCATGCATCAAACCTGGACTAGCGATCTGTTTCACATACAATAATATACATGTTTCAATGCTATTTTTTCAGACCATACTACCCTTGCCTTCTCCCACAGAGTCCAAAAGACTGTTCGATACATCTGTGTCTCTTTTGCTGTCTCACATACAGGGTTATCATTACCTTCTTTCTAGATTTCATATATGTGTGTCAGTATACTGTATTGTTTTTCTTTCTGACTTCCTTCACTCTGCACAATAGGTTCCAGTTTCATCCACCTCATTAGAACTGATTCAAATGTATTCTTTTTAGTGGCTGAGTAATATTCTATTGTGTATATGTACCACTGCATTCTTATCCATTCATCTGCTAATGGACGTCTAGGTTGCTTCCAAGTCCTGGCTATTATAAACAGTGCTGTGATGAACATTGGGATACACATGTCTCATTCAGTTCTGGTTTCCTCAGAGTGTATGCCCAGCAGTGGGATTGCTGGGTCATAAGGGGATCTATCCCACGTTGAAGGTCAGGAACGGCGGCGGTAAGGAGATACCCCTCGTCCAAGGTAAGGAACAGCGGCTGTGCTTTGCTGAAGCAGCCATGAAGAGATACCCCACACCCAAGGTAAGAGAAACCCAAGTAAGATGATAGGTGGTGCAAGAGGGCATCAGAGGGCAGACATACTGAAACCATACTCACAGAAAACTAGTCAATCTAATCACACTAGGGCCACAGCCTTGTCTAACTCAATGAAACCAAGCCATGCCTGCAGGGCAACCCAAGACGAAAGGGTCATGGTGGAGAGGGCTGACAGAATGTGGTCCACTGAAGAAGGGAATGGCAAGCCACTTCAGCATTCTTGCCTTGAGAACCCCATGAACAGTATGAACAGGCAAAATGATAGGATATCAAAAGAGGAACTCCCCAGGTCATTAGGTGCCCAATATGCTACTGGAGATCAGTGGAGAGAGATCCAACCAGTCCATTCTGAAGGAGATCAGCCCTGGGATTTCTTTGGAAGGAATGATGCTAAAGCTGAAACTCCAGTACTTTGGCCACCTCATGCGAAGAGTTGACTCATTGGAAAAACTCTGATGCTGGGAGGGATTGGGAGCAGGAGGAGAAGGGGACAACAGAGGATGAGATGGCTGGATGGGATCACTGACTCGATGGACGTGAGTCTGAGTGAACTCCGGGAGTTGGTGATGGACAGGGAGGCCTGGCGTGCTGCAATTCATGGGGTTGCAAAGAGTCGGACATGACTGAGCGACTGAACTGAACTGAACTGAACTGAACTGAAGAGAAAACCCTGGGCTGAGAAGTTTGGAATATTTTTGCCCAAAGAACAGGTTTTCTGTCTTAGGTTTCTTCTCCAGCTCTCTGACACAAGCCCCACACCCCACCTCTGGGTCTGATCCAAGAGAGGAGCCTGAGGCCTCTGGGAAGATTGGTTGGGTTAAGGATGACAGTTGACATGTGGAAGGGGCCTGAGGAACATTCAGGAAGAGGAAGAACAAATGGGGAAGATAAGCAGGGAATGCACCATGGTGTCGATGGGATATAAAGGGCTGAGAGGCTTAGGAAACCACGCTGAGCTCATCTGCTTTTCCCACCAAGCCCAACTGACTGAGGGACATTGCAGTTGTCCAGTCTGACTGAACACCCACCACCCCCTCTCTCCTAGTCAAGCTGGCCCAGACATGTGGACAAGACGACAGAATGCAATCTGCCCTCAGAAATATGCAACAAGCAGGCTGGGCCAAGTTGCTATGGCAACAGCAAGGCTACTTGAAATCCATGGGGGCTACATGGTTGTGGAGGATGGAAGTCCTCTCCACCTGAGGGAGAGAGGGTGTTCTTCGTACTGAAAACTGGCTGACGGGGATTGCAGAGAAGAACGACCTGGAGCAACCATAAGGCACATCTATACAAGGAGTGAGCCGTGGTCCTCATGAGTCATGGCCATGGGCAGACATGCCTTTTCCATGGAGGAGGCCTCCATGGGTGCCTCATCCAACTTAACCACAAAATGATTCCTCTAACCATTGTGCACAGATCACACATCACACATCACACCAGCATGTGAGTAAAAGGAGGAATGAGGTGGTCTAGTGGCTAAAACTCTGCACTCCCAATGCAAGGGGTCCAAGTTCAATCCCTAGTCAGGGAACTAGATCCCACACGCCCACAACTAAAGATCCAGCATGCCACAAGGAAGATCAAAGATCCTGCCTGCCTCAACTAAGACTTCGTGCAGCCAAAGAAACAAATAGTTTGTTTGTTTTTTTTAAGGAGAAGCTAGAACCAGGGCTCTGACAGGACCACCATGTCTGTTCCACTGCTTCTGGTACAGAATGTGCCGAGCCCAACCAGAGGCCAGTCTTGGAAATCTAATGACCTGAGGAATGTCCTCTCCCCCTCCTTGGTACCTCATATATGAGGCTTTGAGGAAAGAGTGGTCATCAGATGATTCCTCTACTTTCTTCTTCTTATGCAGTCAACACAGAATCTTTCAAAATGCTTTACATTCTTATTCTACAAAAATGTGGAGCAAGTGCCTCTTCCTTAGGCATGAAGACCAGTGGTGTGTGGTGAACAGAGTGATTGATGAACATGGGAAGTGGCTCCCTGGCCAACTCGGGAGGGCCTCCCAGAATGTCTGCCTCAGTGGGTCACCATGCTCCAGGGCTTGGTTGTCAGCTTCACAGGTTCAGGAACTCAGTACAGTCACCCTCTGTACCCACAGATGCATGACAGCCGTAGGCAGAAAAGCTGATCGGAGATCATGGGACAATGTATTAAAATAATTGCCCAAGTGGTAACGTGGAATGACAGAAAGGAATATTTTGAACCCAGACATCTTGCATGGTGGGCTATAAGGATTAAATGAGCTGACAAACATGTAAGTGCTTAGAACAGCACAGAACACTGTAGAAGTCTTGTCATATTATGATTAAACTTGTGCAGTCGTACAGGTTGGGCACTGCACAATTTCCAAAGCTACCATTCACAAAGACTCCAGTGTGACTGGTGCTCCCACAGGTGTGTAATGTGTCATTTGTATAACTATACATGGTAGCCTTGAAACATTAATCCCCATGCAGGGTTATTATAAAATTATAGTTAGACGCATGTGAAGTACATTTTACACAGAAAGCACGGTAAGTCATAGCTGCTGTCATTATTTGCACTGGGAGATTTATTCAGTAGTTTAGCAATGATATTTGCACAGGTGCTTCTTCCTGCTGGTTAGATTTGCATAGGGACTAAACTTCATTACAAAGCTATTGAGGAATTTTAGATAAGTGAAAGGAAGCTGAAAGTCATCTCAAGGTTCTTTTCATTCCATAAGTATAGAGGGGTCCAGCTTCCAGGAGCCTCACTCTTTGGATACTGAGACTCATCATTTGGAAAGGGAACCTTCCTCCCTGGGCCGTAGAAATACTGATTTTTTCTTTTTTTTTCTTTTGCCTCTCTACCTACATTATCTCTTGGACCTGCTTTTTTCTTTGACACTTAATTTTTTTAATTGAAGGATAATTTCTTTACAGAAATGTGATTTTCTGTCAAACATCGACAAGAATCAGCCATAGATACACCCAAGTCCCCTCCCTCCCGAACATGGATTATTCTTTATTCTTCAGCTCTCCTCTTTTTTGGAGTCTCCATCATTTGCCAGGAACCTCTCTCTCTACATTACCTCTTGGGCCTGCTAGAATTAATTAGATGACTGCATCTCTTCCATCAGTTAATCTTTAAATTGGTCTCTTCCTAATGAAATTTTAGGGAAGCCCCATAGGCTCCTTGATGCAATTTGGAAGGCCCCTTAGTCTCATCAGCTGCATTTTTTAGAAATTATTAGCTTCCAGCAACATTACAGCCAAAAGCACCCACTGGGTATGACACTGAAACACCCATCTCTCTGAGTTTCTCCTCCGGTGCTATTAGACGTTTTCCCTACATTCTAAGAAATGCGTGCATCCTCTTTCCTCTTCTGCCTTTGGCATGCAGTGTTATTTCATAAACAAAACCTCAATATTAGCCATGTTTTAATAGCAAGTTAGTCCAACAAAATAGCACTTAGCCCAGTGTGTTATGCTCCTCCAGTGACATGCTAGAAGCAGCTTAAAAGCCCAACCAGCAGATATGATGTAGCTAAGACATGGGGACTGTGAGGGCCTGGGAGAAACATGAAACAAAAACACAGAAATGAAATAAACTACAATATTTGAGGTGGAAGTGTCTTAGGGGACTGTCTGGTCTGATCTTTTCATGGTACAATTGTGAAAACTGAGACCCAGAGTGGGACCACAATGTGCCTGAGGCTATGTAATTAATTCACCTCCTCCATCAGTTAGGGACCAGCTCTGGTGAAACAGGCATTGCCTCTGGCCTTTGGGGACCTGGAAAGATGGGCTCACATAGCAGGGGTGATCGATTGCTGCTGGGAGGACATCCCCTAGCAGGTCACAGAAGGCCAGATCAGAGACATCCATCCCCAGATCCTGGACTAAAGGCATCCTGCTGAAGGGAAGGAAGGTGGCTCCTCCGAGCAAACATTTAGCATTCATCCGTTCCCACCCAGCACAGGGAGGTGTGAAGTGACATCCCCAAAGGGAGAATTCAAAAGGGACAGGCGGCTAGGCACTCCTATACAACTGGCTTCACTGCAAAACACAAACAACGTGAGGGCCACGGCCAGGTAGGAAGAGCCCTGGGAAAGTCGCAAACAGCCGCTGCGACACGATCCCCCGCCCGCCATGGAGTCAGTAGACAGATGCCAGCGGGATGCTGGGACTGAGACACGCTGCTGGAGCCAGCTAGTCCCCGCGCCTCCTTTGACAGATGTGCACGCGCGTCCCAGGGTCAAGGAGGGTCTTGCCCGGGGTCACACACAGAGGGGCAGGCTGCAGAACGGAGCCGTCCTAACGCCCGCGCAGCACTCCATCCTGGAGTTCCTCTTTTGCTGGGTTTAGGGAAAGTGAGAGGCAGTAACTAACAAAGAGACAGCGGCATGAAAGATGACATCCGGCCTTTCCTGGTAGTTCAGTGATCGGGACTTCCTTCCGGCTCAGGGGGTGTGGGCTGGATTCCTGGTCGGGAAGCTAGGATCCCACATGCCTTGTGGCTAGAAAGACAAAACACAAATCGGGGGCAGTGTTGTGGCAAATTCATTTTGAAGATGGCAATCTTGATTCCAGCTTGTGCTTCTTCCATGGTCCACATCAAAAAAATTTTTGAAAATAAATAAATAAATAAATAAAAAGATGGCATCAATTTACAAGATTAACTCCAGCAAGTGAATCAAATTCTCTCTTATTTTGCTAAGAGAGAATTGCTGCTAAGTTGCTGCTAAGTCGCTTCAGTCGTGTCCGACTCTGTGCGACCTCATAGACGGCAGCCCACCAGGCTCCCCCATTCCTGGGATTCTCCAGGCAAGAACACTGGAGTGAGTTGCCATTTCTTTCTCCAATGCATGAAAGTGAAAACTCAAAGTGAAGTTGCTCAGTCGTGTCCGACTCTTAGCGACCCCATGGACTGCAGCCTACCAGGCTCCTCCATCCATGGGATTTTCTAGGCAAGAGTACTGGGTTGGGGTGCCATTGCCTTCTCCAATTCTCTCTTAGACATCCTCACTTATTACCCAAGTGGCTTCATCTGGCTTTATTTGTTGTCATTGTTGCTGCTGTTGTTCAGTCATTAAGTCGTGTCTGGCTCTTTGCGACCCCATGGACTGCAGCATGCCAGGCTTCCCTGTCCTTCACTATCTCCTGAAGTTTACTCAGATTCATGTCCATTGAGTACCTGGAGAATCCCAGGGACAGGGGAGCCTGGTGGGCTGCCGTCTATGGGGTCGCACAGTGTCGGACACGACTGAAGTGACTTAGCAGCAGCATGTCCGTTGAGTCAGTGGTGCCATCCAACCATCTCATCCTCTGTTGCCCTCTTCTCCTCCTGCCTTCAATCTTTCCCAGCATCAGGGCCTTTTCCAATGAGCTGGTTCTTTAGTTCAGGTGGCCAAAGTATTGGAGCTTCAGCTTCAATATCAGTCCCTCCAATGCATATTCAGGGTTGATTTCCTTTAGGATTAGACTGGTCTGATCTCCTTGAAGTCCAAGAGTCTTCACCACAATCTGAAAGCATCAATTCTTTGGTGCTTAGCCTTCTTTAGTCCAACTCTATCTTTCTCTCAAAGTTGCTCAGTCATGTCTGAATCTTTTTGACCCCACGGACTGTAGCCCGCGAGGCTCCTCTGTCCATGGAGTTCTCCTGGCAGGAATACTGAAATGGGTAGCCATTCCCTTCTCCAGGGAACCTGCCTGACCCAGGGATCAAACCCATGTCAGATTCCTTTGCAGGCAGATTCCTTTACTGTCTGAGCCACCAGAGAAGCCCGTGGTCCAACTCTGTGGTCTCAGGCACATTGCCTTCTGTGCCTCCATTTCTTCACCTGTAAAATGGGCCTAATAATAGGACCTACATTGTGAGTGGTGGTCTGGGTGACACGTGAAACACTTAGCACAACACCTGTGGTTACAATAAATGGTAGTTACATCATCACTCTACCCCATAAAAGGACCACTTTTTCCACCCCTGCAGGCTTCCTGGCATAGGAAGGTTTCCATTTCTCCACTGGGTCTACATTGTCTGCTACCTTCTCAGTATGATATCTATCCATCTCTGCTTTTACCAAAAAAGAGCCAGCTCACCCCAAGTCCCAGAGGAGTATTTCCCATCTGGAATGTCTTATGAGAGTTATAAATTCTTGAAATGTTTTTGTTCATCTTATAATAATAGATTTAGGAAAATCGGCCTCATCCCTAGAGGAAAGAGAGATATCCCCAAAGCACCTGATTCTCACCTCTGCAGAAAGTTCCTCTCTTTCTGATTTTCATCTGGTTCTGTCATTCAGGATGAGAGAGGCACCAGGGACTAAATTAGAACTGGAAGGAAGGTAATGAGAAAAAGATCCAGAATGAATGACAGATGGTGAAAAGGGGCAGATCTCCCTCTGTCCTTTGGGAACCAACTCTATTGTGAAGGATTTAGGGAAATCCAGAGGCCCCTGGGAAGACGAGCGGCAACGAGGAGGGTGGGATCAGGTTCCTATAGATGAGAATTGAAGTTTTCCCATCAGCCTCCAAGAAAAACAGAAGAGAAAACTGTTTTCTACCCCTGTGTTTTCTTCGCCCAAAATCCTTCTGACAGGCCAGCACTGCCCCCCTGCAGGTCAGCCTGACACCTTCCCCTTCCAGCTGTGTAGGGTCCCTGTATTACCAGGGCCCATGACCAGCATGGTGCTAGTGGTAAAGAATCTGCTTGTCAGTGCAGGAGACATAAGAGATGCAGGTTGAGTCCCTGGGTCAAAAAGACGCCCTGTAGGAGGGCATGGCAACCCACTCCGGTATTCTTGCCTGGAGAATCCCCATGGACAAAGAAGCCTAGCAGGGTCCATAGGGTCACAAAGAGTCGGACATGACTGAAGGGACTTAGCATGCATGCACATGGCCAATACCACCCTGGGAAATCTTTCCCAATCAGTCAGCAGAGGTGGCTGGCAACCTGACTGTGCTTCTGGTGGCTTCCAAGGACAGAAGAGGAAAGGAGATGATGACTCTGATAGGGTTGGCACATGCCTTGGTGCACTATTGAGAGAGCTTCCAGACTGCCTGGAGGGTCAGTGGGAACGGTCTTCCTTTGCCCAGAAATAGGTCACACAGCCCATGGTTGGGGGAACTTGAAACACTTGGCCTTAACCCTAGTGTGCAAGAAAGAAATATAATTAATCCCAGAGGGAACATCGAGAAAGTGTTTCTTCTGAGAAGGTCCAAGCACCCACTTCTACAGACGAGATACCTGAGGCCCAGGGAGATTAAGGACTTGTCCCGAGTGGTGGGCTCATCCACAGTGGGAGGAAGAGCAGGGCCAGGGCCTCCTTCAGGCCGTTTCCTCCAGTCACTCCCAACCTCCATCCTGGGGAGCCCAGAGTCTTCTCTAGGGTATTTGTGGCCCCAGGGCCTCCTTCCGCCTGGAGTCTGCGCTCTGTGCCTTTTCAGATGCCCTCCTGCCCCTCCAGTCTTTCCCATCTCCTGAGTCATCATCTTTCGGGACCTATGCATGCTCAGTCGCTCAGTCCCATCCGACTCTGTGACCCCACGGACTGTAGCCTGCCAGGCTCCGCTGTCCATGGGATTCTCCAAGCAAGAACACTGAAGTGGGTTGCCATTTCCTCCTCCAGGGGAATTTTCCTGACCCAGTGATCTAACCCGAGTCTCTTATTTCTCCTGCATCAGCAGGCATTTCTCCTGCATCAGCCAGCAGGTTTCCTGCATTGCAGGTAGATTCTTTACCTCTGAGCCACTGGAGAAGCCCTCCTCTTTCAGAGAGTCTCCTCTAAATCACCAGCCCTGCTCTTATAATTTTTCTTCCTCTCAGTTCAGTTCAGTTCAGTCGCTCAGTCGTGTCCGACTCTTTGCGACCCCATGAATCGCAGCACGCCAGGCCTCCCTGTTCATCACCATCTCTCGGAGATCACTCAGACTCACA